>CM060189.1:52961952-53369452 GCA_030549335.1 Pontederia crassipes | reverse complement strand
AATTCCATATGGATGACACCTTAACTTGGTGCCCATCCTAAAAAAACATCAATAGCTTTATAATAATAACAGAATTAACACATCAATAAATAATTTCATTATTAACCCATAAAAGATTAACACAATAATAAGTTTAGAATAATAACAGTAATTGGTGATTCTATTTTCTTAAACAAAATATTAACCATAGCAGCATAATAAATTTTCTTGTCGCCTCAAATTATTTTCATTTTTGCATACAACTCATGCATGAATAAGTAAAATATTTTTATAACATAAAAAATGAGAAAGCCTCCCTCTCTGTCCACGAGCTGAGAGCACAAGCCTAAAGAAAAAAACTCGTGCAGAGAATGAGGGAAAAAAGGGGAACCTGCTCAGGTGCGTGATGAGAGAGGGAGAGGGAGAGAAAGAGGAAGCAGAGAGGGAGAGAAAGAGGAAAGGAGGGAGAGGGAGAGAGAGAGAACCTGATCAGGTCAGCGGCGACGGCAGCAGCAAATGAGCGGGTGGCAGCGGCGTCAGCAGCAGTGGCGGCGGTGGCAGCGGCGACGGAAGCAATGGCGCAGCAGCGGTGACGGCAGTCAGAGCAGCAGCGGTGATGGCAGCAGTAGAGCGGCGGTGGCGGCAGCAGCAGCAGGAGCGGCGACGGCAGCAATGGCGTCAGCAGCAGAGCAGCAGAGGCGATCTCAGCAAAGCAACAACTGCGGACAGCAAATAAAGGAGAGATGAGTGGATGCCACGACTTATAAAAGGTAAAAGAAAAGATTGTTGGATTCGGGCCAGCACGCGATTCTACCGCTTGCCGGCCAAAAATGATTCTACGCTGAATTGATCATGTTTTTCCTAGGTAGGGACATTGAATCATCCGTTTCTACGATTTGAAACGCATTTTTGACGACATTGTTGCCAACGAGCCACTAGGTAACCTATTTATGTCGCTGGAAAGAGCAGGCCACACAAGGGCCAAGGGAGGCGACCATGAAAGGGCGCACTAAAGGAAGAAGTGTCAAAATGCAAAAGGATGATGCCCGGTCTGGCAAGACCAGACGGGACTTCCATGACAGATCTCTGCCATAGCATGCAAAGAAAATTGAGCTCCAAAAATCAACGTGGGACCCATGATTTGCCCAGCCCACTGTGCCAAGAGTGTACAATGGGTACATCGGAGAAGATAAGAATCCTAATATGTTTCAGGAATATTTTGCTTTGATACCAATTTGATGCAATAGGGTGGATAGATAGCATGAACAAAAAAATATTAGGTTAGGATGGAATAAAACAATTTCTGGATGGGACAATTGGAGTTTAACTAAAAATTCTGTAGTTCTTTATAAAAAAAATTGTAATTTGATTGTAAGAGAGAAAATACTGATGACTTTCTGTTTTGATGTCTTTATATAATAGGGCTATAAAGGTTCAAACTACTTTTAATCTTAGCCCATGATCAGGCTACTCTTAATCTCTCAACCCTAATCATCCTTATGACCAAATAAAATTAATGTTGCAAATCATATAACTAGGGAAAAGCCCTAATAAAACAAAAGTTGCAAAATAAAATAATCAGAGAAAAGAACTCTAATCTCACTGTGGATACTGTGTTGTATTGATCTATGATGCTGGTACTGATCGTGGACGATGTGGGAGTACTATGGAAATACTTCGAAGTTAACACCTTGTCCTTAGTTGTTCCCTGTCCATATCCTGGTAGGTACGAGTGTGGCAAATAATTAGGGTAACACCAGGAAAAATGAAGGTTTTTTGGTGAGCATTCAGGCAGGTGATACAATTCTACGTGTGCTTGGTTATCATTCGGGACACCAGGAGGTTGTACCTTGCTGTCCTTTAGGTTTCAGAGGATCAATTTCATCTCTTGACAGAATAGATGCATATGCGGATATACAATGTTTCCATTGATCATTGGAGAAAGCACATGAATGATACTGTAGTATCAGTCATTATTCTGGGTATTATTTTTGTTATGCATTTGTACATTCATTTTTTGACGTTATAGATTTGGTTGGTTAATGTGATCATGGTCATTCTTTCCTTTCTCTCAAAATAAAAGTGAATGCTATATTATGATATAGCTTGTCGAATCTCATGAACATGGATTAAACCATGTAGCCGACGCCACCTAGTGGGATAAGGCTTTGTTGTTGTTGTTTGTTGTTATCCTGTGATTTTCAAGAAGAATTTTGTAGAAAATCAAGGTAACTTTCCTATGTTATGTTTGTGTTTTCTTGAGAGAGTATTTTATGTTTGTTGTGGTCAGTTTTTATCTTTACCTTTCACTCTCTCAAAAAAAAAAAACTTACCTTTCTTCTTTGCCATTTTTCAGGGCGACGGTGAACTTTGGGAAAGAACCTTTCCTCTTTGACCTTGAGGTATGCTTTTGTATCCTTCTGTAGTCCTATCACTTAAGTTAGTCCTTTTCACTGTATGTTGCTTATGTACATATGAACTACTGTCCATATATCTTGATTTAGGCGTATGTAGTTAATGTATCACAATGTACATTTAAATTGTGAGGCTTTTGGTTACCGAATTAACTGTCCTCTTTGTACCATATCTCAGTCTCCACTATGGCTTGCAATAAACCAGGCTCACTTAAATAGACCAGGCCTATACTACTTACTAGGGAGATAGGCCTATACTAAAATATTGAGGTTTATAACTTGTTTGGCTTAATTTGTTGCTATGATTAAGATTTTTTAGGCCTTGCAAATCAAGGCCAAACTTGTTTAAGGAAACAAGCTTATGTTTAAATTATAACCAGCCTTGCTTATCTAAATAAGCCAGGCCATCGCCTCAAAAGAAAAAAAAGCCAGGCCACAACAAACCCCACACAACCTGAGTTATTTCCATTCGCATCTCCGACTATATATCATTTAGTACCAATGAATCTTCATTTAGGAAACTCCGCCTATATTTTATAGCCGGTCCCAAGCCCGGATAAAGGAGGAGGGTTGTGTTAGGCCCCGACAGCCAGCGTAAAATCCTGTCGAATCTTATGAACATGGATCAACGAATATATTGTAGCGGAATGGCGTCGTATGATCCACGTAGCCGACCCCACCTAGTGGGATAAGGCTTTGTTGTTGTTGTTGAATATTCATTTAGGAAGATGATCACTAATGATCTCTTGGTAGTTTTCCCATAAGAATCTCTTGGTAGTGTAAATTTTTACTTCAGTTTCCACTGTAAGGACCTAAGTTTGATCCCTAAAGGCACTTGAGGTTCTCACTTTAAATTCATGGCATATCTTTTCTCAAGTTCAAGTTGTACTTTGTTATAGTCTTTTTTTTTTTAGCAGAAAAAGGATGACTACCAAAGTTGTGGTTGTCATCCAGCAATGTATATATATGAAAGTATGAGAAAATGTACAGGTGAGAGCTCTCGGAGAGAACAGCAAAAGGTGACCAAAGACACAACAGAAAAGCTAGCCAAAACCACACTCTCTAATAAGAAATGAGATGTGGTGTACAACACGGTCAGGCTGACATCACTCCCCACAAAAAATAATCCATTTGTGCTGAAACCAAATGGCCCAAGCATCGGCCAAAAAGGTAATCAATGACGCTCGCCAACTTTGTCTTTGATGCAACATGCTCCGGAAGGTCTGCCATATGGACTCCGGAGGTTTGCTGCCATATGCCCCGAGATGTGGGGCAATCGAAAAAGAGGTGAATGATGTCCTCGGCTGACTCGCTGCAAAAGACGCAAGAAATATCGCTGTGCGGAGCCCAACGCGCCCTGTAGGTCTTGGTAAGAAGTCGTCCACGCCGTAAAAGCCAAGCAAAGATCTTGACTTTAAGCGGCACCCGAGTATGCCAAATGAGTCTGCAATCCATCTTGAAATCCTCTGGTAGTGTAGAGGAGGGAAGAAAGCGAATATAGAGGCTGCGCACCGAGAAGGACTCCGATAGCCAAACCCAACAATCTGACCTGGACTGGTCCGGACGTATCCCGACCAATCGCTGGTGAAGGGCCAGTAAGTCGTTGAAGCGCTGATTCGACAAATGTGCTCCGAAACAGGGAGACCAAGCACCAGAGCTTGACTACCCCTCGGACTAGGTGTCCGCAATAGTCGCCTCGGGAACAATCGAGAGGGCCCAAAGACGGGGGAAAGCCTCAGCAAGAGGGCCACTAGCTGTCCAGCCGTGCCGCCAGAAGGAGAAATCTCTTCCCGAGCCAAGGGAAGGAATCATAAGGTCACGGACCCGCGGCGCCATGGCCGCTACACCCCGCTAGAAAGATGATGCCCCTCGGGGTAGTATGAATCTCAACTCCCATGATAGATCCCGGCCATAACAGGTATCGAACACCGAATGCCACAAACTATCCTCTGGCCCCATAATCCGCCTGAGCCAACGGGCTAGAAGAGCCCAATTAGCATACCGTAAATCGTGGACCCCTAGGCCCTCGTGAGAGGCAGGCTGGCAAATACTGGTCCAATCAACCAAGTGGACGCCGCGATGATCGGGGCCACGCCCTTGCCAGAAAAAACTGCTCCCGAGTGAGTCTAAAGAACCTGAGCCGGTAGTGGCAGGACCGACATGTAGTACGTCACGGACCCACGTCGCCATGACCGCTACACCCTGGCAGAAAGATGATGCCCCTCGAGGTAGTATGAATCTCGACTCCCATGATAGATCCCGGCCATAGCAGGTATCGAACACCGAACAAACTATCCTCTGGCCCCATAATCTGCTTGAGCCAACGGGCTAGAAGAGCCCAATTGGCATACCATAAATCGCAGACCCCTAGGCCCTCGTAAGAGACAAGCTGAAGTCGAAAAATACTGGTTCAGTCAACTAGGTGGACGCCGCGATGATCGGGGCCACGCCCTTGCCAGAAAAAACTGCTCCTGAGTGAGTCTAAATCAATGTTGTCAAAATTTCGAGTTAACTCGTAAAATCGTCCGATTTTACGATGTTACCAAGGAAAACCGAGTTGGATTAGTCGCCAACTCGGTTTTGTCTGGCACGCGATAGAAGTAGAGAGTACAAAGTTTCTTGGGTAGTCTTTTTTTCCTTAATTTGCCAGCAGGATAAAGGAGGAGGGTTGTGTTAGGCCCCGACAGCCAGCGTAAAACCCTGTCGAATCTCATGAACATGGATCAACGAGTCGTATGATCCATGTAGCCGACCCCACCTAGTGGGATAAGGCTTTGTTGTTGTTGTTGTTGCTAGCAGGAGACTTTGTACTCTCTACAGTCTACTGCAGCATACGTTTTGGTTTTCTGCATATTCAAGGTATTGTTAGTTTATTAATTATTATAACTTATTAAATCATTAAGTATTACTACATTTTCTGAATGATATTTAATTATTAATTTACAAATAAATTAGGTGATAAGCAATAATAATATTAATTTAATTTAAAATATAATTTGGTAGAATTGACTGTGTCGTGTTACGATCTCACGTTTTTCGATCTCATCCAGCCTTTTAGTGTCGACTCCGATTTACGAGTTTGACAACATTGGTCTAAATGTTTGAGAACCTGAGCTGGTAGTGGCAGGACCGACATGTAGTACGTCGGGAGGGCCGAGAGCACCGACCGTAGTAGAACGAGTCGGCCCCCGCGCGACAATAGACGTGCACTCTAATCGTGAAGTCTGTGCTCCATACGCTCAATGATTGGCGTCCAACCTCTAGAGGCAATGTGGCGGTATGAAAGCAGAAGTCCCAAGTAGGTGATCGGAAGGGTGTTGACCGGTGTATGAAGCTGGGATGCACACCGATGAGCCTCCTCCGGAATCATGCCAAAGGGGATGAATGAGGACTTGGCATCATTAGTCTGGAGACCAGTCGTCGCGCTGAAAAGATCCAGAAGTATTGCGACTCGTCGAGCCTCCTGCTCTGAGCCCTCGATGAAGAAAATGGTATCGTCTGCATATTGGAGCAGGGGTACGAGGCTCGTGGAGAAGCCACGGAAAAGTCCCGCCTCGCAGGAAGCCTGGGTGCGTCTGGCGAGAGCATCAACACCTAGGACAAACAACATGGGGCCCAAAGGGCAACCTTGTCGGACTCCCCTCTGAGGCCGAACCCAATCTCCAGAACGGGTCCCGTTGATTAGGATCGAGAAAGAAGCAGAGGTGATGCACCGCTTCATCCAAGTGATCCAGGTCGCCGGAAAGCCTTTGACATGAAGGGCATGCCATAAGGACCACCATGGAATCGTTTCTAGGCCTTGGAGAAGTCAACCTTCCATAAGAAGGCCCGAGTGGTGCTCCTCCTCCACTGGGCGTGATCTCTGCTGCAATGGTGTAGCTGTCGGTGATGGATCTGCCCTAGATAAAGGCTGACTGCGCAGGATGAGTCAATATCGGAAGAACCACATGAAGTCGATTCGCCAATACCGAGAGTCTGTTCACAAAGGAATTGGAAAAAGAAACCGTTACAACACAAATAGCATCATTTTTTTAGAATCCATAGCATCAACTAAAAAACACTGGTATCATGACATTCCAACATCATAAATATCGTCTCAAAAAAATAAATCCAGACTTATTGACATACTTAAATTGTTGTATTTTTTCCTGATATGAAACAAGACAAATGAAGTAAGTTGAACAGAGTGAAACTAGACAAGTGTATATGCTCACGGCGTTTGATAAGTTGCTCCTGAGTCAGACTATCAAGTCGTTGCTTCAAGGCTTTATTTTCCAAGCTCAGGATAAGATTTTGCTGATCAAGGAATTCAAGTTCGGCTGAAAATCCTAATCCTTCTGTCTGTAAAGTAAAGAAGATGGAGCAATATATGACTGTCAGGAGATTTGGAGATTTTTTTTAACAGATCGCTTTCAAACTTAAAAAATTTGTAAGCCAAAAGCACCACAATGTCTCACCTGTAGGGCTTGAACATTTCTCTCAAGCTCAGCAATATACTGGAGTTTGCGAACCCGGGAGCGTTGAGCAAATTGCCTGCCAAAATAATATGCTTTAAAGATGGAGGAACAGAATTTGGAAACATCAATCCTTTACCATTTAACATATTTCACTAGTGTATGATCAAAGTCTCACTAACAATGAAAGCAGATGGTACATTTCAAAGCTCAGTTATGTTGATATTGGCATTAAAAGGTTTCACAGATTATTGATAGTATTTTCTTTGAGTTCGCAATGTATATTGTTAAGAGGTTAAAAGGAAAATTAGCTTTAAATTTACTACATACAGAATGGCAAAACCACTTTCTTACATAAGGAGAGTCCATATAACACTATTTGTTTTTCGCAACTATCTATTGAATCAAATCATACAAAATGTACAAGCTTAATGGCAATTGCTTACTGTTTAGCTCGTTTTGGGTCCAGTTCTGATTGCTTGGAGTGAGAGCCTTATTTCTGTTCAGCTGAGCCCTTTAAGTCTTGGTTACACTCCTGTCGTTCTTTAATCTCAGTAACGTCAGAAGTAAGTGCATCAGTTGGAGTTGAAGCACAGGATGCCACTCGACGAGCAACCTTCTCCTTTCCCACCAGGACATTGCCTGTATAGCTCCCATTTTTGGCAATATCCTGTACCCTATGTTGTGGCTGTCTGAATGAATTGGCTTCTGGGTAATGTGGCACATGCTTTACATCCCTAATTTGATCAAATTCATGTGAAACCCAAGGAGATGGAATTGGAAAGTTCTTCTGCCTGTATTCCTCCACCTGAGATAAGCCATGGTTGTTAGAATAGATGCAAGACCCTTCCAGATACGCAAAAGAGTCGCTGGAAGAGCGACGATGAGCTTCTTTTTTCACAGGTGTCTCCGGCTCATTAAGCAAATCATCCAGCCATGATGGTTGTTCGTCGATAAGAAAGCCCTCAGAGCTAGTTCTCTGATGATGTTTCTGACCATCTCTAGGCTTCGGCAAGCCCTTTGTACCTATGGCCCCATAATTGTTGCAAGCTGGGGTCGTGGTCGGGAAGGGACATTTTGGAAGTAGTGCTAGCTTTCCAGCGGGCACTGAGTTCCTGGAGTTGGAAATAGTTTTCATGTTCGCCATGACCTTATTGTATGTATACAAGCTGAAATGAGAACATAATCATCAAGATTAGTGTCGCAAAAATGTGAATTTTACATGCTAACTTTCACATTCTAAGGACCAACTTTGACTTCCCGCATTCATCTACATTGCATCCATACAACAAGATCTCATAAGAAGACGAATTCAGAAGGCTAAAAGAAGACGAAAAGATTGAACATTTGAGAATAAACTCAAGCAAGAAGAGATATAAAGAAACTAATCATATTAATATATGAACAAATCACATGGACTATCTAGATCGTGAGATCATGCAATCAGCACAGAGACGCCATCGAGATTCCTCTAACAGCAGTGACCTGCAACTCCAACGCTGTCGCCAAAGATAATAATTATCCAGCAACAGGCGTAACACTCGCTCCAACAAAAGTGACAATAAATTATAGGACAGAAGAAGGCAAAAAAACATGTAAACAGAGAAACAAGAGAACCCGATTGTAACAGTTTAATAGGGAACGCAGATCATACCCAATCAAATGAAATCCTATGCTCCACACCTCGATTCGAATCCCCCGGATGGAACCCTAAAAAATATCCCTTTTTAGGGTTCCCGAAGGAGGAGAATGAGCTGAGAGAGAGAGAGAGGGAAGGGAATGGAACTGGAGGATCAACTGGGGAAGCAGAGACTTGTCGAAGGGAATCGATATAAATAAATAGGAGCGTGCCGATATATAACTCCTCGAAACGCCAGCACGGGAGCTCGCGTTATGCTGGAGAACGTAACAGCAGGTGAAGGCGTTAGATTCTCATGCGCTCAAAACCGTCGGTTCACGTGATCCGACGGCTGGCCCGTCGTGCTCCCAATAGATTGGAGCTGTGTTCATATTCCGTTACATTGATAGCGATGGCGTTAAGAAATGTAGCGGCTTTCTTTTCAGCATTCTACCTCCTGAGAACAAAAAGTACGGGCCCAGCTGGCCCTTTTTCGTTGAGATAATTTTTTTAATTACTTGATATGATGTCGTAAAAATAAAATTATATATTTTAATCTCAGAATATTATCCTATTCACTTACATCAAATAAATTGTTGAATTATTTCATCACGGAAAAAATATTTGTTACTTGATAAATAGGCGCTTTTCCAAAAATATGTTAGTTTAATAAGTGTTTTTCCCAAAAAAAAATGAAGAAATTTGGTGATGTTGTTACCTAATAATGAATCATGATGGCTCAGGCATTATTGGGACAATGTTAATGACCTGGTTAGGATATTTGTTTGATTGAGATTTGAGATATAAAAGGGAAAAAGATGACATTTGATCAACTAATTAATTAATCATTTAAAGGGGAAGAGGAATAGTTGGTTCCTGGTTGTTGATAGTTCTTGAGGGCACATAACGAGAGATGACACAAAATGACAGCTGACTGGGGGGGTACAGCTGCAGCCACCTTGCCCAAGTGCCTATGGGGTGGCCAGTGGTTGTAGAGGAGGAGCCGAGCCACATAATTTACCTTTTTCTTTTTTTTTCTTTCTTTTTTTTATTCACCACCGAACTATTAAAGATAATGAGGTAAAAATTTAAATTCACTATCATCCGACTAATTTATATCTCAATTAAAGTATTTATATATATATAAAATATTTAGACTTTTTCTTTCTTTCGTATCAACTCCGGGCCATAATGTGCTGATTAAAATAATAAGCATAAGAAATCGAATTCGGAAAGTACAATTTTCATGAATTATGTGATTCAATCTTTACTAATTTAACTTTTAACTCATGGGAAATGGGAGGATGAGGTCGATTGATTTTGTTGGATAGCCAATTTAAATTTTGAATTTAGTGATGAAAGAGTTTAAATTTTCATAACTTTCTCGCTAAATGTTATATGCCTTTTGAAATTATAAAAAAAAAGTTTAGCATCCTCTTTATCTTTGAATATAGTTTGTTGTGAAAAAGGGAGAGTGAGGAATACGCAAAAAAAAACACCAAATTTACGATGCTCATTTTAAATTTGGTAACGTTTTGGGATGGTTGCAGTTTTCTTTCATCCGATGAAACTTATATAGGAACTCCGATATAAAAGTAAAAAATAAAAATTCTAATGCCATCTCACATCCCTCATTTCTAGAGTAAATTACACGAATGGTCCTCCAACTTTGAGTCGATTTTCAATTGGTCTCCCAACTTTAATTTATAACCAGAACGTACTCCATCTTTTATTTTCTTGCACGCTTAATCCTCCTGACCGGTGATCACAGGTTCCCCGGTTGCCTCACTTACGTGGCTGACTTTCTCTCTCATCCGCATCAGATTAAGTCGGCCACATCATTATAAAATTTTTAAAAAATAATAAAAAAAGAAGAGGTTGTCCATGTCATTAAAAAAATTAAAAAAAAGAGTTACAGGAGAGAGAGGGAGGGGGGCCAATGACAGTCCAGCCAATGACAGCTTAGTTCCCCCATTCCTTGTTATAGTCTTTGGCCTCATCTTAATAACACAATGGTAATTTAGAAGGTTGAACATTGTTTTCTGAATGACTCCTAAACCCTAAATTGAGTTATCCACGTAAGAAATAACCAGAGAATAATATACATTCATCAAGGGTATGTTCCAAAAGAATCGTTCAGGAGTATTTGTAGGGTTATAAACACTCCATATACCATGGAAACTAACTGGCATGGAAAAATAATTAAAAGGAAAACCCATGGACTGTTAAAGGTCTACCAACGGGCCGAAAACTCCTAAGCTTATTTTTATTTTATACCAATGGCTCTTTAGTATATACATGCATGTTTGTAGGTATAAATATTTATGCTTTGTATATACATTAGATATAACTATTTATGTATATATGCATTACGTACTTCACACACAAATCAATAACATGTGACACCTGAAGCCCTGAAACTCACATTTCTTTCAGCATCTCTTCCTGCTTTACCTTTTCTACTTACTTTTCTGGGTGCATACCTCAAAAAAGTTTACTTTTTTGGTTCTAAAACATTGATTTAGTTCGTATCTATTAAATTTTCCTCTCAAAATATTTTTATGATGCTGGAACTTTTTATGCCATGGAATTTGAGTCATGCATCTGGTATGCCCAGGGTTTCATTTTGGCACAAAAGTTAAAGCAGCAGTCTGCCCATGATGCAGTGGAATTGCAGCCAAATAGTAGTCACTGGTACTTTACAAATAACCCAGAGTTCACTTCTTTTCCAGTATCTTATACATTTACTTAGAATTTGATACCATGCGACATAGAAGCCTCTAGGTTGATTTCATCTGTTGCTAGAGAGCATGTTGTTTTGCTTGGGATTTAAATTGAACAATATGGATACATTTTCTTCTGTTAATTGCCATATTTTTTAATAGTTGCCTTTCTATTTGTTAAATACGTGATTATCCTTGTTATTTAGGGGGCGTAAATACTTAATGATGAGTCCACATGGTCCTCATCCCTTCCACTCTAAAGAAAAAAGCAAAGGATCTTTATTTGGTTCCTGCAAGTAATATGAAACTTGAAGATACTGGGATTTCTTGGCTTAGATTATTACATTTGCTGTGTATTTTTAGTTTTATCGTTGGCATAACCTAATTACAGAATTTTCTGAAGCATCTACATAAGTTCTTTTGGTGTCCCTTTCTTCTTGATATTGTGTAGTAATTGCAGTTCTTCCCTTCTCAGGATTGTCCGTTCCTATTTGATGCACTATGGTTACCAAGAGACCTTAAACTCATTTGACATTCCAAGTGAAAATGCTCATCAGCTCGGATCATCGATGCTAAATGGCTTTGATGGACAAGATGCATATGCCCTCAACCATAGAAGCATTTTACGTCAGGTGAGCTGGTTTGTTTTAATATTTCCTTTCATTCTGGAAACAAAATGTGATAACTGATATCATAGCTCACATTGCAGATCCATAGATATATTATCATGAAGCTAACTCATTTTTCAAAGCAGTACCTTTTTTAGAAGGGTAACAATTTTCTTGAACAAATGTTACCAACGTGGTGACATTAGTTATCACTTTTTCTTTTTTAGGTTCTGAGAGTTGTTTCTTTGTACTTGTTGGATGCTGGAGAACTGCATGCTGCTTTGAGTAGATTTGATCTTAGCATTTTATTTGATTCACTCATAGGATTTGATCTGAAATAGTTGAATTTTCTATCTAAAAAAGGTTAAATTTTCTGTCCTTGTAGTTTTGTTTTCACTTATTATTTGTCATCTTCTTTCTGGAAATGCTCATTTACCAGGCACCAGGTATAGTCCTCAATATTTTGACTAGATGTGAATTTTTCTACATTTATTGTCTTTAAACAAACTCCGCCTATGTTTTATAGCTGGTCCCAAGCCCGGATAAAGGAGGAGGGTTGTGTTAGGCCCCGACAGCCAGCGTAAAACCCTGTCGAATCGCATGAACATGGATCAACGAATAGAATGGCGTCGTATGATCCATGTAGCCGACCCCACCTAATGGGATAAGGCTTTGTTGTTGTTGTTGTTGTTGTATTGTCTTTAAACAAACATAAACTAGGAGAAATTAATTCTTCCCTTTAATTTCTATTTGATATAGCATAGTGATTAATGATATTCTAAATAATGATTTATGATTATGTAGCTTATAAAGAATGGAGATGTTGACTCTGCAATTCAGAAGCTCCGGGAATGGTATCCACAGGTTCTAGAGGTACAATCTAATATATGTCATGCGGTGATTCTTGTTACGTCTGCTTGTTTTCTTTTTGTCCTTTTGAGGGAGTAGTATGCCTGTTTGCACAACAAATAAAAAAATCTATTGTTCATTTTTAAAAAATCTATTACTATATTTAATGGGGCAGTATATGTGTAAAGCATCTTGATTGTGGTTTCAGATGGTATGGGTTCATTCTATGAGTAAATTAGTATCATTTATCAACTGGTCTTGTACGCTTATGTTCATGCACTAATGAAGCTATTCATTTTTATGAGGATGCAACACTCATACTTCTTTTTTTGCTCGTTGAAGATTAATGGAAGATGATTTGAGGTTTTGGGACTTTCTCATCTATTTGAAGTGTATATATATAAATATATATACACACACACTCTTATGTATGTATGTATGTATACACACATATATACATATGTATATAATATACCCAATAAGCTTTGAGAAACCTTGTCCTAAAAAAAATAACTTAGGAGTGGCCACATGAATTTTAAAAAAATTGAATCATAACTTCAACATCCACGGTGTGAGTGACCAGCATGAACTTTAGGCAGTAAAATGCAGAATACAAGAATATGTTATTTTGATCAATCCACCATATGTTGAATTAAACATAGTAAAATCAATTCATTCACACAATCATGGACTCGTAAAATGCAGATACATGTTTAAAAAAACTGCAGATACATGTTATACAGACTCAAAACTATGATTTAATCTTCACTCGAATGCATAGAAAGTACGTCTAAACAACAAAAGTTAATAATAACGAACACAACTTGGTTGTAGTATACAACAACAACAAAGCCTTATCCCACTAGGTGGGGTCGGCTACATGGATCATACGACGCCATTCCGCTCTATTAGTAACCAAACCTTTCGGTATATTATTCATTATCACTGTACCCGAGCTATACAACGCGTTACTTACGGGTAACGACCTAGCATTAACACAATATATTCGTTGATCCATGTTCATAAGATTCGACAGGATTTTATGCTGGCTGTCGGGGTCTAACACAACCCTCCTCCTTTATCCGGGCTTGGGACCGGCTATAAAATATAGGCGGAGTTAGTTGTAGTATATTGATATAAATTTGAATGGCACTAGTCACACTTTAAGAATATGTTGAGGGGGACCATTTGGATAGTTAGATGGTGGAAAGGACGGCTAGTGTGTTTTGGGGGTGGGGATGGGGGTTGGGGGGCAGCTGCTAATGCTGTAATAACAACCTTGGGGAAGAGATAAATATTTTGCAATCTTATCGTTTCTAACATACTAGGAGGCTACATATTCTGTTATAATCAGCGTTTAACTGACTATTTTTTTTTGAGAGACATTTAACTGACAATGTTATAGTCAAATGTGACTGACTATTCCATTTCTAAATATGGATGGTTCCATTGCTTGGCAACCATCCTTCCCTTTGTGTAAAAAAACATACTAAGAGGCGTTAGCAGAATCACGAATTCATATTTGCCTTAATGTTATCCGTTTTTTCTTTTTCAACTGTACGAATGAGCTAAAACTGCTGTCCTGCGAGTTTAATACTCTTTCAACCCTGCTTTACGCTTTGCTTCCAAAATAACTAACTGGAAAATCTGCAGGATGACATATCACCTGTTTGCTTCTTGCTCCATTCTCAACGTTTTATCGAATATATCAGGGTAAATCCATACAACTTTATGGCTTTATATTTTGAAAAAAAACATTGTAACCAAGTTTCTTTTCGTCGACAAGCATGTGGTATAAGAAACTGACTGGCAAGATCTCTTTTTTATTATCCATCTGGGTAAGTGACATGATTATTTTCAACTATGAGATCATAGAAATTAAACGAAAATGTACTGGGTTTAGCTGGCTTGGTTTTGTTTGTCATTCACTCTATTCTAATTTATAGGTTGGAGATTTGGAAAATGCAATAAAGTATAGTCGTGTGCACCTGGCTAAATTTTTTGCTATCAAACAGTTCATCACTATGGCTCAGGTAAAGTTGTTTTACGCTTTCAGGTTTAGGCATCATTAATGTATTTAGCTTTTGATGCTTCGTATCTGATTTATCGTCTCCTTTCATAGTAGCATGCTTGAGAGAGTCCCATTGGTTGTCTCATAATAGGTTAAATAATGGACTTCCAAATTTGGGTTGGTAGGTATCTCATAATAAGTTAAATAATTGAATTCCAAATTAAGTTGGTGTTGGAAGGTAACTGTCATACATGAAAAAAAATCATGTCATGTTTAAGTGCAAGCTAAGCAGTCAGAAAAAAGTAACATATTTTTATGTAAATTGAAAAAAGGATGTTTAAATCCAAAAAGGATTTACATGTATATCTTCTGTATAATCTTTGCCTACATGTAGATCTTATATATTGATATATGGATGCGTAACCTTGAAAAAAATACGGGTGACTGGTTTTGTTTTGCAATTCAATAGTGGATGAATGGGATGAGATGGTGGATTAAAGGTTAGTGAAGTAGTAGACCATAGTGGGTTATTATAAAACCATGTTTGCATATAAATTAAAGGTAAATTACACCAAATACCCTCTAACTTTGACGTTTACTCAGCGATGCCCTCCAACTTCACTTTGTAACACGAATGCCCTCCATCTTTTAACTTGTTTCACCCGATGCCCTCTTTACCTATAATCGACGGTTTCCCGGTCACAGCGCTGATGTCGCGTTTATGCCTCTCCACGTTCGCATTATTAAAAAATAAAAAATAAATAAAAAATGCCACGTGGAATAAGCGAGGGGAGTCGCCCGGTGAAGCCTCAGCCGGCGAGCGCAGGGCTGCGCTCGCCGACGCGCGCAGGGCTGCGCTCGCCGACGCGCGCAGGGCTGCGCTCGCCGACGCGCGCAGGTGGGGGGTCTCCCCCCTCCCTACGACCTCCGGCAAGGTCGTAGAGGTCGCAGGGAAGGGGGCGACCCCCCACCTCCACTGCGCGCTCGCCGGTGAAGCCTCAGAGTCGGCGCGCGCAGGTGGGGGGTCTCCCCCCTCCCCTGCGCGCTCGCCGGCGAGCGCGCAGGGGAGGTGGGGGGGGGGGGGGGTCGCCCCCTTCCTTGCGACCTCCGGCGAGGTCGCAGGGAGGGGGGAGACCCCTCACCTGCGCGCGTCGGCGAGCGCAGCCCTGCGCGCGCCGGCTGAGGCTTCACCGGGCGTCTCCCCTCGCTTATTCCACGTGGCATTAATTATTTATTTTTTAATAATGCGAACGTGGAGAGGCATAAACGAGACATCAGCGCTGTGACCGGGAAACCGTCGATTATAGGTAAAGAGGACATCGGGTGAAACAAGTTAAAAGATGGAGGGCATTCGTGTTACAAAGTGAAGTTGGAGGGCATCGCTGAGCAAACGTCAAAGTTAGAGGGTATTGGGTGTAATTTACCCTATAAATTAATGGGAAAGATGGATTAATTTAAATCATCCTTTGTATGGATGGAAAGTTTTAGGACCTGGTTAATTTAGGTAAAAGTCTTCTTTAATAGGAAGTAGATCCTTTTAATTTTATCTAGAAAGAAAATAGGACAAAATGAGTATAAATATTTTTAACCCATCAAAATTTACCAATTTGCTGGGAATTGCATTTAGTTGTTTGATGGACTTTGAATCACTCATCCATCCACATCCCAACTAAAACTAATATATCCTATTTATACTCATTAGTATGTACGAGTCCTAAAAAAATTTTAAAAATAATATTTTTTTTTAAAAAAATGAAAAAGGATGCGTACCGAAGCACCTAGACATCCATCTTTATTAAATAACAATAGGATTACATTGTAGACTTTCTAATCATCAGCCCACAACTTTACCAAAGAAGTTGCATGCAGAGTGATGTCTCCAAATACCAAAGCTCCTTGTGGAAAAGATAATGAGTGCATCTATAATAATCTTTTATGATATCATGAGGATGTCCTCAAAATGATCAAGATCCTCAGAATCTTGATTTAATAACGAGTACATCTATAAGTCTTTTGTTGGGTTTGCACTCATTTGACCCCTTTTTGATTTGCCTTATTTAAAAGATATATGTTGATGGCTTGTGCACTAAAAAAGAGTTGTAAAATCCATTTGAGAGTATTTTAGTGCATCTGTTGTTGAAATGTTATGTAATTATTCTGACTTCTGTGTAAATACATCCGGAAAGTGCTGTTATGCTTGTTACGTGGATCACTCATCTTTTCTCATTGGTTGCACACACTGATAGGAGACGGCTGGATTGATAGCTTATGATGATCCTGTGCAATCACCAGTCGGTTATCTACTTGGTTCGTCCCAGCGGGAGTTTGTTGCAGATGCAGTGAATGCACTCATCCTATCGACTAACCCCGGATTGGAGGACCACCAGGGTTGCATGTCCTCAGCACTCGAGAGGTTACTGAAACAGCTCACTCAGTGCAGCTTGGAGGTTAGGGCACACGGAGGTGACCAAGGGCAGGCATTTTATCTTCACAAGGAAATACAGGGTGGAAGAAGAGGCAAATGCACTTGAAATGAGCCCCTTTCTACACATCAACCGTCTTATTTTACACTGGTACCCACATAAAAAATGGTATAGGCGTAGGCAACTAATTGTTGGATCAAACCTTTAGCTCGGAAGTTTCCATTTCTCCATATGTAAATGTCGCAAATCCCTTTCCACCCATAACTTCAACGAATTTGCTATCTTTTTATTTGATCGCTAGAGAAGACCCACGTGTCTGGTACAATGAAAACAAAGATTGAAAGCAAAATGGCGGGTAAGTCTTAACGTCGGAAATCAAACTCAGGTTTTTTGGCCCACTGATTAGAGGGATGAATCATTGTTTCATATCCTTGTGAGTGGAGTGATTGTTTCATATCCTTAGTTGACGAGTAGAGTGGTTGAAATTGGCTATCCTCAACACAACGGCGTTGGCTGTACAATTGGAACAGTCTTGAATTATCAAGGGTTATGTTTTTTTAGTTCGCTTTTGGACATTTTTATTACTTTAAGTTTGGAGAACGTGGTCTTTGACGACATCTCAATTCCAAAAAATTCCCCAATTTTTACCATTAGTAGCCATGCATAAGCTAAATCGTAATTTAACACATTCAAAGAAAACGTAGGGCTGCTGAAAATCCATGTTAATTTCACAGCGAAACAAGACGAAAGGAAAACTGATTTATCGAAATCCCGTTCAAAGAATCAAATATATAATTATTGTCCAAGAACAAGGTCGATATTATTTCAAGATAAGTAACAAACTTGAATCTTTTTTCTTTTTTTTTTTTTGACAAAATGCCAACCGTAGGGATTGCACTAGCCATCCATTCGAAGGATTGCCGCATGGGTGTGCTTTGCGACTACCAGTTTTTCATGTAGCACTTTTGATGACCTAAAATGACGAACACCAAGATGTTATCATGCCAATCCAGTATTACCCAACAAGAAATCCAAGAAAGAGCTAGGAAATATATACACAAAGAGCGATAAGTAACATGTGAATATGCATCTTTAGTTCAATCATTTCCAAACTTCCCTACCAAACAAGAAGCAAAAAATGTCAATAAACATTTCATCTCCTGGAACATCTTAGAGATCACCCTATGAACTAACTGATGGTGGATGGTAGCAAAAAAATTATCGGGCATTTTGTATAAAGCCTTTTACGTCGAATGCATCCGATCTAGCAGCCCTTACGATGACACCCTGAAAGTTAAGCATGTTCCAGCACAAGTCAGTTTCAAGCACGCATTTCAGCGTAATTTGCATAATGAATTTGATGCCAGCAAGAAACGATTCAGATCTACTAAAGTTCGCAAAAGAAGATCCTCGATTAATGTAAGCATGAACTTGAATGATAGCCATCACTAGCACAGATCTTGGATTCTTATGCCCCTAAATTTCTTTATATCCGCACTAAACTAAAACACAAGGAGAGATAATTAAGAGAGAGGAGGACCTTTTCAGTTATGATGGCAGTTATAAGACCTGCCGGCGTAACATCAAATGCGGGGTTCCAAACCTCGATCCCGGAAGCAGCAATTTGCTTTCCTAGCCCTCCCTCGGAATTCAGCAGCTCCTTTGGTGATCTTTCCTCTATGACAATTTGGTCCCCGGATGACAACGAGAGATCAATAGAAGTTACCGGGGCTGCGACGTAAAACTGTATGCCGTGATGGAATGCACAGACAGCAAGGCTGTAGGTTCCTATTTTGTTCGCAGTATCACCTGTTAGAGCATTGAAAAAAGCACAACAAGCTCAGAAATGTTGGCCTCAGACGATCTGAAAGTTTTTTCAGGTGCGTAGAGTGCAAAGATATAGTTCATGATACCATTTGCGGCAACACGATC
Source organism: Pontederia crassipes (assembly GCA_030549335.1). NCBI lineage: Eukaryota > Viridiplantae > Streptophyta > Magnoliopsida > Commelinales > Pontederiaceae > Pontederia > Pontederia crassipes. The sequence goes on along the minus strand of CM060189.1, from coordinate 53,350,441 downwards.
AGCACCAACAATGACAGCATTCACAAGACCAGCTCTCATTAAGGCCGCTGCAGCAGAATCAGCTATCAGAGTGGCGGGTATCCGATCATGAACAAGCTCAAATGCAGTGAGCCTTGAACCCTGAAAGCCACATTATTATAAGTATTGACAACCAGATGGTAAACAGATGTTATGCTTTCATCCACATGTGAAAACCATGCAATACCATGCTATTAGATCTTTTCCTAAGTTTGCATAGTAGGGAACACCAGTAACATATAAAAAAAATGCACATATAAAATAGAATATCAGCACATGATACAAGAGCATGAAGTCGCATAGAATAAATTCCAGATGCCACGGTATGAGAACAAGCTGTTAAAGTATCATTCATGGGTGCACAAGGCATTCTCATAGATCTGCTACAAGAAAAACTTGCATGTTCCTACATTAGAACCATGTGGCATACAAATTATACCAACAACAACAACAACAAAGCCTTATCCCACTAGGTGGGGTCGGCTACATGGATCATACGACGCCATTTGTTGATCCATGTTCATGCGATTCGACAAGGTTTTACGCTGGCTGTCGGGGCCTAACACAACCCTCCTCGTTTATTCGTCACAGAACATAACAAGGAAATATTTACTAGAAAAAAAATCCATACGAGAAGTAACACCAACAAGCAATAATGAATACATAGTCTGTTTACTAAAGTTCAGCCAGATTGAAACAGAGAATAGACTAACTAAAAAGTTGAGGAAGGCAGTATTCAAGAAGTTTCAGGATTCATTATATATACTGTGAAAAACAGAGCGAAAAGACGCAGCCACAGATTGATGTGGGGAGTCAGATGATAAGTGGGGTATCCAGAACATGAGAAGATTCTTCACAAACATTGGATCAATTGAATAAAAAAGAAATTAAAAATTACCAAAGGTTATGCAGCAACAAGACAAATTTAGCTTCTTTCAATTGTAACAGACTAAAAAATAAATGCAGGAAGGTAAGAACAATGGAAAGATTAAATAATTTAACTTGTAGTAAAAAATAAAGGACCAACTGCACCATCTTAAATGCAGTTAAAAGTTGATTGTGGAAATGGGACCACTACAATTTTTATTGCTGTAATTTTTAAAGATGTTCTAACATCTGAAATTGAAAAAAGAAATCGAAATCCTCATATAAGAACAAAAGAGAAATTCTGGCCTTGCTAAAAATAGATGGCTCAGCTCAAATTATGGTGAACTCGATTGAAAATTACATTAATATTATATTTTAGGACGAAGAAGGTATTAACAATGTGAAGGACTACTATAAAGAAGCAAAGCAGTTACCTAGTGTAATCATTAATGTTTCCACAACGCATCATGATCATCCAAGTAAGAAGTTCGAAATTGGACAGGAGTCCACAGTGTTTGTTTGTTTGTATCTGCATCTTGAGCAGATGTGCAAAACAAGAACTTGAACTTGATATGTAAAAACCACATTCAGGGTGTGAAAACTTCAAACTGATGAAGCCTCATGTTTCTGTTACTCTTCTTGCAAAGCATACCACCTGTTGCCTTTTTTCAGACACAATCAATTGTAGCACCCTCTCATTCCTGCAAGGTAAATATTTATTCAAAATTTCTGTGCTTCTCGAATTAAGAATTCATATAGCTAAAACCTCCGATCCGAATATACTAGGATTCTCCTGCTGCAGATCATAAATTTTATCGGTCATTCCTTCCTGAATGATTCTACCATGATGCTGTATGTCATGGAATCCGGAGTGCAGTTTCTATCCTTCATATGTTTGAACACCCTTTCCATCTCCATCAGATCACCAGCTTTGGCGCATGCGGAGATCACAGCATACAAATTATACCATTGTGACAATAAACTTGGAACAGCCAAAATTGTATACCTGGTTAAATGGTCGTGTTTCAGTGCAAAATGCTATTTCCAAGGATCCTTCGCCATGAAGGGCACGGATAACACCGAGAGCAGTGCCATATCCAGCAGTAGCTAGACTGATTATAGAAAAGAGATGAACAAACTGCATGAGCTGATTATATAGTTAATTATATGCGCATGAGGAAGACAGAACTATAACACCTTCCAGTGTTGCAATGCGTCAATACAGATATCTTCTGCAAGCCTTCGGCCTGGCTTTGGAGGTACTTGGCTCCATGAGATCCAATGGCTTTGTTTGTAGCTACATCGTCAATTAGCATAGCTTCAGCTACATCAATGTATGCCTTACAATAATGAAGTTTTATATAAGTATATAAAATAAAAAGTAAATGATGAAGGTTCTGAATCTAATCAGAAATGTTGATATCTAGTAAATAAATACATAATGACCAAGGTAGTTAAGATCGGGATAATCCGAGGAGGGTCATAAGATCGAAGATCGTAAGATCCTTTCTATTAATAAAATCTATATTTTAAAAATAATAAATATTTTTTTGATTATTTTGTCGTATTTAAATCATAAATTACATCTCACTTAGTCATACTTTTATTGATTCTTAAATAAAATTACGTGAAAACATATTAAAAATGAAAAAATATATTAAAACTCATACAAATAATTATTATTGTCATAAATATATAGTTTTATTAATATTTAAATGATTATATTAATCTATGGGATCGTATAAGATCAAATAAGATCGTAAGATCGTGCGACTAAAATTAAGATCGAATTAAGATCTTACACGTATAAGATCGTAAAATCGTAAGATCTTAAGATCTAAATCTAGATCTTGATAACCTTGATAATGGCACTCAATTGAAGCATAGATTTTTTGGTCTTGTTTGATGATTTGGCACAAAATTTTGAATGATGTTAGCAAATTGAATTCTCGCAAAAAACTTATGTGAAAAATAACACATACCTGAAAAACAGATTTCGCTTCTGTAGCTGTTGCAGCTGTCTGCAACACAACATCTTGAAGCTTTTTTGCACAATCAGAGAGGTTTACAGCAGTACGTCGACTGTGATAAAAGGGAAATAACTCCAAGGTGAACAATTTGCATGGTAAAAATTTATGCTGGATGCATAAGAAAATAACTTGACAACTAATACCTAGACAAGATACTGCAACTTCTTGGCAAGGAAAAATGCTGCATCCTCTGGCGTCCCAGGGAATTCGATGTTGAACACTTCCACGGAAAGGGATAAGGCTGCTGCTATTGCAATTGCTGGGGCACCTCTTACGACCATATCCTTTATTGCAGACCTGAAACGGAACAAGGAGTAGAAACACTAAACTACAAGTCCATAGAAAACAATAGAGATCAAAAGAAATGGTAAAGAATTTCTCAATGAAAAATACAGAAAGAGGACATCAGGTTCCAAATTATACACTTTGTGTGACCGGACAAATAAAAGAAGTTCAAGTTTGAATCTTATAATGCTCATAAAAAATGCACATTAAACAACAAAGATGAGAACTTCAGAAAAGAAATGCTCCAAGTGTCATCAGTCTCCAAGACCCTATACAATGTTTCAACCAGAGCTCTCACTAGGAGAACACTGTGAGATTATAGAAAACAAAAAAAAAAGTGGACCAAATTTTCACTCAAAAATAAAAATATAACAAGATGAAACTCTTAAATAAAAGATGATTTATGTTGTAACTGATTCCGGTCCATAAGATATTACTCGCTTTGAACTTTTGGCTTACATAAGTTTATAGCGTTCAGATGAATGTGATAGATATAAGTAAATCCATAACCACTTTCATAAATGTGAGACTACTCTTGGTCCTTACAATTTCAGCTTGACAAACTTATACTTTGAAAAAATGATTTCGTATCATATTTAAGATAACACAACTCTCTCCAGAATGGATCATTAAATTCAATATTCATTATGTTCTCCTATGCGTCAGTGGAAATATCTCTTTCTCAACTGCAGTTGGAAGACTTTGCAATTGATCCTAATTCAGTTGAAAAGTGTCTCTTCCTCAATTGCAGTCAAAAGACTTCGCCCTGACATAACAAGGTCTTCTCTGCCGGCTGTGTGGAGGGGTAAGTCCCTCGTGAAAAACATTGAAATATATTCTGTTAATTCTAATAGGTATCCTAATTTTACGGAGGCATTGCAGTGTAAGAAGCAAATTCCTCAAATTGTCTATTTAAACTCCCTAATAGTAATTCCTTTTTAAATTCCTTCATCTAATAGTACGTAGCCCAATTAAGAACAAGGACTTCAATTTTATTGCTACCTTTTTTTGCGTGATTTTCCCATCGGTTTGATATTAACAGAAACCTTGTTCATACATGTAGGACACTACGAGAAGAGTGGATAGGGGTTCTGGTTAGGTGTACTGTGGATATTGTTCCTTTTCCCTGTAAAAATGTGTCTGCCTTCTAAGCCAAGATTTTTGAATATATATATACAGACAGCAAAATGATTGGACAGCAGAAACCAAAAAGATGAATCCAAACATGAAAGTTAAATGATCCAAAAAGAGATCAGAATTAAAACTGACCATCCATCGTTGGCGTTCTTGATATCCAAATAAACAGCCTCCAGTGGCAACTTCCTCTACGGAAACATCAAACAAAAAACAAATCAAAACAATGGACGGAAGAAAAAAACAACAACAGGTCAAAAAAAAAAAAAAACAGAAACATCAAGTACTTGATCGAGGAGACGGAGCGATCCGCGCTGGTAGCAGATGGACTGCAGCGCATCTCCGGCGACCTCCGCGGCGCCGTTCGCCGTCTCTGCCTCCATCGCCGCTGTCTCCTTGCTGCCGCTCTGTTGTAATCTGTGTTGAGAGCAAGTGCACCGATCGAGCGGATTTAGCCGACAGCGGGCCCGTATGCGTAAGATCGTAAACGCATCCAAGCCGTCGTTTACTGCGAACTGTCCGAATCCGGGAATCGTCCCATCGGAACCGTTGAAAAGAGACGATTTCCCGTGGTCACGGACGTACGAGGCTGACGTGTCGGTCTGTTGGCTCCCTTGGTCGGGGTGTCACGGATCTTTAAAACAAAACTAGTCCTAAATTTCGTGCCGCACTGACTACAGATATTATAAAAATATATAATATATAATTAAAATATTATAATTTATATTAAAAATAATTTATTAGTATTTAAATGTTATAAATAGGTTATTCCATTTTGAAATGTTTAAAATTCAATTTAAAATTACAAAGACCCCAACTTCTAATTAAATTATTTTTTCCTTAAATACTTAATTATTTTCAACTCAAATTGAATTTTCTAATTTAAATTATTTTGGACAATTGAATTCATTGCTTAAAAGATGAAATTTCGTATAAGCTGCCGGTTAGGCACGTACGTGACCCACATGCAATTCCTCGAGCCCGACCAAAATACATTTTTTTAATTTTATATTACATATTTAAATATTTATTTATATATTATAACTATATTATATAAAAAATTATTATATATCTAATAATCCTAATATTATATATTATTATTAGTTTTTATATCACCTATTATAATTTATTATAATTTATATTATTATTAATAGAAATAAATTTTGAACAAAAAATTAAAAACGAACCATCCAATCCGCCCGAGCGAGCTGTGCACGGACTATGTCGGATTGCAATAACGTCAATCTGACATGGCACCTCTTGATCGATTCAAGCACGACACATTAAAGAAACTATTATTAAAATTATTTATTTAATCAAAGAACATTTTCTTTATTTAAATTATTTTAATAAAAAAATAACAAAATATGTTTCACAAAGTAAATATTATTTACTTATACATTATCTTTTATAAATGAAAATTATTTATTTTAATCATACTAAAAAAATTGCTTATAACTCAATTGTGCTAATAAATTTAGCCTAGTTTTATTAATTTATTTAAGGGATTATAATTTATTAATTTATTAGGGTTCATTTAGGAATTTCAAACACATTAGGGTTCATAATTTATTAATTTATTTAAGGGATTACCTTCCAACATCGAAGGCAAAATTGACTAAGAATTTGATTAGAATTTTGTTTAGGATAAGATTTTGAAATATGTTGGAACATTGTCAGTAAGATTTTGAAATATGTTGGAACATTGTCAGTGTTAATGTTTTATACGTTGAAAGTTAAAATTAATTCTTTTGCTGCATGTAGAGACAAACATAGTGGTGTTTGAATCTCAAAACTAATCACGACTTTTAAGAAATTAATTTAGGTTTTTTATTAATTTAGTTTAGTTGAACTTTAGGATACATAAAACATTAGGATATATTAAGATACGTAATATTGATATTTATAGGATAAAATTAGGATTTTACATGATTTTTTAGGATTAGGATAAAATTATGATGTACATGATCTTTTAACTAAACTCAATATAATATTTCTACGTAGACTTCTATCAAGAATCCTAATATAATATTTGCATATAATTTATTAGGACAAATAAAACTCAATTCATATATCACTATATTTGATACTAATAATATTTAAAATTTAATTATTGAATAAAAGTGAGAAAAAATTATAGTTAGATAAATATCTTATAATAGAAGATTAGAGTAGGATTAGTTTTATGATATATAATGTGGTATTAGGATATATACGTGTGGATAATATTATGATTAGGATTAATTTAAGTCCATATAGGATAGCTATTATTATATTATAAATTATAATTAGTTTAAATATTGTTAATAGATGACATGTTCGGATATATCTTGATATTATTAATTATAGAAGATTAGAGTATGTTTAGTTTAGGATAGGATATATAGATAATATCATGATTAGATTAGTTTAAGTTAGTAAAAAAATATGTAAAATTAGTACTATAAATTATAATTATGATTAGTTATTATTAATATATGACACATGCCATCACCGTAACAAGCCACTTGTCATGCTCTCATATCCCATGCTTTTACCTCTACTTATATATATATAGATATTTTATTCGACCTTCATTTTTTTAGAGAGAGAAGAAAATAGGAGAATATTTCGATTCTGGTGAACAAATTCTATTTTGAACAATGGCTTTTTTTTGTTAACCATTAATTCAATTGGTAAATTGAACTAAATTATAATTGAAAATAAAAGAGGCATGAAAATTTCACTAAATGCTCTTACATTTTCACATTTTCTCAAGGTTACCTTCTAACTTCACTTCTTATATCTATATAAACTCATGATTCATCGATAGTTTCAAACTCATGCAAAATCAGGATTCTTACTTATCTATTTTGTTCTTTTTTTGACAAAAAATGGAAGCCTTCTCTGATGATTCTACTATCTCTCCTCCCGGCACCTTTTCTCGTCTCTCAGCCTTCTTTCTTTCTCATTAAGCCTTCATTTACGTCTAAATTCCATACGACGTTAGGTGGCAAAAATTCTAAGAGTTATCCACTCACATGTAAAACCAAGTTCAAGTAGCAAAGAACCACATAAATAAAAAAGAGCAAAATAAATAAAAATATGCAAACTGATAACTGGAAAAACAAAAATAAATAGATGTCCAACAGTTCCCATCTATTATAATTATTTCCCATCTGTTATCAATATCAAAAATTGGATCTTATCTTATCTTCTTATCTTATATTCTTATAAAACCGATGCAGAGTGGGAGGTTTCAAATCATCCTCGATTCAGCCGTTGAGTTATCTTTTTTCTTCATTTTTTATTTTATCTTTTTTTCTAATTTCTTTTTTCTAATTTTTTATCGTTGCACAGGGTGGAGAGTCTCGTACAACATAAGTGGTAGTCAATTGTATGTTGCCTTCATCGGCCCATAGTTTCACTATTTTGCCTTCAACTATACTATTCGCCCTTATCTTTAACTTTCCTTCTAGCACTTTCTTTCTTCCATATAAATCCAAGAGCATGATGATTCTCCTTTTACAATTTTTATCTTAATTAGACTAGCATGGCTATCTTTACATTTCATAATTAATTTGTTTCATATAATCATTTCAAGTATCACATAATAAAGAAGAAAATATTTTGAGCAATCACAATTATTAAACAATTAATACGATTGCATACTTCAATCACAACATGATCATAATAATTAAAGAACGAATAATGGCTTAATCATAAATATTTAAAGGAGGAATATCAATATAATCAATAAATATGTGAAGAAATCATATAAGCTTAATCCTAAAAAAATAAATAAAGTGAAAACATTATGCATCAGCCTACTTTTGATGCACATTATACTAATATGAAATACAAATTATAACTTTTTTCGCAGCATACCTGGATGTTACATAATAACCTCTTTAAAAATAAATTTATCCTCGAATTCACAAAAAATGGAAATCTTACCTAATAAGTTGGGTTTTTCGACACGGATAATATTCATCGTCGTGCAAATACTTTCAAAACATGGAGACATGAAAGATATTGTGCACACTTCCGTCAGATGGTGACATAGCTAATTTGCAAGCCACTTCACCTACCAAATTCAAAATTTCAAATAAATCGTATACCGAGAGCTTAACTTTCCTTTTTTTATGGCTGAATTGCATCACTTCTCTGTCTTATGTTTGATGACATCTTTAGTATAAGCATGTCACCTTATTGTAAAAAACATTTTCTCCCTTCTTTCTTCGTTTGCATAAGCTTTCTGTCGACTATGAGTTGCTTCCATTTTTCTTTAATTAAGGCCACTTTGTTTGCATATTCTTGTGTTTGCTTTACTTGTCCCTTTGTCGTAACTCTTTCTTCCCCAACTCGCTCCAATAGCTAGTCGAAGGACAAGGTCTCTTAAAATTGTAAAGGGAGTCATGCGTATACTTACGTGATAACTATTACTATATGCACATTCGATTAAGACTAATGATCATTCAAACTATCATGGCAATTCTAAGCACATGCTCTTAGTATATCTTGAAGTGTCTCAATTGTCCTTTTTGACTATCCATCTCTCTACAGATAAAAGGTAGTAGTGTAGGTCAGGTTGGTGCCAAGTGTTTTCTATATGCTTCTCCAAAATCTTGACATAAAATGAGGGTCTCTATTCGACACTATGAAAATTAGGATTCATGTAGTCAGATAATCTCCTTAAAATACAAGTCCATTAAATTGTCAATCGATTGTTTCTCCTTCATAGTAGGAGATGAGATGTCATTGGCGATCTATTTATGCTACTCATACAGAGTCATGATCCTTTTTAGTGCGAGGTAGGCTAGCAACGAAATACATTATAATGCACTCTATCATTTCCACTTTGAAATTCCTAAGTCCTCAAGCAACCCATATGGCCTTTGTTGCTCCACTTTCACTTGTTGACATACTAAGCATTTGGAGACATACTCAACTATCTTGTGCTTCATATTGTTCCACCAGAGAACAAAGTTCTTAGTACATTTTTGGTACTACCTGGATGGATTGTGAACTCTAATTTGTGGCCTTCATCTAACACTTCTCTCTTAGTGCTTCATCATTTGGAATTCATAATCGACCATGCTACATGATTTCGCCATCTTTAGAAAATGACATGTTAGTTTGTTCCTTGCTACACAAATTGACATATTTTGTACCCTCTGTGTAAGCTTTGTTGATCCTATTCGCCAGTGTACTCGAAATTGGATTGCATGGTGTACCATCAATGTGTCTATGCGATTGTTGAACTTTGGCTTCCATTGGATGACCTTTTCAAGCATCTTCCACCAGTGTACTCGAAAGCATGCAAGTGATCTTTACCATTTTTTAGTGCATCGACAATCATAATTGCTTTGCCCAAATGATAATTTATAGAAACTCTATAGTCCTTGGGGAATTCATTCATCTTCTTTGCCTCATATTAAGATCCTTTTATGAGATGACATGCTTCAAATTATTGTGATCAGTGTAGATTTTGAATTCTTCGTCATATATGAAGTGATTGTAACATCTGGCAAATTTTTTTTTAAAATCAATGAAAATGGACGTCCATTTTGTTAATGGACGTATGCCTTGATCACATTCCAAGACTAATGCAATTAGGTTTTAATCATTTAGTGTTAATGTCAGAGATTAGGAGAATAAAAAAAGGTTTATTTTAATCATTTAGGTTTATTTATTGTAATCATAATAAAATGGAATCATTTATTTTTTATTTCTAAAATAATACAATATTTTTTAAAAAAATTGTTTATTTTAATCATACTCAAATTCATAAAAAAGAAAGAATTCATCTTAATTTAACTCTAATTGAATCATTTATTTTAAAAATGAATTACTATTTACTTCTACTTACACTTTCGAAAGGGAATATTATTTATTTAAATTATACTCAAATTAATACAAAAGAAATTTTAATTTTAATTTGACACAAAATGAGATCTTCATTTTAAGTTATTTTTTAATTACAAAATTAACAAATTATCTTTTAAAAAAGAAATATTTTTTACCTACACATTATCTTTTAGAAAGAAAATATTATTTATTTTAATCATACTCAAATTGATTAAAAGTGAATATTAATATTAATTTGACTCAAATTGAAATCCTTATTTTAATTGTTTTTAATTTCGAAAATGACAAATTATCTTTTTAATATTTTAACTAATTTTTTTAGGGTTAGTTTTATCTTTTATATTTTGAACATTACATTTTATAAAGGGAAGATTGTTTATTTTAATCATACTCAAAATTATAAAAAGAAAAGATTAATATTAATTTGACTCAAATTCAATTGTTTGTTTTAAATTCTTTTTAAATTCAGAAAATAATAAATTATCTTTTAAGCTGGACTTATTTTTTTCTCTTGTACATTACATTTTAGAAAGAAATCTTCTAATCACTCATAAATTTAATCTTCTTTTATTATCTTACCTTATATAACAAACTATTATAAGATAATTTTTGTTTTCTGAAAAGTTTGAATTATATTTGTATATACATTAACCTATATAAAAATTTGACACATATATGGTGTTATGATGCCACTTGTCACACTATTGTGCTTTAAAGAAAAAAATATTTATTTAATATAAATATATATTAAATATTAAATATTATTTATTTTATTATATTTTGTGCATTATCTTTTTAAAAGGAATGATTTTTTTATTTTAAAATTATAACCAATTGATAAAACGAAAAGATCAATCATATTTTGACTCATATTAAATTGTTTATTCTTAATTGTTTTTTAAAATTCTACTAAAAAGAATATGCTCATAAATTTAATCTTCTTTTATTTTTGTTATCTTTTATAACAAACCATTATAATTTATCTTATAAATTTATTATACTTGTCCATTATCTTTAAAAAAATTAAATGTAAGAAAAGATTAATCCTAATTTGACCCAAACTGAAATTTTTTATTTTAAATTATTTTTAATTCCAAAAATAACAAATCATATTTTAAGTAGGAATTATTATTTTATCCTTCAGAAAGAAAATATTATTTATTTTTAACATACCCAAATTGATATAAAGAAAAGATTAATCTTAACTGGACTCAAATTAAATTATTCATTTTATAATATTTTCTATTGTCGAAAATAAATTTTTTTAACAATGAATTATTTTTATCTATACATTATCATTTAGAAAAAAAAATTATTTATTCTAATCACACGAAAAAGAATATGCTTCTAATCAAAATATGCTAAAAAATTTAATTATTTTGTTAACATATAATTAATTCAAAAATAAAATAATTTTTTCATCAAATTAACAATTCAAAATTTAATTTAAACATTTTTTGGTATACGAACCCTAAACCCTAATGCAATGACAAATTAAATTTGTTTACAAGTAAGATTCAGAATTAAAATATAGTTTAGAATAAGTAATTTAATTTGAGTCAAATTAAGACTAATCTTCTTTTTATCAATTTGAGTAAAGATAATTTATTATTTTCGGAATTAAAAAAATAATTTGAAATAAATAAGTCAATCTGAGTCAAGTTAAAATTAATAATTTCATTTTATTTATTGGAGTATGATTAAAATAAATAATATTTTATTTCCTAAAAGATAATATGCAAGTAAATAAGCATTCTTATTTAAAACATAATTTATTATTTTTTAAAAATTAAAATAAATAATTTAATTCTAGGCAAAATAAGATTAATCTTTATTTTTTTTATCAATTTTAGTATGATTAGAATAAGTAATTCTATATATATTATTATATTTGATATACAAAATACGTGTAATTTAATGACATTATATATTTAAAATTCAATGATTGCCGCCGCCATGTTATTAGGTAATGTTATATGTTAAAATTTAATTAAGTTTTATCTTTTATATTTTTTCATGTTAATCCTATATATCATTACGTTAATTAACAAACTCTTTTTTATTAATTTTATCTTTTACATTTAAAATTTTAAAATTAGTTAATATTTAAATATTAATCTTAATTTGACTCAAATTAAATTGTTTATTTTAAATTATTTTTAAGCAAAAAAAGTGTACTTTTAATTCAATTTTTTATACTTATAATTATTTTAATCAAACAGTCTTTCTTCTAAACAAATTAGAACATTTAAATATTAATAGAGTTAATATTTAATAAATTCCATGCATGCAAGCACAGTCAAATTACCTAAATAATTAAAATACTTATTTTAATTTTTTTTAATTTCGAAAATAACAAAAGTTGTATTATATTAATTTATCTTATTTAACTAATTTTGTGAAATGATTGCTAAAGTCATTTTAGAAGAATAAAAAAGTTTTGGATCACGAGATAAGGAGACTTGGTGGTGGAATGAAGAGGTCCAAAGAAAGGTGCGCAATAAGAAGAATTGTTTCAAGACGATACACTTGGACAATTGTTCTGACAATTAGGAAAAGTATCGTTTGACGAAAAGGGAGGCTAAGAAGGCAGTTAGTGATGCTCGTGCTAAAGCATATGAAAGGTTTTATAAGGAGTTAGGGACAAAGGCTGGTGAATAAAGAATTTAGAAGATTTCAAGGAATAAAGAGAAGGAGTCGAGAGATTTGGATCAAGTAAGATGCATAAAAAATGAAGTTGGCAAGGTTTTAGTTACTGAGGGAGATATTAAGAACTGATAGGAAGAGTATTTCTATAAGCTATTTAATGATGGATGTGAAGGTTCCCGTTATGATTTGAAGGACTTAACAATTAGCGAATGTGAGCTTAATAGGTCATTTTATCATAGAATTAGAGTCTCGGAGGTTAGCGAAGCTCTTAAGAAAATGGAGAATAGTAAAGCCGTTGGACCGAATGGTATATCGATTGAAGTTTGAAAATGTTTAGGAAGAAAATGTGTGTGGTGGTTATGTAACTATTTAATGAGATTTTACGGTCGAAAAAGATGCCTGATGATTGGAGATTAAGTACATTAGTTCCTATTTACAAAAATAAAGGGGATATTCAGAATTGTGCAAATTATAAAGGGATTAAACTTATGAATCACAATGAAATTATGGGAAAAAGTGATTGAGCATAGATTGAGAATGGAGACTAGTATTTCTGAGAGACAATTTGGGTTCATACTAGGAAGATCCATTACAAAGGCGATTTATTTACTAAGGGGGATGATGGAGAAGTATCGAAGTAGGAGAAGAGACTTACATATGGCTTTCATTGATTTAGAGAAGACGTATGATCGGATATCAAGGGATGTACTTTGGAAAGCCTTGCAAAAGAAGATGGTGAGTGTTGCCTACATTAAGGTAATACAAGATATGTACGATGGGGAATTCACTAGGGTTAGGACATCCGGAGGTGAGACAAATGAATTTCCTATAGGATTTGGTCTACATCAAGGATCAGCTTTAAGCCCGTATCTATTTAACTTAGTTATCGATGCTATAACTGAGAGTATCACAGATGAAGTACCTAAGTGCATGCTATTTGCGGATGATATAGTACTTTTAGCGGATTCAAGAGAAGAGATTAATACAAAATTGGAAATATGGAGAAATACGTTGGAGTCAAAGGGTTTTCGTTTAAGTAGGAATAAAACATAATATATGCATTGCAATTTCACAAATAAATAACTTATAGACGATTTGGAAGTTAGGCTAGGGGATGATATCATTCCTCAAGTGACAAAGTTTAAATATTTAGGATCAATTGTAAGACAAGATGGTGAGATTGATGACTACATTAATCATAGAATTCAAGCTGGTTGGTGTAAATGGAGGAAAGCCACTAGAGTTTTTTGTGATAGAAAAGTACCTAATAAAATTAAAGGAAAATTCTATCGTATTTCTATAAGACGGACAGTATTATATGGTAGTGAATGTTAGGCTATGAAGGGACAACATGAACGTAAAGTGGGGGTAGCCGAAATGAGGATGTTGAGATGGATGTGTGGTCATACAAGATTAGATAAGATTAGGAATGACCATATACGTGAACGAGTCGGAGTGACTACTATTAGTGAGAAAATGGTAGAGAATCGTTTGAGATGGTTTGATCATGTTCAGAGAAGACTATTAGATGCACAAGTAAGAAGAGTAGATCAAATAATTTGGAATCCGATTAAAAGAGAGAGAGGGAGGCCAAGGCGGACACTTGACGAACTAATAGAGCAAGATCTATTGGTGAATAATATACCGGAAGGTTTGGTTACTAATAGAGCGGAATTGTATCGTATGATTCATGTAGCCGACCCCACCTAGTGGGATAAGGCTTTGTTGTTGTTGTTGTTGTCAGATATTAGGGGATGATTAATCTTTACATTAAAAAACAAACCTAATAAAATGTATTAGGCATTGATAATGTTCCTCCTTCCATTCCACCGTCTCCTCCCCTCATTCCACATGATTGTTTCTCATTCTTACCTTTCCACTTAAATTGCAGAGGATTTGAGCACGAGAACAAAATTTCTAGTCGAGGACAAGTGCTAGGATACTCCGACGAAGGAATGGACAACCAAGGTGAGAAGAAGAGTCCCCCGAGAACCCAAAAACTCTATCATTTTTTTTGTTTTCTTTCTTTCTTTCTTCTCCCTATACATCAAAGGAAATCTCTTTTTCCTTCTGCATTCAAGGATCGCTAGTAGAGATCAGCGTGACCCGTACGCCATTGGACCTTCGCATGCCCTTGGCGAGGAGGAAAGAAGGAGAGTTTGAGGAGTGAGTGTAACACCCCGAATTTCACCCCCAAATTGTCGAGGACATTTGGGTCATTCGACTGTGTTAGCTCATTCACCGTCACATAATCATAAAATATGATTTTCTATAAACTCAGCGGAAGCATAAATCCATTAAATAAGATAAAATAATTCCTTTGAAAACATAGCAGAAGACTTCAGTAAGATATCAAAAGTAATGTTATAGAATTTAAATCGTCATCGATAACTAATAAAATATCTTAAAATCATAGTCCAAAACATCGCTTTCAAACGTAGTCAAAGATTCTAAGACAATTGACTCTTAACATCCTAGACCATTGTGCAATCTTATTCGTCATGAGCTGAGCCGCCATCATCCATAACTTTATGCACCTGAACGGATCCAGGATGCAGGGGTTTCCCTAGATTAGAATATGTAAAGGCCATGCATGCGATGATATAATCCTATATAGGATACTACATGATATGCATCATCATCTTTATATAGAGGAAATAAACAATATGCATGCCATGTCTTAACATATGATCTACATATCAAACATCAACATCATTCTATCATCATGCACATAAGTAATTGCATGGAAGACATGTAATCACATCATCATACATAAAGTATGAACATTCATATCAATCATTCATTCAATTCATAGGCATATAAGTGGGATGCACTTACCATAACCATTGCCTTCATAACTCTCCTCAGGGTTGCTTTATAACTCATTGGAATTCCACTTTCGTGGGACATCATTCCATAACTTTCCTCAGGGTTGCTTTATAACCCTTTGGTTCGTAGGACTTCAATCCATTCGATCGATCATTGGCCCTTTCCTATTAATGTTATATCTTCCGATAGTTGGGACTTATGTCGTTGCCCTCTCAATAGGCTAGCTAGGCCTAGGAGACAATGCTCCCCTCTCATCCGAAGGTAACATCAGAATGCACACACCGTTGCCGATGTATGTAACGATCATTCTGAACTCTCGCCCGAGGGCGACATCGGAATGCACACACCGTTGCCGATGTGTGTAACGATCATTCCGGACTCTCTCCCGAGGGCGACATCGGAATGCACACACCATTGCCGACGTGTGTAACGATCATTCCTGACAATTATCCGATTAAGGGCCGTAGAGGGGCGACATGTAACATCATCCACAACTAGGTTCATTATGCTTTTCAAATAACAATCATTTACGTCGCTCGATCTTCATATTTTAACCTAGTTACGGCTGTCCATGCAATTCGTGTATCTAAGTTCATATACAATCATCAATCTATAATACATAATAGTAAATATCTTAAAAATAATATAAATATAATATAAATCAATTTTTCGATCTATAACGATCGTTCCGGGACCTGACTCGGCCGTGCCAACGTCCAAGAAGTCCGATCTTCCACCCGAAATCTCAATTTTTGAGATCTCAATTCCAATAAACATAGTTTAAAACATCATAAATATTCAGATATGATCTCTTAGCATCTATGCATCATAAAACACATTATAACATGCATTTTTCATTTATTAACAAGAGTTGGGATTTTTCCTAAAAATTCGTACAACTACTAGAATTTATTCTCTGCACAGTATTCTGACAACAGTCACTAAAATATTAATAACTTAACCTATACGTGTTCTTCTCAGGTGATTCTAATTTTCATAGAAGGATAACATGAGCATTTGACTTGAGAATAAATTTCAAACCCTAATTTAGTATTTCCAATTTACTACATGTTTTACAATTTGATCTCGTTGTTACCCGAGACAGAATGATACTAGTTCGATTTTTGGATCATAACTATTTGTATACAACTCCAATTCATGTGAAATAGATTTCTGTGGAAAATATACTTATAGGGCTTTCCATCCATATATTATTTATAATTTTTGAATAAGAAAACCCTATCCAAACAATTATTATAAAAGTCATGAAATTTTTGAGATAGTACAACATCATCATACATATCTTAAAATCATATGAAACCAATTTCTGTGGAAACTAGACTTCGAGAGCTTTCTATCCATATATTATTTGCAATTTTTGGATAAGAAAAACCTATCCGAATAGTTGTTGCAAATACAATCACGAATTTAGACAGATTACGCAACTTAAATCGTGCAATCCTAACATCTAGATCTAATCATGAATCAATAAAAATGATCTCAGATCTGATGAAACTCATAAATTCATAATAGGAGCAAGGCGCCCTATTACTCTCAATCCAATCAATAAAACCTTGAGAGGAGAGAGAGTGGTTGGATCCCCTTTACATACCTTGATCCTAAATCCTCCTCTTTCTTCCTCTTCTTCTTCTTCCTCTTTTTCCTTTTTCCTTCTCCCTGATCTCCTCTTTCTTTTTCCTCAAGCCCTAGCCGTCAAGATGTGGAGAAAAATGAGAGAAAGAATGAGAAAAAAGGCCTTATATAGGAGGAAGTTATGAGGGTTTAGACAAAAAGTCCAATTTACCCTTAATGAAAAAATCAGGATATTATAGTGAGGACCAACAATGAAAAGGGAAATTTTTTTGCACCACAAGGTAGGAGGATTCCTGGATCACCTTGGATTAATTGAAATCTTTGCCGACCTGCTTGATGAAACTCAAACCTCATCAGATCGAACTATAATCCTCACTTTCTAGCACCCTCCTTGCAAATGTATAAAACCCACTTGTATGATTAAAAATCCTGATCAACAGATCCATTGTGGGCATGCTAAATAGTGCCTTTTGCCTAAACCCATTTGATGTACTATTCTCTGCCTTACTGTGATTGCTGAGTGAATGTACTTGCTGTGATGCTCAGTGAATGTACTGGATGTAACACATTAGATAAACATCAGTCTTGATTTCATGCTTTATATCCTTGTGAGCGGACCCAAGTGTTTGATCTAATGCCTAAGGATCTATTTGGATAAAAAAAAAACACTTCCTGCTAGCCTTGATACAAATGGTACCATCCATATATTTATACTAACCACTGGCTAATAAACCTACAATAGAACAAAATGTTAGAGATAAATTTTAGTTAGTTTTCTCTTGATTGTATGCTAAATAAGAAATTGTCATTATGCCCTTAGGATCCTAACTAAGTCCCATGTTATGTTGGTCTTGTAGTTATGTCACTGCAATGTACTTAGATATGAAATATATTATTGAACCTGAATATGGTTTAAACATTTTATTTATGATTTTCAAGATTAATGATTATACTCTTAAGAGGTTTATTTATGGAGTTGTACACTCCCAGCATGATACTTGCTATGATCCATGTTGGAATCCTGGATATGTAGGTGTTGTCCCTCCACATAAAAGATATAACATGATCCATTTGGAAGCCTACTAAAGATAAGACTCTAATGCTAATGGATTAATTATTAACATTCTTAAGACTTTACTGCTCATAAGACTAAATAGTAATTAAAGGCTTATTTGATATTATGCTTGTGTTTGGTAGAATCCTGGTTATGGCTAGTGATAGGGCAAAGGGGGGAAGGACATAGGAAAGAGGGATGCCTACATTTAATCAATTGATTCGTCATGATAGAGAAGAAAAATGTTTAAGTTAACTGGTGTAGCTAAACCCACATGTTCTAGTGCTATGCCTAACATATGATATAGAGTGCCACCAAAGAGGTTATATAGGATCAGATTTAGGAAACCACCCTCATATAAGGATGGTAAGAGTTCCGTGCATGATGTTTAATTGATGTGATAATCAATCACATGATACTTCAGGCTATGGAATATTGATAAGTATTAGTTAAGGCAAGATCTTGAATAACCATATGTTCATAATTTAATTATAATACATGTGTGCGTTATTGACATTGTCTTGGCCTAAATCCCATTCCACCCTCATTGTTATGGTCATTTTGCTAAACAGATTGGACAATAGGTTCTCTGAATTGGACTCCATATCCCAAATTGGATGACTCCACCCTCCATTAGGCGTTCGAAACTTACCCATCACAGAATCCTTCTATTGTTCCTATTGTGATCCAAGTAC
Source organism: Pontederia crassipes (assembly GCA_030549335.1). Lineage (NCBI taxonomy): Eukaryota > Viridiplantae > Streptophyta > Magnoliopsida > Commelinales > Pontederiaceae > Pontederia > Pontederia crassipes. The sequence goes on along the minus strand of CM060189.1, from coordinate 53,331,437 downwards.
AATTAATCCTAGCTGATTTTCTTTATCACAAAGGTGAACCTTACTGTTTCACATTGCATAGTTATAATCTAAAGTCCCAATCGGGAAAAGATGAAATAAAGATAAAAAATTAGTGTGTCCATCATACGGATTGACGAGAGTTTATTGCATAGTATTGTTGATCGCATGATTAGAGCATAGGTTCAACTATGTTCTCATTACTTGATTGCTCCACATTGTATAATGGAAGAGGATCTCACCCAAGGATGGTGCATCCTCCAACCCCAAAGAGTGGGTCTTTGCCATGGTGTGCACAACCATAGGTCATTCATGAAGTACATGACACCTCATTGCAACGAAAATGTAAAGAATGCCATTGAATAGAAAGATCAATGCTTTAGAAGTTGAAAGAAACTACCTACATTGCATAGCCATCCTATCGATTAAAAGTAATGAAAAGTGAAACACAGAAATCATGACATCACATTAATTCCTTCTCTCATTATAATCAGAGTATTACATTGAACTCATTGATTTTCCATTGATATATGATTTACTATTGTTATCTCTTATCATCGATAAACTCAAAGTTAAATTGTCATTCTCATATTATGATCAAACTCATCTAATGTTGATTTACTTAATCCATTGATTTATTATTCTCCTACTGGGATGCGAAGCTCATGAGATATCTTTTCCCCTGCATTGATCCTGCATATAAACAAGTATGGAAGGATGAGACAGAGCGACAAATTTTGCTAGTGATGATGATGTGCACATGGGTGGTCCTTGGCTACTTTCATTGTATCGCATTATTTTATGTTTCCTTTATGAACTCGGGCATTGTAATAACGTCATATGCCTCTTTACCTTTTGCACTTGATCCTTTTTATTTTGAAGAACTATTGAACTCAAGTTTTCATTGAATGTTTTGTTTATTATCAAATTCTTCCACATTTATTTTATCTAGTCAAGAAATTAGTCAAAGTCAAGCTATTGGTCAACTTCATTGCATAGTTAGTATCGCCCTCGAGTTGGATTCTCGCCATGTGGCGGGGTTTGATTTGGGGGAGTTACAGTGATACCAAATCAAGGCGAAGTCAATAGTAGGTAGTTCCACATTGTGAGTTGGATAGTTGGTTTTGTGCTTCTTCAACTATCTTGAAGCATATATAGCCATTTGGTCATCGTTTTTATTTTTCATTAGTTAGTTGATATGTTTTTATTGGAGATAACATGTCCACACAACATGATTTCATCTAACTAAAACTAGCATTCAAACTTGTCGAGTAGATAGTATGTCATATGGATCATAATATCGTCTTGGACAAAGTTGTCACAATCGCTTTTCGAGGTAGGACTGAGATGGGTCCAGAGGATCGAGGATCGTAAGATCCAACCTTCTGCTCGGTGACTTTGGCACTTTGAAAATGAGAAATGAGTCTATTTCTCATATTGTGGGTGTGGACATGTGCAATGTTGAATTAGAAAGTGCAAATGGAACTCTCTTGACACTAGAAATGTGAAGCATCTTCCTTATCTCTATAGGGAAGCTTGACAGTGAAGGATACTGTAATATTTTCAATAATGAAAAATGGAAGCTCATTAAGGACTCCTTGGTAGTGGCTTGAATATTGATGTGTGTCAACAACCTATATGTTTTGCATGCATCAATATCTAAATATGTATGCATGTAGCTAAAGATGAAAAGTGCATAGAGTTATGATACTAGAGAATCTATCACATGAGTGAAAAATATTTGTAGTGTGTGCTAAAAAAAGAGTTTGCAAATGTGAAGAGAAATAAGTTGAATAGTGTGTATGATGAAAACAATTAAAGATTTATTTCAAAAGTCATTCACTATCAAGAAAGATGGATATGCTAGATCTAGTCAAGACTTCACTAATGTATATGGTCCTTTAAATTCACTGGGTGATGCTCTTTACTTTGTCATCTTGATTGATGATTGCCCCATCAAGGTGCAGGTTTACAACTTAAAGAGAAAGGATCATGTTTGGAGTCTTCAAGGACATTCATGCACTAGTAGAGAGGAAAATTGGGAAGAAGTTGAAGTGTGTCTGCACTAGTAACGGAGGTGAGTACATTAATCTATTTGACGCGCATTGCAGGGTCAATAGAATTTGGCATAAAAAACACCTTCAAAGACTCCTCAATTGAATATTGTAGTAGAGATGATAAATAAGACACTAATTAAGATGGTTAGTTGCATGTTGTCAGAGGCAAAATTGTGTATTTTATTATTCTAGTGTGAGTAATTGTAGATGGTTGCACATATCCAACTAAGAAGAAGTTTGTAGAAGTCGAGATGCAATCTTTTTTGAAGATCAGACCATTGAGAATATCTAGAAGGATCAATCTTACAACTATTATAAGTCAGTTAACTTGAAACTTGTACCTTTGTAGTATGATCCAGATGTGATTCTTGATGACAGACATGTTGATGCACTAGGTTAGGAAGAGGAGGAAGTCACAACTGATCCTCGTACTAATGATGATGATGCACAAGAGAAGGTTAGCACATCAGATGCAGATCCACAAGGGAGAAGTGTTCCTCCACCGGGTATCCTACACATAATTATTAATTGTGAGTTTGAATATTTTGCAAAGACTTTTGATGATATGCAAAAGGATAAATGAATCTCTAAACACTTTCATGGTACAAGTAACAAGTGCATAGATAACATGAGGTCCATTTCAAGTTACTTGATAACTTTTGTCGATGGTGTTATTTCATGACAATCAAGACTTTAGAAGTGTGCGACTTTGTCTACTACAATAGCTGAGTTTATTGCAAAGACAAAGGCGAGTAAAGAGTTATTATGGATGAAGAAGTTTTTGCAAAAAACTTAGCATTTAGCATAACAAGTATGCTTTACATTGTGAAGCACGATGCGTAGGGGTGGATCCACGTAGAGCTTGGGGGGGGGGGGGGGGGGGTATTAAGGTTATATATTGATATATAGGGTAATTGATCCCTATTAAATATTTGTTGTACCATAATCAGACATGATATATACCTTGGTGAGGTGGTTATGACGTGTTCTTATTGCTGACTAGATTTAAGGTTTAGTGGCATCACCATTTCAAAGAGGTTTGCATATGATAAGATTCACATCAGTGATAATGATGTTGATATGATGTCAAAGATATTGTCTAAACTGAAATTTGAATGTTACTACTCATCACAAATTTGGAGCAATTCTCACATCATCAATGAGGGCCGATTTGTTGGGTGGTCCAGTCATGTGAGAACTTTAACCATCTCATTAGTCAAATTTTGTGTTTTATGTTTGAGCTTGTGTAGCTAAAAAACAAAGAAAAAAAATGGAAAGTAAAAGTGTATGACTGGTTCCTTTCATGAGAGCTGTTGGTGTTTAAAGTATGTGCTTCCTAGAGAAAGAAGAAAGTAGTGCTATCCATTGTGTATTCTTGATGAAGAAGAACAAGAAGGGAAAGTTTGATGGCTCCTCAAAGTTCTCAACATTCAATTTTCAAAGAGTCTATTGGACACTTCATTTTAGCGAGACACTTCTGATTTCATCTTGGTACATTGATGTATGATGAAAGATTGCTTTGGGTAAAATTTTATAGTTTTCATATAGTCAAGTTTTGGGTTGATCTTGATCTCGTATTCTTTATCATTTAATTTCGAAGGATCTTTTACATTAAAATTCTTGTTGCATCTGTGTTGAATGTGTTCATTGTGTTGCAATTTGGATTGTGACTATTTTGAATCTTCATCTCTAGAGAGTAAGGTTTAGGCTAAACCTTATTTATGCATAGATTTTAGTCTATTTGTAGTAGAGGAAGGTATACACATACACTATAGATAGTTTGTTATAGAGTAAGATGTACGCTTAGATTATTGTTAATTTGGAGTGTGGGAAGGTCTACTACAAATTTTCGTATTTGCATCCAACAATTATTTGAGTAGTTATTAAGACCGTCGATACTTCAACAAGGCTAAGGCTTTGGTTAACATTCATTCGCGGTTTGACAAGTGGATAGCGGTTTAACTAGCGGATTAACTAGCGAATAGTGGATTAACTAGTGGATAGCGGATACCAGATGATAATTAGCGGTTAGAGGTTGTAACAAATAAGTGTTTGATAAACTTAGCGGTAGAATTAGCTAATGAATATAAAATGACATAATTAGACATATGACAAATTATTTAATTTAAGCACTATACAAATTATATTATAATACAATAAATTAAATATTTATATCTTAATTAAATAAAATAAAATTTTCACAAATAATTTTTTGTTAAAATGTATAGAAATTTATATTGACAATAAATTTTATATAGTGCACCCATGATATAAAAGTATTAATTGTGCAATTATTTTTTTATTCATTGTTAATATATAAATACTTTGTAATTAATTAAGCATAAATATAAAAAGAAATATAGTTAAATGACTATAAAATAAAAATGAGAAAATAGTAAGATATGTAAAAAAAAAATATATTTGAATAAGACTAAACGCTAGTAGAAATAGCTTTTTAATATTTTTATATGAAACGTTAAAGTGTTACTTATTTTTATCATTTACTAAATAATAGAATTAATGTTTGATACTAATTTTAAGTTAACTAGCACAAACTAACTATTACTCGAAAGCACACACCATAATTAAAAAAAAATAGCTCAAACTGAAACAATCATTTTGTCCCCGAAGTCCAAACAAAATTTTCGCAATCGAAAATTATTCACTTGATTTATCAATTGGTTGAATAAAATGTCTATGCAGAACACATTTATAGTTTGCATTATCATAATCAAATGCCTCACTTGGAAAGCACATGATCAATTAATTCAATACCAACTTCATTAAGCAACTTATTTCGTGTAAATAAGATATAACTTTTTTTATATGCAGGATGCAATAATAGCATCAGATGTCATAATGAGTTGTGTAACTTGAAGGATATGATCAGTGGATTCAAAGTTCATGAACATTCTAATGACAACTCAAAGAATTTTTTTTCATATTAATAAAATTATTAATTATTTATTAAAAAAAGTTATTAGTGCAGCGAATGACTCTTGCTCATCCTCTTGCCTACTTGCTATCAAATGGCTCTTCGCGTCCACAAATTTTCCAGACAATTCTTTCCATTTCCGGAAACAAAAGATGACAATAATAATATAAAACAACTTCCCCCTTCCACTTTCCCTCCAACTCCTCCCACTTCACACTTTCGGCGACGTCGTCGCCGGCCGCACCGCCACCGCCCCCGCCTCCGCGCCTCCGCCTCCGCCTCCGCGCCTCCGCCTCCGCCTCCGCCTCCGCCTCCGCCTCCGCCTCCGCCATCCAAAGGCACCGTCTCTCTCTCTCTCTCTCTCTCTCTCTCTCTCTCTCTCTCTCTCTCTCTATCTCTCTCTCTCTGCGAGACAGTGAATTTTAACTTGTTCTCATTCTTTCGTCTTTTTAGGTGGAATACTTGTAGTATCAATTGAGGAACGAGATGGAAATATGCGCGGCAGGGTCTCCCATCTCTTCCGACATGCTCCCATGGATCCGGCGGGTTCCGTCCAATCGCGGTCGCGGCGGAAGCAGCAGAACCGTCCTGCCGCGTTTCCCCCGACCGAGCTCGCGGAGGCAAAACGGCTCGCGATCATTTCGGCGTGTTGACGCCGCTGCCGTCGCCACGAAGAAATTGGTGCCCATCGTCGGGAGGAACGAGTCGGTGGCGGGAAGCGGTTCGACCAGCGCGCTGGAGCAGCTCGACATCGAGCGCGGTGTCTGCATTCCGTTCCGCAAGTACACGCCGGAATCAGTAAGAGGAGGTTTTTTACGTCGCCTGCACATTTGTTGGAATTCTGGTTTTATGTTTCTTCTTCATAAATTAATCATTAGTTTTTGATAGGATCCTATACCTAGTAATAGTAGAATTAGTTTATTTTCTTTAATTAGAATTAGGTATTTACTTCCTAGTTTGATGGCCTAGTTTGATTAGCATTTTAATTATTTACTTCCTAGTTTGAGTAGCACTCTTTTTTATTTTATTTTTAGTTCTACTAGGACTTGTTTGGGTTACCCTATAAATAGGACCCTCTTGAAACTCTTTTTAATCATATATGAGAATACAATCTTCTTTTGATATTTGCTTGGAGCAACTATCTTGGAGGCTTGACCCCCTCGAAGTGGTCTATTGGAGGCTTGATCCCCTCGAAGTGATCTAATTAGGATCCTAGTTGGACTAGGAACCTAACAATTGGTATCAGAGCTGTTCGATCTTTTTCGGACAATTGTGATATCTCGGGTTTTTGGTTGGACCAATAACCTAGTTATCTCCATTTTCCACTGCCATCTATCGTCTTCCGCTGCCATCTATCGCATCCGCTGCTGCCACTATATCGTCATCACCGCCGCTTACTAATATTCATAATCTAATATTTCAAATGTGCAGGAAAAATCTATGGCTTCACAGGATTTATCGACTTCAGAATTTTTAACACTAGCCGATCGTCTTACTCGAATCGAAGAACGATTTCAACAAATTTTACAAGTATTCAACGACGATAAGAAATATCAACGAGTAAACAAGGGAAATCACGTAGAAGATAAGCTTGCAAATATTCAACAATTAAGTACGGTCGAGGAGTACCAGACTCGTTTCGAATTATTATCAAGTCAAATTAAAAATTGGAGCGAACATCGATTGGTGGAAACTTTTGTTGAAGGACTTCTCCCCGATCTTCGACGAGAAGTAAAAGCTCGACGGCCCATTACTATAGTTGCTGCAATTTCTTTTGCTCGATGGGAAGAAGAACGTTTAAATGAAGAGAGGCATAGATCAAGTCGACACTTGAACAAATCACTCCGAAGCACAAGTGCAATAATATTTTCATCAAATGCAGAAGAGTCCAACACTTCAATTTCTTCAGAAATTTTTACGAAAACTTTATCTCAACAAGAAGCGAAGGATATTGAAAATAATTCAGTCGAAGTTCAAGCTTCAGATTCATCTGTTGAGACATCTTTTAAAGATGAGACATCTATAATTCTACCGTCAAAGGAGCAAACAACTTCTGAAGAATCTAGTGCAAAATACATTGAAGAATCATATATTAATAAGGACTTATTCATGACGGTTAACTCAGCCTCAAGAAAATTTGAAGATTGCGGTACTCAGAAGGCTCAAGGTCAATTTTATTCATGCGAAAAGAATTTGATCAATTTCAAATTCTCTTTCTTCAACGAATGCAAGCTTGTTCCAATGCTACCGATGCATAGTCAAAGCTACTCTTTGAAGAAGAATCTCTATTTTATTCAAGTTATCAAGAGACTTCGTCTGATCAAGCATCGAAAAGAAAAGTTCTCTCACATGTTTCTGTATAGCCTTGAGGAAGTTGTGTTCGGTATTGAGTGGTTACGTACATTGGGAGAAATAACTTGGGACTTCTCAAAATTAATAATGAAATTTGAATTGGAAGGCCAAAATGTGATATTAAAAGGAAAACGTTGCAAAGTCAATTCTATATCAAATCATCGCATGGAAAAAATACTTCGGAAGGAAAAAAGGGGTTATATTATTCAACTCCAACTTATGGGAGTAACACATTTACCGTCAACTATTGATAATGGACTTGAGCCCTTGCTTTCAGAATTTTTAGATATATTTGCAGAACCAGAAGGACTGCCACCTCAACGATCACATGATCATCGAATGCCCTTCTTATCAGGCTCTTCTCCGACTAATGTTCGGCCATATCGTTATCCTCATTTTCAAAAGGCTGAAATTGAAAAAATAGTTCAAGAAATGCTTGAAGCAGGAATAATTCATCCTAGTGTTAGTCCTTATTCTTCTCCGGTGTTATTGGAAAAAAAGAAAGATGGTTTATGGCATATGTGTGTGGATTATAGAGCTCTCAATAGAGTCACTATCAAGGACAAATACCCTATTCCAGTGGACGATGAGTTGCTTGATGAACTTGGAGGTGCAAAGTTATACACTAAGCTCGACCTGCGTTCTGGGTATCATCAAATTCGGGAGCACCTATCACATTTGAAGATAATTTTTACTATACTTCGGGAGCATAAATTATTTGTTAAGAAATCTAAATGCAGTTTTGGTCAACCGCAAGTAGAGTACCTTGGCCATATTGTCTCTTATGAGGGTGTTTCAGTGGATCAATCTAAAATTCAAGTAATGCTTGAGTGGCTCGTTCCTCATACAGTTAAAGCACTTAGAGGGTTCTTGGGCTTAACAGGATACGATCACAAGTTTGTGAAGGATTATGGTAAGATAAGTGCACCACTGACATCTTTGCTGAAGAAGGATTCCTTCAAGTGGAATGATGATGCAAAAAGGGCTTTTGATCAACTTAAGCTTGCTATGTCCACAACCCCAGTCTTAGCTTTGCCAAATTTTGATAAATTATTCGTCATTGAATCTGATGCTTCAGGAGTCGGGATTGGTGCTGTGTTGATGCAAGAAGGACGACCAATTGCAAATACTAGCAAGGCTCTGACAAAAACACATTCCAGTTGGTTTGTGTATGATAAAGAGATGCTTGCCATTATTCATGCTGTCACTAAATGGAGACCTTACTTAATTGGTCATCGATTTCAGATTCGTACAGATCATAATAGTTTAAAACATATATTAGAGCAAAGAATCACTTCTATGCTACAACAAAAGTGGGTCTCTAAATTATTGGGATATGATTATGAGATTACTTATAAAAGAGGAACTGAAAATCTTGTGGCTGATGCTCTCTCTCGTCTTCCTGAGCATGAAACCTTATCTGCTATATCTATTTTGTCCACTACCCTTTTGGATTCTATTCGTCAAGAATGGCAAGAGGATGCTGCTATCAAGACCTTAATTCAAAGATTACAAGATGAACCTCTTTCAGTTTCACCGTATTCTTGGCACTCTAGAAATCTTCTATATAAAGGTAGAATGGTTTTAGTGCCAAACTCAGCTCATAAGTTAACATTACTAAAGGAATTTCATGATTCCCCAATGGCTGGGCATCCTGGTGTACTTCGCACATATAAGCGTAATTCTCGAGAATTCTTTTGGACATGCATGAAAAATGACGTCAGGAAATTTGTTGTTGAATGTGATGTTTGCCAGCGTCATAAAGGGGAAACAATTGCAAGTCCAGGTTTATTGCAGCCACTTCCAATTTCTATTGAAGCATGGGTAGATATATCTATGGATTTCATTGAGGGTTTACCCTCTTCGCATGGAAAAACTACAATATTTGTGGTAGTGGATCGCCTTACTAAGTATGCCCACTTTTGTGTCATGTCTCATCCATATACGACAGTTACTGTTGTTAATGTTTTTGTTGAAAATGTTGTCAAGTTGCATGGGGTGCCACGATCAATCGTAAGTGATAGAGACAAAGTCTTCACTAGCCAATTTTGGAAGGAACTTTGTCGTTTACAACAAACCCAATTGACAATGAGCACCGCTTATCATCCTCAAACGGACGGACAAATTGAAGTTGTCAATAGATGTTTGGAATCTTATCTTCGTTATTTCTCAAGTGATAAGCCTAAAAATTGGGTGAAGTGGCTTCCTTGGGCAGAGTGGTGGTACAACACAACTTTTCACTCTTCAACAAAACTTACTCTTTTTAAAGCTATGTATGGATATCCTCCTCCTGCTATTGCCCAATATTCAACAGGCGCTACTACTGTTAATGCTGTGGATATTGAATTACGTGATCGAGACCAAGTACTAAGGCTATTAAAGGATAATCTTACTAGTGCTCAATCTCGAATGAAACAACAAGCTGACAAAAAGAGAACTGAGAGGGAATTTCAAATTGGAGACTTAGTTTATTTACGTCTGCAGCCATATAAACAACTTTCTGTTATTGTTCAGAGTTCAATGAAATTAGCACCTCGATTTTATGAGCCTTATAAAGTTTTGGAGCGAATTGGGCCAGTAGCTTATCATCTTGATCTACCTTCAACATCTCGTATTCATCCAGTGTTCCATGTTTCTTGTCTTAAGAAGAAGCTTGGGAATAATATTTCTGCGCTACATCATCTTCCTGAATTGGATTCAGAAGGCAATGTTCGTGCAATACCTGAAATGGTTTTGAAGCATCGTTTTATTCAACAAAAGAATCATGCAGTTACTGAGTGGTTGATTAAATGGGAGAATTCGCCAGTTGAAGATGCTACTTGGAAACGTTATCAATCTTTGCAAGGAGAGTTTCCTGAGTTTGTTGCTGCTCAGCCTTGAGGACAAGGCTAATTTAAAGGAGGCGGGAATGATAGGATCCTATACCTAGTAATAGTAGAATTAGTTTATTTTCTTTAATTAGAATTAGGTATTTACTTCCTAGTTTGATGGCCTAGTTTGATTAGTATTTTAATTATTTACTTCCTAGTTTGAGTAGCACTCTTTTTATTTTATTTTTAGTTCTACTAGGACTTGTTTGGGTTACCCTATAAATAGGACCCTCTTGAAACTCTTTTTAATCATATATGAGAATACAATCTTCTTTTGATATTTGCTTGGAGCAACTATCTTGGAGGCTTGACCCCCTCGAAGTGGTCTATTGGAGGCTTGATCCCCTCGAAGTGATCTAATTAGGATCCTAGTTGGACTAGGAACCTAACAGTTTTGAGGGCCTGCGATTTCATGTCAACGTGTAATCTTGCGGATAGTTGATTAGAAGTGAAGAAATTACATTAAAACGTGATGCTGAAAAGAAATTAGAATTCAGGACTTTTATGCCTTAACAATGCTAATTCTCGGGAATTGGCATTGTAGTTTGGATAAATATTTTGGACCGTTTGGCCTATTTTGCCGGGATCAATAAAAAATTGTTTGGTAATTTTAAAGTGCTTAGATACTGAATTGGGCATTGCAGTTTGTATAAATATTTTGGATTGTTTGGCCTATTTTGCCACGGTTAATAAAAAAATGTTTGGTAAACTTTAATGTGTTTAGATAATGAATTGTTGTTATATCATGGAAGATTGTTGGCATTTGTATGCTTTTTCTGCACAACTCTTCTCTGAGTATTGCTGTTTGTTGGCTGATGTCAGGTCAGGAATAAGGTTTTGGAATCTAGAGGATCCACATTGTCTCTTCTAGGCCGAGGGGTGGAGATAGTCTGGAACTTGGGGCTGTACTGGTCTGCCCTCACCTATGATTGCTTAGTTGGCAGGGATGAGGAGGTTGTCCCTTATCGTGCCCGCCAGCTTCGGAACCTTTTGTGTGATCTCGGTCCTTCTTTTATCAAAGCTGGGCAGGTTAGTTTCACTGTTATCCTAAATCCATTTTGTGATTTAATTACATAATTATAATGCTATCAGCAAATTGATGAATCAGCTTCTCATGTTTCTGTAGGTTCTTGCAAACAGACCGGATATTATTCGTGAGGATTATATGAATGAGCTCTGCATCCTACAAGATGATGTGCCCCCTTTTCCTAATCAGGTAGAACACGTAATTCACTTCTGCGGCACTTGCCAGGATTGTAGTCATTGTTCCCTTAGAGTAGATATTTGCTACCACTCAGCGGGTATATTTTTCTTTAGTGATTAGGTGGCCTTTGCAATCATGGAGGAGGAGCTCGGACAACCTCTTGAGAAGGTATTCAGCAGAATCTCATCACAGACAATAGCTGCTGCAAGCTTAGGCCAAGTTTATCGTGCCACCCTGCGAGGGACTGGGGAAGATGTTGCCATCAAGGTTCTATATGTAAAATCTTGAAGTTATTCAACTTAATAAACTTATATGTTTTCACGTGTTGTTCCTTTGTATGTGTTGAAACACATCAGAGAAATTTGCTTGAGAATGTAAAAAACTAATACATCTGGGCTTGAAAATTATTTTTGTTTATATTATCTTTGATAATTGTTGCTCTAAAAATTTTGTATTATGTGCTACTACATAAAGGAGGAGGGTTGTGTTAGGCCCCGACAGCCAACGTAAAACCCTGTCGAATCTCATGAACATGGATCAACGAGTCGTATGATCCATGTAGCCGACCCCACCTAGTGGGATAAGGCTTTGTTATTGTTGTTGTGCTACTACATGCAGGTACAACGACCTGGTATTGAACCTATAATATATCGGGATCTTTTCCTCTTCCGAACATTGGCTTCATTCTTGAATGGTATCAGTCTGCAAAAACTTGGTTGCAATGCAGAGCTTATTGTTGATGAGTTTGGTGAAAAGCTTTTGGAAGAACTTGACTATACTCTTGTAAGTGTGTTGAAATCCTACATTTAAAAGATCTCATATTTTCTTTGATTTCAATCTAGAGAATCATGTAGCTATCTGTTAGAATTTTTTTTTGAGAAGGAGCTATGAGTCATATTTTCATTCGAAATGATTATCTATTGGATGGATATAGAATTTCATGTCCTTTCTGGCCAACTTTTTTAGAAAAATCTTTCGAATATTTCTTGAAAATATTTCCATGCAATTGTTTGTCTATGTTATCCTGGCTGAAGAAGAAAGGTAATTGATGAGATGTGCTTAATGTGAATAATTCTGTGGCAAATTTTTTGATAAGAAACATTTTTCAAATTATTGGAGGCATGATAGTGACCCTTTATTTCTTATATTTTTTAACAGGAAGCTCGGAACATTGAGGACTTCTTGGAAAACTTTAAAGGTGATCCAACTGTAAAGATTCCACGGGTTTACAAAAACATCAGTGGGCCACGTGTTTTAGTTATGGAGTGGATTGATGGCATCCGCTGTACCGACCCACAGGTTAGAATACTTTCTATTGAACTGGGAGCTTCTTCTTTGAGTTTGCTCCAGCTGCGTCATCTATTACAATAGAAAAGTGCATTTGTAATAATATTGTGTAGAATGTTCTAAGTTTGGTTCTTTGAAATATAGGCCATTACAGAAGCAGGGATTGATATTGACGGCTTTCTGACAGTTGGAGTCAGTGCAGCTTTAAGGCAATTGCTAGAATTCGGATTATTTCATGGTGATCCACATCCTGGAAACATTTTTGCGATGCGTGATGGGCGCATTGCTTATGTTGATTTTGGAAATGTTGCTGTCCTCAGTCAAGTAAGTACAGGATTACACACAAGATTTTGTTGCACTGAATACATTGCTCCTTGTGTATTCAAATTACATAGTGATTCTTGGACAGGATACTGGTTTGTCAATGTTTTCCTTGTTCTTTTCTCATAATAAACTGTTCTTGGATTGAAAATTAATGATGCTATATTTGGAATGTAGTTTGTTCTCATACTAGTTTACCTATGTTTTTGTGTCCTTAAATCCAACCAGAGCATATACAATGTGTTATTCATTGAAAGAAAGTTGTTTTTGTTTTCTTGTTAGTTTTATTATTTGTGGCTTAGTAAATATTTCACTATTCTGAGTTCCCATTTTGAAAATCTTCCTATTTATTCTTTTTGTATATTTTGTTACAGCAAAATAAACAAATTTTAATCGATGCTGTTGTCCATGCTGTAAACGAGGATTATGCTGAGATGGCAAATGACTTCACCAGGCTCGGCTTCCTAGCAAGCGGGACAGACGTCACCCCCATCATTCCAGCCTTAGAAGCAATCTGGCAAAACTCAGTTGGAAAAGGATTGGCCGAATTTAATTTTCGGAGTGTCACTGGTGAGTGTACCATGTACCAGACAACCATTTCCTTTCGAAAGCTATCACAATTTTTTGTAATAGTTTTTAAAAAATGATGCCTTTACTTCAAAGATATTTACCACATATACACATTCATATACATATATATATATATATGTATGCATAGTATATTTCTTCCTTTTATGTTATCTTGCGTAATTTCCTTTTCTTTTGTTTCATTACAGTCCTTGTGTAATAGAAGTAACAAGAATAATCCTCTACATTCACGCCCTTGTGTCACGGGGCGTTTCCCGTGATAGGATGCACAAAGCATCACTCGGCATCAATGCCACGCAACTTAAGCTTGCGGTCGCTGAGAACTGTCAATGTCTAACCGCCGCCGCTTTTGCTCCACACTACGTGATTTTATGGAGTACTAAGTTATCCACCACTGTGGTACAATTTTGTAAGGCCGTCCTTACGAATAATCAAGTTATCCTTATATCCTTAGTCTTTTGCATTTCTACTTTTGTACTTAACAGAGTTGGCCAATGACAATGTTATAACAATTGGGACAAGTAAAATTGCACCCCTTACTTAACAGAGTTGGCCAATGACAATGTTATAACAATTGGGACAAGTAAAATTGCACCCCTGGAGATTGTTAACCCAACTCCCGTCCCTATGGTATATTAAGGAGTTCACTAGTACCTCCCAATATACATCATAGATTTCTACATAATGGAAGCAAGTTTCTTAATTATAGTGTCCATGCCTTGAGTGCGGGGTGGGAACCCACATCGTTGTCCTTTCTCGGCGCCCCATGATTCTCCAGAAGACCATTCTGATGTCAAGTGCTCAAGCGCCTGCATTGGTGCTTCAACACGCTAGTGCTATGGCCTCATGACGACTCGTTGAACACTCGTCTTATCTGTGATTAAAAGCCTATAAGAGGGATTGTTGGCAAGTCGTCTTGACTAGAATTCTTCTGCCACATACTCAAAATAGTCTTAGCTAGGTGCCCTTTCGCCTCGTCGCCGCATGTGGTTTTGCGTCCGAGAATGACTTACAAGTGGTATTACAATAATTCATCCTACGCGGATCCATGCGATGATGACCTGTTGTCCCAACATGCCCTAGCGTGCAAAAGTGCTTTTGCTCGCAAAACCCACAACACCCAATTGCATTGGCTCTATATTTCTAGCCGTGCATGCCAATGGTTGTGCCTCAGCAAGTGTTCTCCCGCCAGCGGGGCAAAGCCTGCCTCATCAAGTGTCCTCTTGCAAATGGGGCAAAAGCGTTGATCTCTTGCAAACACTCTGGGATGAAATAGCATAGCTTGCCTCGTCAAGTGTCCCTCCGCAAGCAATCTAATTCCACCCGTCGAGAGCTGGAACAAACTTGCTATATGCCAAAACAACCGACGCCTCAACCCTAACGACCAATCTGACCAATGGTTTTAACGTGGAGCATTTGGCAAATCCTTGGTATGCTGTTGTGAAGTGTTCCACTGCCAATCAAAGGAAGGCTTGCTTTTCGTCTCGGCCAAGGCCTCGAGTAATTGAAGCGGCTTCCAATATCGAAGTTCAAGGCTCGGAAGACATGTCCCTAACATTATCCTTTCAAATGGAGATTGAGGTGAAGTTGGAAGCTCTCGCCACGAGTTTTTTTGACGTCAATTTACTTGCCATCAAGTGGAACGTCTTCATGAACGTCCTCATGGACCAATGAAGACTTAGAACAATTACTCTTCCGCGAAAGTTAGTCATCCGGTGGACATGTCAAATGTGCATGATCTTTGTTGACAAGCACAATGATGCCACTTTGTCCAAACCCATCAGATGGACAAGTGTTAAAGGTGCATCATCTTCTCCGACGAGCATCATGACATCAATCCGCCATGCCCAAAGGTGTTTCAGAAGCTTCAAAAGGGGTTCTAAAGTTGGAAGAAGGCGCATCCCAACAAACCCTACGACCAGTCAAGCCCACCAAAGGAGAAACAAGTCAAGTCCACAGGGAACGTGGGAAGACTCGTCATTCCCCACAACAACTTGAAGCAGACGAGTCCCAAGATGTCTAACCAAGGAGCTCCACTCTGCCTCGAAGCGTCGAAATCTCGAACGAACACGAAAGGTGAGGTGGTCTTGCACTCTACATTCGACGGATGGATGACTCCAGGTCGCATCCATCTACACGACATCGAGTCAAGTCATGCTTGTCAGATGATGAATCTCAGTTGTGCTCTCGCCGTGAGCTTGAAGCAACTTCTTCTCCGAGCTACTCATAAAAGTCATCCTGGAGTTGTTCCTCCCCGTCAAGCCAAACCAACCACATTGACATTGCTCGAGTTCAAAGAAATGGAAGGATAGATGCCTCATGAAGTTAGACTACTCACATTGCAGACTCCAATGGTGTTGCATAAATGACGACCTCGGATTAGACGAAAGATCAGTAAGCGACGCAGGCTCGAGGGAGAAGTTCTCAGTGAGTCCCGAAAAGGCCGGACATTCTTGGCACTACGTGACACTAATGAAGTAGAAGTCAAGGCAAAGAAGGTGAACTCCAATCGGATGAGTGAAGTCAAGATTGAAAATCCCGACAACAATGTCAGGGGCGCCGCCGACTTTGGTGGGGGAGAATGTCACAGGACAATTTCCAATGACATGACACGCAAAACATCGCGGCACCAACTCTGCTAAACTTAAGTTTAGCTGTCCAAATGTCTAATTGTGGCTGTCCCGCACCACATAATGTTACAGAGTACTAAGTTATCCGCCCGTGTGGCACAACACCATCCTTATGAATGTCCAAATCACCCGTTGAGCTTTAGTCCTTTAGATTTTCACTTTTGTACTTACACTTAGTAGAGTTGGATAATAACAATCTTGTAATAATGGGGACAAGTAAAATTGCACCCCTAGGGATTGTTCTTCTTATCGCATGTCGTCAACCCAACTCCCATACCTACGGTATATTAAGGAGGAGTCCACTAGTACTTCCCCTAGCCCATATGTATTTTGTATTTCTACGTACTGCAAGAAAATTTCTTAATTCTATTGCCCATGTCTTGAGCATGGGATGGTAATCTACGCCATTGACCCTTGCGGTGCCTTGTGATTCTCTGGACAACCATTCGAGTGTCAAGTGTTAAGCGTCCACTTGGTGCTTCAACACACTAATGCCACGACCCCATGAGGACTCATTGAACACTCTCATCATGTTCGTGATCAAAAGTTTATAGGAGCGACTGCCAACAAGTCATCTCAAACAAAATCTTTCCGCTGCATACTCGAAATAGGCTTGGTTAGGTGCCCCTTCGCATAGTCGCCACACATGGTCTTATGCCCGAGAATGACATGCAGCACTTGCACCCTACCTCGCTAAAACCTCATATGTTCTCCAATTGTAATTATGATTCTCCATAATTTGTGGTCGCTCTCGCATAACAGTTCCCCAAAAGGAGGGGGTTAGGTTAGTAATCATTAAATTACTCCTAAACCTTTGGTGTCTTCTTTTGTATGTGATTTCTCTCCCACTTGATATCTGCAACAAGTATCTTGATGGGGATGTACTGAATCTACTCAATTGTCAGATGATATGCTGGAACAAATACAATAAGATAGTCTTCATGTTTGCAGTGTACACATAAGTTGAAAGAAAAAATGAGTTTCTGTTTCCCTTTGTTTGAGTTCGAACTTCTATAAGTATTTTTTGTATGTGAAAATGAGAATGGCAACAAGTTATTCTTACTGGAATAGAATTATTTATATATCATGATTGAAGCAGCAAACTACTGTAGGGTGACTTGCATTAATGTAAATAGCTTCTCTATTTTGAGGTTATCAATTTTACATTTGATTGCATTATGTATTGATCTCTCCTTAATCTGAATAATGTTTCAGTTTCTTACTGCTTCCACCTTTATGACAAAATTCAAAGTAATGTTTACTGCCACATTTGCTTCTGTCCAAATTTCTGAAAGTATGTTAAGTTGTTAACTTCCTGTAGACATTTACAGGAAAATTTAATCAGCTTGTATACAATTACCCCATTCGTATTCCAGAGAGATTTTCTCTTGTTATTCGTTCTTTGTTGACCCAAGAAGGAATCTGCTTCATGCTGAAGCCTGAGTTCAAGTTTCTGGAGGTATAAAATTTGTTGTATATTGTTGGATTTGCATGGAAATGCTACTACTGTTAACTAATGTAGTGATTCTTATTGTAGATAATCATTGTCACAGTTCTCAATATGACTAATTTTTGTGGTTATATATGCATTTGCCTCCAGTTGATGATAATTGAGATGCAGAGTCTAAATTAAGGATGAAATGTCTTAACTGATAATAATATCATTTTAGAAGTGTATACCTAACTTATTTCTAATTATTTCTTTCAAAAGTTTCACAATGGATTTTTATCCTTGAATATAAAAGATGGCCGTCATTGCAGGTTGCGTATCCTTATGTGGCGAAGCGTCTTCTTACAGACCCCAATCCTGCTCTTCGTGAACGCCTCATACAGGTAAGCTGTTGTTGGTTCTTTTCCTTTTTTTTCCTGTAATCCAAATATTAACCATACTACTTTCCTCTTAAAACTTTCATGATAATTATATGTGTTCTAATATATACATTGGAAAAAATGATCTGATAATGATTCCAAAATTATTTAGGCTATATGTCACCTCATTGAACTTTATTACCAAGTACCTTTGGCAGAAACACTCTATTGTTGGATTAAATCTGTTTCTCATAGGAAGAATTGTGTATTTCGTGTTTGAGCATTACAACAATTCAACGTGAGATTACTTTATTCCTTTCATGTTTTATTTGACTGACAAAATGTAATGGTTATATGATGAATGCATAAAGGTTTTATTTAAAGATGGTGTTTTTCAATGGAAGCGACTTGAAAATCTCATAGTTCTTGCAAAAGAAAATGTAGCCAAGGTGAACAGAAATCCTGCATTGGAGCAGAAGAGCAGGTTTTCCAACTCTTCTCATTTGACACGGGTTCTGTTTATTTATGTCGTCTAACAACTTTGCTTGCTATATCCAGGCAAGGTTCTAGGAGTTTGCGAGTGACAAAGAAGCTCGACTTGACAGAGACCATAAAGGATGGAGCACGCATGTTCCTGATTGATGCAGGGATTCGTCGACAACTTATAATGGCTCTAACAGAAGACTCCAAACTTCATGTTAAAGAGGTTTGATTACTGGATACAACTACTGGCCTTACATGAATAAATCCAGATGTTAATTCTGTTATATATGAGCACAAATCAGTCTTGCTTAGTTATGATTGAAATGATAACTCAGCAGAGCTTGTTATTGTGCGAATTAGACTTGTTATAGTTGACATCAGGGTGGGCATCTACCCGTTAGGTCTTATTGTATGTTAGTATGATATTAGGACACTTGTATTTCTCAGCAGCACTAAGTGTGTCACATTTAAATATTCTTTTTGGGAGTTTAGAGGATGATTGCCATGAGCATCCGTCCAGATTTACTTATTCATCTGAATTGAGTCATTACATCTTTGACAATAAGCCAATAGACCATTCCCTCCTCAGCAAACAGTTTTTTTTAAAAGCAAACAGTTAAATATTCATGAAACTTGTATCAAGATGGAGCGCCACGGTCTGAATCTGGTCGAGTGCGGTTCTTTGAACCTTAACCTTGTCAACTCTTGTTATCACTACTATTTAGGACGCAGAATCTGGGTTGCCAATGCCACAGAGGCTCGAAGTCTATATTCGGGTAGGTAAAGCCTCAAAGAGTTACATATTTGTCTATGGAACTGTTGGTATGCTTTTTGAAGCAAGACAAAGCTGCAAGGTATTGTTATATCAGTTACATATGCATGTCTTCTATTGATCTAGGAGACTGAGTAGTCTGCAAACATGCTGTTATGAGTTGAATTTCTCATTCATTTGCGTCTTTATTGTAGAGTAAAGGTACCACCTTTATTGTTCGCTTTAGTCAATTAATCTTGTTCTTGTTATAGCTTGTAGATGTATATAGATTGGTCGAAGACGAAGTAGATATACCTTCAATGGCCTTCGAGGTCCTTCGAGGTGAAATATTCACCATTGTCCATGTCCATATCTCAGCAACATAAACTTGGCATGTTTGACTCAAAAGATTGATGCTTGGGTGCAGATTTACCTTCGGTCACACGCGATATCATGCTTACATGGAGCGATTCAATTCTGTCAGCCAGGTAGCAGCTTTCCTGTGAATTGTGATGCATGTCAGGCAGTTCGCCATGATGCTAGGAGAATCTGAGGGTTTATGTTTTAATTACCAGTTTTGCAGCTATAATCCCACTCCACTCTGTATAAAATTTGTATACAGTTTTAGTTATCATGTATGTCCATTTACAACATCAGCATTGTAGTCGGAACTCTCTGAAAACATGCCAATTTGGCAGAGTTTGTACACAGCTGATATCGATACAAAAATTGACTCTACAAAAAATGTAGGGGCTTTACGAATATGCGACTCATACAGTGTCTTTATTTAGATGTGTAAAAAGAAGCACCGTGTGCTCTGTATTTATGATATAATAATTGTTTCTAGTTTGTCGTTATGGGTGTCGATTGATTGCTATTTTTCGACCCGACCATACATGATTCGGTCAAACTTGAGTCAACTTGACTCGGCCTGTGATCTTTTGAGGTTTTTTACATGCATTTAAAATTGCTCTCAAGTGAAAATACATTAAATCTTTGAAAATTATTTTTTTTAGAAACTTGATTTATATTTAAAGAAAAAATTTTATGAAAATAATAATGTGGAAAGTCGACGTCCGAACCGAGGCGACTCAACGGATTGGGCTGGGACAAATATATCTGTTTGCTATTGTTATTAATCAAATACTAATTCATCCATAGGGACTAGAGGTTGCAACTTGCAAGGCAATCAAGCCAGGAAAAGTCATACAACGGTCCCTCTTAAAATTTCAAGATGTCCAACAGACTCGGATCAAATTATAAATTTGGTTACTCCAACTAGGCCCTAATAATTAAATTCAAGAAGATTCTTAAATAAAGCTTCAACAATATTGGCCATTCAAATTTTATTTAATGGATATTATTTAATTTCCCTCTTCATCAGGGTGACGAGTGACAAACAATAGTTGGCCACACAGACACACCATGATGTAGCCAAACCCTGTTAGCTATAAAAGCTTATTTGCACAATGGAATATATACACACACAAACACACACACATACATGTTTTTAGGGTTCATAGACATAATTTCTTTTGTGTTTTCGATATATCATTTTACTAATAATTTAGAGAATAATTAAAAATAGTTATGCATAATAAAAAATAATTATACCTATTATGAATGATAATAATATTCATAAGTCTATAAATTTATGAAATAATAATATAATTTTTATTAATAATTTGAATTATTTTTTTTATTATCACCGATGATCTTTTAAATTACTAATAAAGAAACATATAAAAAAAAGTAGGATACGAAAAGTATGTGAAGTGATCATTAAACCCTATATAGATATATAAGATACTAAAATCATACCAATCGAGATTGACGATTCAATCTTTATAGTAATTCATTTGATTAACATTTATATTAATATTTGTGTTCAAATATCGAATTACTCTCATAAATTTAATAAAAAAATCAAACTACTTGGTTATCGGTGGACAAACGTAAATGTTTCAATATTCGTGATATATAACAAATTCTGCGTGGATAAAGACAAGAGATTAGTAGTTTTGACTATGAAAATAGCAACAATCGAAGATATAAGATCGTGAACCCGTAAACCTAATTTAAAAATTCGAAGCAACCGGCTGCAATAAATTAATGGACAAAGCCATCAAGCGTGGATAAGCGTGGACTAATTTTTACAACAGTTAAAACTTAAAAATTATGTAAAACTTATATTTTTGGTGCAACTTCACTCACTAGTTTTTTTTTGAATTATTCGAAATGGAAACAATTTTAGCGACAATAAATATTTTTTTCAGCAGCAGCCTTAAAAGTTTAATTCTGCTTCCTTTTCTTTTAATATTCAATTGAATCAATTCAAATAAGTTACTATGGGGAAAAAAATCTCTCACATTAAAAAAAGAAATCATTGCATTTAAAAGCCTCGTTCTCAACACTGTTAACTTTTTAATACGCTCCAGTCTCTGTCTTGTGGAAGCGTCACGTTGCTACCTCACGCTTCCTTGTAACTTGAAGATAAAAAAATAAGAACACAGAGAAAACATAAACTAGTACTAATACTAATAATTATGGATCATTGTGCATGGCCAGAGATGAAGACAGGTGCAATAATTTGGCCGCATAGGGACGGGGTTTGGTTTGTGCACGGCACGGGACACTTGATCGCAATTTAGAATTCCAACAGCTGAGCTGAGCTGAGCGAGGAAGAAGTCAGCATCATCTGCACCACTCCCTCGTCGTTGACCTCCCCCCTCCCTTTCTTCCTCCTCTAATGGCCGCGGGGAGCAGAAGACCGCAGCACAGGCGTCTCTGAATCCAGAGCCCCCAACCCCCCACCAATGGTGCTGTCTGATACTGGAGAACCACCGTTAGCCCGCTGTGATGGCCACAGCAAGGTCAAAGGAGAGGAGGCGACAGAAAGGGTGAAGAAGTCAGAGGAAGAAGAGGAGGAAGAGGAGGAGGAGGAGAAGGAGGTGGAGGAGGAGAAGAGGAGGAGGAAGAAGAAGAGGGATTGGTCCGAGATAAGGTTGGCCATTGAGGAGCTGTCTTTGGTGGTGCGGCAGGATGAGAAGGCATCCACCCTTGCGTTCCTTGTCGCCTCCAACTTGCTCGTTCGGTTCCTGGGTGCGTGCTTCTTTCTCTCTCGTCTCTCCCATCTAAATCTGCATCAATCTCGAATTCTCGATCGCTGTTATGTTCATCTTGGCTTTCCTCTGTTTGCTTGCTGTACTGTAACAAACCAATTGCAGGAAGAAACCATCTTTTTTTTTTTTGCTTGTTATCTTTCTACTCCTCAACACACAAGACATGGCCAATCAATGCATGTCTCGCCATATTGTTTGTGTTTTCTTGACGTCTCTTGCTGACAGTTTTATTTCCCCCCTCCGATCCTCCCCTGCTGATCTTTTGAACCACCTGTTCAGCTTCGGATATCATACTGTCATGGTGTTAATTGGTAACATGTAGTCCAAAGGTAATTGGTAGCTTGTATTTCTTACCATGCATACCAATTCCTAAACTTGTCAACATGCCGTCGACACGGTTTCTTGTTTTTACAAGATATCCATGGTCCTACACTCCTACTAGTAGTAAATAAAAATGGAAACTAATAAAAAAAATTAACATATTTTGTGTAATAAATAAAGTCACCCCACCACGATTATATTTGTTTCATATTTTAGAGGTAGTAGTAGTCTCTTGGACTACTCTCATGCTAAGTTTATAGTATGATCTACCATCAAGATCCTCAACTAGCGTAATAAAGGGGATAAAACAGCGACCTCCAATAATTTCTGTTTCTTCTGAATTTTTTTTCTCCTTGTTCCATTTTCTGAGAGAAGTGTAGTTGTCACTCTTTTGTTGTCCTTCTTATTATTTGTACAACTTGGTGACTTTTGTGCAAGTGTTCAGGTCATGGTTGTTATAATGTAGTGGGTAAGCTGTTACTGAAACTTAACATCCATTGATGTCTTTATTTATTTGCCTCTGAAATAATTTGATATTTTACCATGGTTTTGTTCTGATCTGTCTTGTACTGTGCAGATAAAATAGGGCCGACCATGGCAGTATTGAGACATGACATCCAAAGGAACATCGAGGTGCACAATTAGTATTATTTATATTTAGGTTGCCCAAAACAACACGAAATGTCTCCGTTTATAATCGAAGTTTTATATTCTCTTCATAGAATACTTTATGCCCCTAAGATTAAGAAGTCCATATAGTTTAAGTTTAAAAATTTTGCAAAACAAAGATTCCGAGATATTTTCCCATAACTCACATAAATTAAGAAAGATGTCCTGGTTAACTTTTAACCATGCTGGAACACTTGGTCAAGGAAATGGGGACCAAATTCTAGATATGGGCAGGGTAGAAAGGAAGTCCTAATTGGTGACATTTTCTTGATGTAAAAAAAAAAAGAAATGGGGATGTGGAACCTCATCTACTTCCTGTGATGATTGTCTTTCAGCATCTTTTGTATTCTTCTGTTCTGATTGAAGGGTTGGTCCCATTGGCTTGTGCCATCCACACAATTCCAACTGCCCCACCTCCAGCATCATTTTCACATGTGAGAGAGACAACCAAGTTGGACTAATTGCATTTCTGTGAGGAAGAAGGTGCCATAAAGGATCACCCCGCCCCATGAACTGCTTGATAATTAAGCTGAGAAGTCATAACATTTACTGTACCTCCTGTCATCCTTGTCTAACTATGAATGGGGCATTTAATAATGTTTTTTTCCAATTCAAGATGGAACTGGTTTAATTGGGGTCATCGTCCATCAGCTTTCATCTCGAGATTGAGTAGACTAATGAAATTTCACCCTTCTCTTAACGGAAACGCACAAGGACAATTCTTTTCTAGGCAGTTCAATGTTCTTCAAGACAGTGTCTGTTTCAATAATTTTTGTTTTCTTCTTCTTATTCTCGTGCAGAGATTGGAAGATCTGTATGTGTTGGATCCACCAGTATATTCTAGCTTGTTGGAGATCTTGACGAGAGAGGTCAACGAGGGGACATCAAGAAAGGCTGACAGCTGTTCTAGATCTATACTGTGGCTTACAAGGCAATTATTCTTAAGCATGACTTTATTTTACTAATTATTGTCACAAATAATCACTTTCATTAGCAACCATGAATTGAGGTAATCATCATGAAAGCATCATTTGCACTGTAACTATTCTCCAGCAGTAATACAAAATATCCCGTAGGACTGCAAGGCTGCACATTATTCGTTCTCATGCCTCGAATCTCTTGGTGCCAACAGGTCCATAGATTTCAACTTAACACTTCTGGAGATACTGAGTAAAGATTCCCAGTTGAGCCTTGATGAAGCAGTGGAAGAAGCATATAAAACCACTCTGAAGCCATGGCATGGTTGGATATCATCAGCTGCTTACAAGGTAATGTGATTTGCCTCTACCTTATCTTCAGCTATCAGAATTCAGATTTGATGAGTGATTATCGCTAGCAGGTAGCACTGAAGCTCATCCCCGAGAGGAAATTCTTCACTAACTTGCTAATGGGGAAGGAAAAAAGCTATGACACCCTGAAGTCAGACATATTGGGTCTGGTGTCACTGCTCCAGCCTCTTCTGACAGAGGTCCATGCCCTTCTGGTTAGAAAAAATTTGTTCCCTTCGACTTCTCTGTTTAGTTTCCATCCGAACATTTGGATTTTGGACTAAAAACCGCGTTGATCTTTCGGAAAACGCAGAAGAAGTTCCGGCTGGACAGACTCAAGTCAACCTAAGGAAAAGGCCTCCTGATTGTCTGCAGTTCTGCATGTACATAATCCAACGTTATGTAAAGGATGTCTAGATTAGATGATTTCTGTGTCATTTTCTCTGTGCCAAAGTCTGAATCACTATATAGGTTTTTGTGATGATCATAGAGCAGTGCAGCCTAAGGTTCAAAAAGTTAACCAGGCATTCGCAGAATGTATGATTTTGTGAATAGCAATATATAACTCTTTGAATCTATACTTTGTAATATATAATTTGCATAATATGGTCCAAATACGTAAGGATTAGTATACATGGTAAATTTTAAAGAAAAAATGATAACTTTATGCACTATGATTTTAATAATTCTAGATGAATGATAAATAACAAAGGAAGAGTTTAGTGAAATTTTCGACGGTCTCGAGGTCGAGAAGTCGAAGCGAGGACGTAAGCCAAGGTGTGGACGAATCTCGTCAACAACTACTGTGTTCTTCCTCTCATATTCTGTTTATGATATGAAGATTAACGAATCGATTTTAAGCTTCCGCAACATATTTTATGAATTCGGTATTTTCGATTTTAAACACCAATTCACCCTTTCCTCTTGGTGCTTTGGGATCCTACAATTGGTATCTGAGTAAGGTTGTTCTAATTTTTTTTTAAGATTTAACCATCTTTTAGAGCATGACATCATTTTTTAGAGAATGATCTTTCATTTTTGACACACCCAATTTTTAAGACTAGTCTTTTGCTTCTTGGAAAGCTAGAATGAAGGCATAGAAAATGGTGAGTTTTTGTCCCACCGAGTTCTCAAGACTATTCTTTTGTTTCATTGATTTTGATATGTGGGAAGTTATAGAAAATGGTTTTAAAAAGCTAAAGAAGATTTTAAATGGTGTTTCTATTAATATTTCTTTCTTTGAATATGACGATTTTCAAATGGTGATTGAAAAACTTGACTACAATACAAAAAATGTCTTTTATTCCTAGAAAGATAAGAATGTAGCAACTTTGACAAAAATGACACGTCAAATATGGACAATGAAGAAAACGATAGTTCTACATTCACGACATCCAAGAATGAAGCGTTATGCTTAATGGCAAAAAGTGAGGATGATGAGATAACCTCAACTTCATCTTATTCCTCTACTAATGATAGTGATGATGAGGTTAATGTTGCTTTTGATGTTCATAAAGAATTTGCTTCTCTTATTCAAAAGCATATTTCTCTAAAAAAGAAAAAGGAAACTTTGATAAATGATTTTCATATCTTGAAAGATAACTATGATTCTCTCAAAAAAGGAAAATGATGATTCTATTTCATTATCTTGTGCATCTTATGAAACTTTAAGAGGTGAGAATCTAAAATTGATTGTATTGAATGATGAGTTACAAAAGAAAAATATTTCTTTATAAAAATTCTTAGATGAAAATTTACTACATGAGCTTGAAAAATTAAAAGAGGAAAATGATACATGTTTTATGGAAAATGAAAACTTAAAAAAAGAAATTAATATTTTGAAAATTATACATGTATGTGAAATTGTAAACTTAGCATGTTCTTTAGACAAAGTAAAACATGAAAAATACTTTTTTGAAAAATACACAAAATAACGATAAGACTATTTTTCATATAAGGAAAAATAATCTTAGGAATCATTTTAAACATAAAAACTCTTATTGAAAATCTAATCATTCCTATGATAGAAAATCATATTTCAAATCTTTTACATGTGACTTTTATGATCATTACGCATATCAATGCAAAATAAGCATGATGTGGGTTCTAAAAGGAACATTTTTTTAATAGAATAGAACCCAAAGAAATTTGAATACCAAATGTTACACAATTGCTTTTCAGGTGTGCCTCACATGTAAAGCAAAGGACAAGTGGAATTGAAAATGAGAAGGCATCGTGAAAGATTTCACTCAAATTTTAAAATTACTATTTCTTTGAAAGAAAAGATAAACATATAAAACAGAAAAAGAAAATTGATCATCGTGATAATGGGAGCATGTAAATCTTCCAACTTTTAATTTCTAAAATTGGTCATTGTTGTATCAAAGTTTTATGCAATATTTCGATTCTTAATGCATTTTTTTGAAACATGTGATTTTCATAACCTATAAATCAATTTGATTTCATTTTTAAGATAGCCATAAATTTAGGGGAGCTATTTTTTACATATTTTATAGCTCTTTATGATGTTACATTTTAGATGTTTATGAAAAAAGGGGAGAATAAATTTTTCTAAAAGACAAAGGGGAAATTAGATATGGTTTCTTATGTCTTTCATGTGCAAACCACTTTTTGATGAAACAAAAGGGGAGAAATATGATATGAATATGACTCTATATGAAGAGGGCCTTACAATTAGTACTTATGTAAATATCTATCATTGTAAGGAAAACTAAGTTTTAAGAGGAGTAAAATTGAATTTACAAGATTTTACAACTTTTTCATAACTTATAAATTTTTCATATTTCTCGGTTTGTCTTCATAAAAAAGGAGGAGATTGTTGGAGTAAAATTTTAATGACATATAAAATTATGTTTTGATGATGCAAATTTCGAAAGATTAAAGTTAAATGCTGAAAAAGTTTAAAGAAAAAGAGATAATTTTATGCACTAATTTTGATTAAATAATTGACTATGATTTTAATAGATTATGGATGAATGAAAATTTTGTAGAATCATGTTAGCTATCCATAGAATCCAAACTTATCTAATTTGGATAACTGTGCAAAAACTTATGCTCAAAATAGTGTAGGTCGATCGGTCAACTTGCTGGTCGAAGCAAAGAAGGCCGGTCGACCAAATAGAGATGCGATTGATCGATCAAAATTGAGTCTACCCCGGTTGATGCCGAGACAATACCGATCGATTGACCGGTTGATGATCCGATCGACTGACCAGCTGCGGTCAGTGAGAAAATAAGTGCAACGCTCATTAGACCAGTCGATCGGTTCATTAATGCGGTCAACCGGTCCACGGCTGGAATGAACAGTAATGGCTAGTTTTGAATGAGAAATTTGTGGAACAAATTGTGGATAAAATTTTCACATATTGAAACCTAAAAAAGGAGTGTCAAACTAGAAGCATAGTCACCAATCCAATCATTGAAAAAAAAAACTTCAAGTTATAAAAAAAGATCTTTTCCTTGGAGTTTTCATTTTATCTTTCTCTATTTTCTTTCTTTTACTCTTGTGAGCTTGTCATTGTAAAAAAGAGAAATAATTGTTCAGAAAAATAGAGAGAGTTCCTATGTAAAAAAAGTTCCATATCTTCCATCTTGAGCGAGAGAAAATATTAAATTCCTAAGAGGAGAGATTGTCTTGCCTCTCGAAATAAAGAAAATTTGATTGATGTAAATGACTTTTCTTCCTTGTCCCATTTGGAACAAAGGAAGAGTTTAGTCGAATCTCCGGTTGTCTCAAGGTCAAGAAGTTAGAACGAGGACGTAGACCATGGTGTGGCCAAATATTGTCAACAACCATCATGTTCTTTGTGTTTGTTCTCTCTCTTCCTCTCATATTATATTCATGATATAAATTGAATTGATTTGAAAGGATTAATGAATCAGTTTTAAGCTTCTACAATGTATTTTGTGAAATCGACATTTTCGATTTTAAACACCAATTCTTTTCCTCTCTTGGTGCTTTGAGATCCTACAACTCACCAACACACACATATATGTTTACATACACTAGCCATTTCTTTTCCGTCTATGCGTATATATAAAATGTAGAGAAATTATTTATGGTCATTGACATGTGTAGAGACGGGTCAGGATTGGGACAGCTTGTGAGGTGGGTTCACAAAAAAAATATAATAATAATAATTTTAATCTTTTAATGAAAAAGAATAAAATTATTTTGCAAAATTTTAATATTATTATATAAATTTATATTTCATATATTTTGTGAATTAATATTATCAACTAAAAGAATGAAGAATATTTTTCAATTAAATTGATAAATATCATTATATATAATATATAAAATAATAAATTGTTGAGCTAATTATTTTAATTATTTTAGAGGTTTTTCGTGTTTTTTTTGCTTCCATATTAAAACATTAAATAGAATGTAAATAAAAATTACGTAAATATATTAAAAAAATATAACATATAAAATATTAAAATGTTGGAATTAATTATTTTTAAAATTTTCTAAGGTTTTCATATTTTTTGTTTTCATATTAAAAAAAGTAAATCTATACTATATTAAAAGGAGAATAAATGTGTCATATAGTATAGATTTATTAAAAGTAAATTCTACTATTTATAATAAAATATTAAAAGTAATAACGGTAAAATATTTTTTAAAATATTTTATTATTAAAGAAGGGTGAACAAGATAATAAAATCAATCAACCAATCATTAAATCTTTATGAAATTTCTTATGACATAGTAACAAACACAACATCAAAATTTTCAACATAAAACAATTTCTACAACTAAGTATTTAATTTATGACACAAAATCTCATAGCTAACAAATCGTATTTTTAATTTTAGAATAGGAAGATTAAGAACTATGAAAAAAGATAAAGACGAACGAGACTTATTCATAGTAAGCATTATATCATTTTCAATTTTCTAAACTCAAGTTTTCTTTTTATTCTAAACTAGTGGCACGGATGACGAATATTATAGAAAATATGAAGTATATAATTGTAATATTATAACTTATAATGATTCTCAGAATTAATTTATTAGCATTTAAATGTGATAAATAGGTTAGTCTATTTTTTTTTAAAAAAATAAAACTCAATTTAAGTCTATCATGACCCCAACGTCTACTTAAATTATTTTAAAAATCTACATAATTATTATCTGTTTTATATTTTTATTTCTTTTTATAGGTAAATATTAATTTTCATTAGAATCAAATTGAATTCTTTGTTTTCAATTATTTTTAAATTTTGGAAAAAAGACAGTATCTTCAAAAAATAAAATATTATAATATTTTATTATACTTGTACATTTCCTTTTAGAAAGGAAATATTATTTATTCTAATCATATTAAAATGTTTATTTTTTATTTGTGGAATTATATATTATCTTTTAAGGAAATATTATTTTTTTATACCTGTCCATTAATTTTAAAAAGGAAAAAATAATCGTAATTTGACCTCAAGTTCTTAAATTTAAATCATTTTAAACACCAAAATAGTTCATTATCTTTTAAAAAGAAAATATTATTTAATTTATTATACTTATACGATACATTTAAGAAAGTAAATATTATTTATTTTAATCATAATCAAATTGAATAATTTATTTTAAATTATTTTTAATTAAAAATTAACAACTTATCTTTTAGAAAGGAAATATTATTTACTTGTACATTATATTTTAGAAAGGAAAGTTAGTTATTTTAATCATGCTAAAAAACTGCCTCTAATTGAATTATGCACATAAATGTAATCTTCTTTTACTTTGGTTATCTTATTCAATAAATTTTTATAATTATAAAATTATTATACTTGTTCATTATCTTCAAAAAGGAAAAAAAACAATAAGGAAAGATTAATCTTAATTGAATTCATTGCTTTATTTTTAAAATTAGGGTTATTTCCAAAAAGCACCCCTAAACTATTGCAATTTTTCACGTCTAACCCAAACTACGAATTTATTTTTTTGGATCCCTAAACTATGGCGATTTTCCAATTCAATCCTTCCATTCACTTTTGTCAACTTTTACATTAACTTCATTTTTCTCATTTGTGAAAAATCAAAATTGCTCCTTCTCCCATCTCTTCTATTCGACGAGATCGCAGGAGGGCATGAAATCATGGGGGGGGGGGGGGGGGGGGGGGGGGGTTGTCTGCGCATGAGGAGGGGCGACCCACCTGCGAACCATCACCGGCGATCGCAAGGGGGCGACGAAGCCTGTGTAGGAGAGTAGGAGGTCACGACGGAGGCCAGGCGATGTAACAAAGGCTGTCGAAGAGGTCGGAGCGAAGCTAGCAGAGGGTCTGGCGTCCTTGGCGATCTGTGCCTCGGTGGAGGGTCTGGAGGTCGTCCTTGGTGATCTGCGGTGACCCCTCTCTTTTCCCTCTTGCTGATGTGCGCAGGGAAGGGGGGGGGGGGGGGGTGGGGGTTCCGGCAACTCTTGCCCGCGTCAAAGGGAAAGAGAGGGGGGGGGGGGTATAACGACCGGCGGAAATAATTTAAAAAGAAAAGAATTCAAAATTTGAATTCAAAAAATGTAACGAACCAAGAATGTACTAGGGAGATGTGCACTCTCTCATTTGAAGACGTACACTTTAAAACAAAAGAGGACGAGAAGAAATCAAATCTTTGAAAATAGAACCTTTGTTATGTTGAATTCTTTCTCCTGACATGGCATTCACAGCAAGCATAAAAATGGCAGTGGATAGAGGAAGCCATAGTACCTTCCAAAGATACCCCTTCTCCTTGAAGCCCAAGTGCACAATTGCACATATGAATTAATGAAATGGAGCAAACAAAATTGTGCTTTGGCTTTATTTTTCATATTTCTCTTTTTGTCTTTTCCTTTGCCTCCTCAGTATGCTTACCATCTCATACTTTTCTTCCCATAAGAAAATAAGGTAACTAGGGTGAAAGATGACACACCACAATCCAGTAAAGGCCAAGGGACATGCCCTAGTGTGTGTTCCTATTTTCTTTTTAGGAAGAACTCCTGTTGAAACTAGCTTTTTCACAAACAAATTTTCATGGGATTAGGTGAATGACGTGTTCATACTTATACTTATTCTTACTCGCCAATCATTCATTCTTAAGAAATAACAACACAAGTGTTTAATCTCATCATGTGATTGCCATGATATGAATGTTATTGACAAGAGGACTTATTCATTTGCAATATGATCTTTATCATTAGCTTTTCTCCAATTCTCTATCAGTACATGTTGTGAATTGAATTATGTACCATGTACCCAAAATTGTGAAAGGAAAAATAAAAAAAGAAAAATAGGATATGTGGCAAAAGCAGAAGGCTTGGGTCGTTAGCCTCCCGTACTATAGACCTTTATGTATGAGGGTTAGGACTTTATCTGGATATATTCTCTTCCACTCATAGTGAATTTCTTTTGGCGGCAGCATCCTTTGTTTATAGATATTTTCCTCTTGTTCACACTAATCAAGAGGGTTTTTACCATGTTAAAATCTCAATGTTCATATTCTATCTTGTTTGTTGTCTTGATTATTCATTGTTCTATTTTCAACAAATTGAGTTTAGAATAAGTTAAAGAAGGTGTTGTTGGGTCAAAAATTGGATGCCATGTAGACGTTCGTTTGGGAGGAACTTGATGAGAGAGTCATGTTTGTGATTCAATTGTGCTGAAGAATGATGTTCTTTAGGAAATCCTCGCAAAGAAGACAATGGCAAATCTCTGGATAGAAATGGAAACTTTGGATTTGACGAAAACCCTAGTGAATTGACTTGTGCTGAAGCGACATTACACCTTTCGTACGCCCGAAGTACGTCGATCAAATTGCATATTAGTGAGTTATACAACTCTTATCAATGATTTGAAGAACGTAGATGCCAATGTTAATGATAAAGATTAGACATTATTACTTATGTGTTTTCTGTTATCTTCATATAAAACTTGTAAAGA
The DNA here is from genome assembly GCA_030549335.1 of Pontederia crassipes. Taxonomy (NCBI): domain Eukaryota; kingdom Viridiplantae; phylum Streptophyta; class Magnoliopsida; order Commelinales; family Pontederiaceae; genus Pontederia; species Pontederia crassipes. The sequence continues at coordinate 53,298,842 of CM060189.1, read as the reverse complement.
AAACATGATCTATGATAGGGACAAACTTACCTTTAAAGATGTTGAAGGTAGACTGTTGAGCAAGGAAAAAATGGATAATGAACTAGAATTTAATAGCAAATTTGATGAACAAACCTTATGTCTAATCGCAAGAGGCAATCATCAAGCAAGGAATCAATATCAAGATAGATCCAGTCCAAGTCGAAGAACAACGATAAAGTTTGCAATTATTGTAAGAAGAAGGGTCATATAAAAAAAGTGTTACAATTACAAAACAAAATTAAAAGGATCAACAAAAGCAACAAGAGAAATAAGAAGTTTGATGTTATATATGCCAGTATAGCCAAGAGTGAGAATGAAGATGTCCTATTGGTAAGACATCAAATAAGTCCACATCATCAAATGAACGGATTCTCGATTCACGATGCTCATACCATATGTGTCCCAATCAAGACTGGTTCTCCATGTATTAATCTGTTGAAAGTGAAGTCATTCTTATGGGCCATAATACTGCTTGTAAGTAGAACATTCATGCTCAAGAACAATCTCATCCACTTCAAAAGATCATTGTACCGAATTATGACACATGCGTTTGGACCATATGAGTGAGAAGGGCATCCAACAGAGATCTTCTTCCTAGTGTAAAGGTTGAAAAAATAGACTTATGTGCATTGTATCTTTGGAAAAGCATAAGATAGTTAGTTTTAGTTCGGCCAATCATAAAATGAAGGGAACCTTGACTATATTCATTCAGATTTATGGGATCTTTCTTTTGTTTGAAAGGAGGAAATATATATATATATATTTATTTGTTGACATTTATTAATAACTTCTCTAGAAAATTTGGGTCTACTTTTTGAAACATAAAGATGAAGCGTTTGAAACATTTAAATTGTGAAATACTTTTTAGAGAAGTAATAAGAAAAAATTGTCAAGTGGTTGAGGACAGATAATGATTAAAAATTTTATAATTTAAAGTTCAATGAATTACAAGGAAGGCATCACAAGGCATCACACAATTGTGAGGAGTTCACAACAGAACAGTCACAGAAAAATTGAATAGAACTCTACTAGAGAAAGCTCGGTGTATGTTATTAAACGTAGGACTTGACAAGAAGTTTTGAACAAAGGTTGTCAACCTAGCATGTCACTTAGTAAATCAATCTCCTCACTGATCTTTGAATTTGAAGATTCTTAAAGGAGTGTGGTCAGGTAATCCTCCTAATTACTCACATTTAAAAGTTTTTCATTGTCCTGCACATGCACATGTGAATGACGAAAAGCTTGAACCTAGAGCTAAAAGATGTATATTTCTTGGTTATAAATATGGTGTCTTGAAATCAAGAAATTTATCATTAGTAGAGATGTTACTTTTGATGAATTTATGATACTTCACTCGAGAAAAAAATATCTATTATTGATGATATAAAAAAATTGCTTTTGAGAAGGTGGAATTAGAACTTTCGAGTTTTTCTGATGGAAAGAAAGATGTTTCATATACTAGTGATTCTTTTGAAACGCGCAGATCTCCTCAGAATGAAAAAAAATATTAGCTCGTGACAGAAAAAGGAGAGAAATAAAATCTCAAAGGTTCAATTTTGAAGAACTAGCGGCTTATGTGTGTGTGTGGAGCAGCCAAAGGACTTTCATGTTGAAGGTAAATAAGGTCAAGTTTGTAATCCAATGAAAGGCCTCGGTAGTTTATATGTTCTTCAAGATTGTAACATGTACAGGAACAGTCTCATCCACTTGAAAAGATCATTGTACCAAATTATGACACATGCGTTTGGACAATATGAGTGAGAAGGGCATCCAACAGAGATTCTCTTCCTAGTGTAAAGGTTGAAAAATTAGACTTATATGCATTGTATCTTCGAAAAAGCAGAAGATAGTTAGCTTTGGTTCGTGTTGGAAAAATGCCCTTTTGGGGCATATGGGTGAGATGGACGCGCACAGGAGCGCGTGCCCCACGTGCGCAACCGCACGCGATCAAGCGTGGAGCACACGAATCGCACATGGACCATGCGGATCGCACATGGACCGCGCTGATCACGCACAGACTGTGCAATTGCGTGCGCGGACTTTGCAATCAAGCACGGACCGTGAGTATCGCGCGATCACATGTGGATTGTGCAGATTACGCGATCTCGTTGCATGATTTGCGTGCTGTGAGAACGCGCGATCATGCACGATGGACGTGCGTGATGCTTTCTTCTTAACCCCTACCCTCTAAAAGGGGACCCATACCAGAGGTGCTAAACTCGCTTTTGTAGAGGTTCATCGTACTTGTGCTATGGCAAGGTGTTTCGTTCCCCCGAGGTTCGGTCCCTGATCCCGAGGTACAAGTGCGTTCGTCAAGTGTTCATAGAAAAGCCTCGACGATCCGCTTCCGCTGCAAGAGGTATTTCGCAACCTGCATGATTTATATATGTTACAAATTTGACATTGGTATCAGAGCTTTTTTCAATTTTTTTCGAACTTGTAATTGCGCCAAAAAAATAATATTTGTTATTATTTTTGTGATTTGTACATCTCGGTTGTATGACCACAATGGAGGGACAAAGTGGTCTTTGTCATCACAAATATATCATGGATAAACCTAGACCATAATATATTATTTTCTAATTTATTTTAATATTTATGGCAAAATTTTTAAATTTTTTTCTTGCATGTGTTGCAATAAAAAAAAATGAAAAAATTGTTCCAGCAAGCACAAGACCCGCTCGGAGGCTCGGTTTAAGTGCAAAGGTGTTACATCCATATCCATTGGCAGATGGGCCACAGAGAGGCCCAACAAACAAATTTTCCTTTTTTCTAATTTTCATCTGGATATTAAAATAATTAGAAAATAGAAAATGTCTATTTTAAAATTTTAAAAAATTAGGAAAATATATGTATTTTCCTTAGAAAGTTTTTCTATAATATTGCTGCAATTTAATGTTACTAAAAGAAAATCATTTATTGATTTAGTGCATTAGTTAAATGATTAGATTTGCACGTCAATCACAAATGTTGCCCAATAAATGTGTTATCATGTATGAAATAAATATTTCCATTTATATATGTCATAATGATATTTATTGTTGTGATTTAAATTCAATTATGGAAGGCATTTTGAATAATTTGAAATTTGAATTAGAATTCAAAATTGACATGTGCAAAATTTATTGCAAATAATTACCTTCCTAAAATTTTGACTATGGGTTAAAATTATGAATTTGAATTTAAAATTGGTATGTCCAATTTTGTTAAGCATAACAACTTGCCTAGAATTTCAAATTGATTTGAAATTAAATAAATTAAATTAATTCCTTTTGTGGGAATTAATTAATATGGTAATATTATTTTTGGCTATGTGCTGAAATCGATGTTTCATGCAAGCCTATATAAAAAATAATTAGTTGGTCTAATTATACAAACTATAGGTAATTAAAAAATACATGAAACATAGGTAGTTCTTTTGTAGGACTAAGACACCTTGAGATTCAAATATTGTCAAACTAATCAATGTCTTTCTGTTCCGTGGTGAGTGACTCGAAATGCGTGTCTAGAAAGGTTCCGAGGAACTGACCTGGTGCATGATTGACGCAGTCTCTAGAAATAGGATTGATGTGTGAGCACAATTTTTTTCTAATGTGATGTCGAAGCGAATGATAGTGCATAATTTTTTAATTGGCAGCCCTCGGGAAAGAGCCCGTTGACTAGTCCTGATTGTCTTGGTCATATTAGAAAATAATTTAGTGCACCACACGAATGAATTTCGATTTTGAATTATAAGTTGATTCAAAATGTATAAAATTGAAAATTTTGAATTATGTGTTAATTCAAAATTCAAATATTTAGATTAATTTTGTCGTATTGTTAAAATAATGAATGATAATATTTCTTGAAGATAGTGAGAGACGAGTGAGAGTATAACAACCTCTCGATGTCACTACTTTATGAGTATTGTTATTTCGTTATTTATGTTTTTGCGGACAAATTATAATACGCATTACACTGATTTCTCCTATTTTTGTGACCAAACTAGACCATGGCTTCAAAAATAATAATTGCTGACCTGAACAAAAATGAAAAGCTCAATGACGATAATTATAAATTTGGACCGCAAGGTCCAATATCTCTTAAAAGAACAAGCGGTCTTGGAGACCTTTAATCATGTTGTCAATGAACTTGCACTTAAAAATAATGCCCAACGTCAGAGGAACATGGAGACATATCAGGCCTGGACCAAAAAGAATTGCATTACTCGCATTACGTTGCTGAACACGATGAACAATTCCCTCTTGTGCGAATTCGAAGTCTATAAGACAACATTCGAAATATGGGCGGCGCTAGCAATAAGTATGGGGTCAACCAAGCATAGGATGCTCATGGTCAAATTTGACTCTTATTAGAAGCGACCAAATCATATGATGAGGGAGCATGTCCAGTAGATGTCTAACATGATCCGTGAAATCAAGAATGTGGGACAAGTGTTTGATGACAAACAACATGTACAAGCTCTGATTCGTTCTCTTCCTAGAAGTTGGGAACATATGTGTTGTAATTTGATGCACAATGAAAGTGTCGAAACTTTTGACTAAGCTGCTCGCCATATTAAAATGGAGGATGAGGTCCTTCAAGCCATGAATCAATCTTTTAAATCATTAGATGTTGAAAATGGTGGACAAAGAGCTGATTCCAATCCAAGAGAAAAAAAGGTAGCATAAGTTGCAACCAAATAAAAAGAGCGGAGATACTGGACAAAAGAAAGTATAAGACCATCAGCGCAAATGTGAAAAACGTAGGGAAAAGTAAACATAAATAAATTAAAATGTTACAATTATAACAAACGTGGTAACTAAGCTCGTGATTGCACTGAGCCTAAGAAGGTTTGTCCTAACCACGATTCATTTGCTTATGTCTCTAATTGTGCTTTAGTTGCTGAAACTCATCCTTCATGGATTGCAAATTCGAAGGTCACCGACCATGTAGCAAGGAATCACGAGGCCTTCGTAGAATTTCGCCGAATAAGTGGAGAAGCAAATGGATTTATGTTGACAACAATGAAAGAGTTGAAGTTAAAGGAATTGGAACATGCAGTTAAAACTTCACAACGACCAATTCTTTATCTTCACGACGTTCTATATGCTCCAACTTTTAGACGAAATTTACTTTCTATGTCAGCATTAGACAAACTGGGTTATGTAATAAATTTTCAAAGGAAACTAATGATAATATGTCTTGATAATGTCCTTTTATGCAATGATTTTCTCAATAATGGTTTCTACATTTTAAATATAACATCTATTGCTGATAGTTATTCTTTTATGTCATTTGTTGATGTGAATGAAAGTGCCAACATTTGGCATGGTTAAGATCGAATGAATAAACTTGCTAGAGAAGGCCTCTTGGGATCTCTCGCAAAAGTTGATCTTATATTTAGCTGGAAAGAAAACAAAAACACCATTTGGGAAGGAAAAATATGTCAAGTACCCATTACAATTAATCCATTCGGACATATGTGGCCCGATGTATGTTGCAGAGTCGTATACTTGATTTCTCATAAGTCCGAAGCCTTGTATTATTTTATATGATTCATTAACATGGCTAAAAATCAAGTGGATCGTAAGATTAAAGCCTTGTGAACTGACCGTGGACGCGAATATCTCTCTGACTTATTCAAAAAATTATGTGATGAAAAGGGTATAGTTAGGCCACTAACAGTACCAAGAACTCCATAACAAAATAGTGTCACCGAAAGACGAAATCGTACCTTATTTAATATGGTTCAATTCATGATGACGCAAGCTAATCTTCCGATTTTGTATTGGGGATATGCACTATTAACTACTACCTACATTCATGAACTCTAGACAAGTCGAAAATCTAACCTTAGTTGTTTGCGCCCTTGGAGTTGTGCAGCCTATGTTCTAAACAACTCTCATAAATATGAGAAGTTGGGTCCAAGAGGGCAGAAATATATCTTTATAAGATATTGTGACACCTCTAAGGGCTATGTATTCAAGAACCATGGCATCAAGTGGAATTAGTTTTGCCGAAGGGTAATCAATTAGTCATCCTCCCCTTTTAAATGCATCAAATTTTGCGTGTTGAAAAATTAAATTCAAGCATATATTTGTTCTATTGGTATCGACATGTGGAACATAATTGAAAAAAGGTTATTATGTTCATGAAAAGTTACCTACTGATTCTTAAGAAAAAGAAAAGATTTTTTCAAAATTTGATTGGAAAGCTAAAAATATATTTTATTATTCTTTGGATTCAATGGAGTTTAATCGGATTTTAAGTTGTGAAATCGCAACCAAGATTTGGGAAAAACTCATCACTACTTATGAAGGAACCGATAAAGTTAAAGAATCTAAATTGAATATATTAAACCATCAATATGATTCTTTCAAAATGCATGATAATGGATCCATAAATGATATGATTGCTCATTTTAATAATATTTTGAATGGCTTAGCCGCCTTAGACGAGCCAAGATCTAATCCCCAAAAAGTGAAAAAGGATTCTCAGGTCTCTCTTCTCCAAATGACATACGAAGAGGACTGTGATCGAGGAAAAGGATTTGAACAAATTGGATTTAGATGATCTTATTGGTTCACTTCTAACCTATGAGATCTCTATCCAAGAAGATCAAGAAGAAAAAGCCCCCAAGAAGAAAATATTGGCATTGAAGACAAATACGATAGAAGAAGATTCAAGTAAAGAGGAAGTGGATGAAAAGAAACTTGCACTCTACTCAAGAAAATTAGATAAGTATCTCAAGTTGGTTAAAAAGAAAGATAGGAATGAGAAGCCAACAAGAAAATAATACAAACACCACAAAGAAGAAAAATTCCAGAAAGGTAAAAAGAAAAAAATATGAAGTCTAGTGAAACAAGTAGTTCATCAAGATGAAGCATACATATGCTTGATGGCACACGACGATGAGATAATGTCTAACCTTTCAAATTCAAATTATGACTCATCGAACTCTTCCGAAGAAATTCTCTCTTTAGATGTGAATAAAGAACTCTCATCCCTTATAAAAAGGTATTTCTCATTTAAAGAAGAAAATGAGAAATTAATATATGAGATTGAAAAATTAAAAGAAGAAAAGAATGTATGCCTTATGGAAAATGAAAATTTTAAAAATGAATTGAAACTTTAGAAATTACACATACATGTGAAATTGTCAAACTAGCATGTTCATTAGAAAAAGTAAAACAAGAAAATAATTTTTTGAAAATACACAAAATAAGACTATTTCTCAACTAACAAAAATAATCTTAGAAATCATTTTGGACACAAAAACTCTTATTGGAAATCTAATCATCCCTTTAATAGAAAATATCATTTCAAATATTTTTCATGTGGCTCTTATGGTCATTATGCATATCAATGCAAAATAAGAAAAGCAACACAACATAGCATGATTTGGGTTTCAAAAAAAAACATTGTCTAATAAAATAGGACCCAAAGAAATTTGGGTACCAAATGTTACATAATGACTTTTCAGGTGTGCCTCACATGCAAAGCAAATGACAAGTGGTGAAGGCACAAAGGTTATGGTAAAAGTATCATTTACTTTTTTATTTCACCCAAAAATTTCAAAACTAGTATTTTTTTAGAAAGCGGAATATATAAAAAGATTGATCATAACGATAGGGAGAGCATATTAAAACACTATTTCACATATCATGGTATCACATTATTTTATCAAAGTTTTTATGCCATATTTTGATTCTTAATATATATTTTTTGCTTTCATAGATTGATTTTCATTATATTTCAAAACTTGCAATACTCTACATATATATTATATGACAAAAAGGGGGAAGAATATTTTTTTTGAAAATTTATTAAGGGGGAGTTACATATGCTTTCTTATATACTTCATTTACAAATGACTTTTTGATGAAACAAAAGGGCGAGAAATATAGGAGAAATATGAATATCTCCCATTGTAAGGAAAGTTAAGTGATAGGGGGAGTAAAATTATTTTTACAAGATCTTACAACTATTTTGTCAACTTATATAATTTTCATATTTCTCAGTATGTCTGCATCAAAAAGGGGGAGATTGTTGAGTTAAAGTTTTAATGACATATAAATTATATTTTGATGAAACAAACCTCGAAGCGGGAATAGATTAGCGAGAGAAATAGATTATATTTTTAATGACATATAAAAATTTTATCTTTTTAGCGAGAGAAATAGATTAGCTTCTTAGGAGAAGAGGTTGCCTTGCCTCTCGAAGCGGAGAAAAGGTGGTTGATGTAAAGGGCTTTCTTCCTTGTCCCATTTGGAACAAAGGACAGGATTAGTGGAATTTTCGGTGGTCGCGAGGTCGAGAAGTCGGAGCGGGGATGTAAGCTAAGGTGTGGTGGAACCTCGTCAACAACCACCGTGTCTTTGTGTTTGATTTTCTCTTTCTCTCATCATTCATATTATGTTTATGATCTGAATTGCTTTATTTTAAAAGGTTTTAAAGAATCAATTTTGTACTTTCGCGACGATCTTTGTGAAATCGACATTTTTTATTTAACACCAATTCACCCCCTCTTGGTGCCCTTTGGGATCCGACACCCTATACAAGTGTGGTCGGTAGCCTAATGTACACTATGATGTGTACTCGGTCGGACATATGTTTTGTCATGAGTCTAGCTAGTCGATATCAGGTTAATTTAGGATGCTAACATTGAAAGGCGGTGAAGAGAATCATGAGATATCTCAAGGATACTACAGACCTTGCATTGTCCTATCATAGAGGAAGTCTACGACTTACTAGATTTACTGATGTCGATTGGGCTAGTGATGTTGATGAATGAAAATCCACCTCCGAATACACTTTCTTGCTCAAGAATAGTGCTGTTACTTGGAGTAGCAAGAAACAAGATTGTGTGGCACTATCAACTATGGAGGCAGAATTCATAGCTTGTTCAATGACAATATAAGAGGCCTTATGGCTTAAAAGACTCCTTCAAAGCCTGAGAATTTTTTAGAATGCAATGAAGAAGATGATCTTTTACTATGACAATCAAGCAGCTATACTTATATGAAGGGCAAGAAATACTATTGCAAAGGAAAGCATATCGACACGATGTACAAATTTGTAAGAAATCAAGAAGTTAAAGAGGAGATCTCAGTTGAGTACATATGAACGCACAAAATGATTATTGATCCGTTCACCAAATGATTATCAAGAGAGGCATTCTTCAGACATGTAAATGCCTTAGGGATGCATAGATTATAAATGTAATGATATACTCAAATTTTCAATGAATAAAAGATTATCTTTTCTTTGATAACTTCATTGTTGTAAAGTCTTGTTATGCATGTGAAAAGTATATCGATCAGGCCTAGATTTGTTCACTCACATGAACAAATGCTTCCAACGCTCATAAAGATAATGAGCGGAATGAACTATGTGAATCATAATGTTATTCTTAAAATATGTTAAAACATGGGTTTTAGTACAATGTCGCCTGATTGAGAGAGAGAGAGAGGTCAGATACGAGATTCAAATTTGACGCTATAGGATAACAAGCAATTTGAAAACTTGGGTCAGCCGCTAAAAGGTAACGTCTATGCTTAAGTATATGTGGTGTATAATTTAAACAGAGCTAGACATATCATAAATAGATTAGATTAGATTCATTCTCAAACGAAGAAATCTTGGCGGAATTGTCACATATGAAATTGAGCACAATTTTTTACATAAATACCCCACTTGTTTCTCGAGAAGAGATGGGAACTATGAGATCATCCCTTCCATTATGGGGTGACGTTATTTGTGTTAATAGCTACTCGTCCTATTCAGATATTTACGACCAAGAGGTACTGGATTCTCTTTCGGATGAGGCTTGAAAGGAGAAGGAAGGCATGAATTCTTGGTTTCGTCCATAGTCATTCTTTATAAATGATCACTATGAAATGCCTTTTTTGCTGCTCCTTTAGTGGGAGTCTTCACCACAATACTTGTGTTTAATACTAAGTATGTAAAGTCGACCTAGAGACATGATGAATTGATTAATTCAAATGGTCATCATAGTGTGAGTAACTGACAGATGATTCATCTGCACGTGCTCTTAGACTCTTGACTATGTTTTAAGAAAATGAATTAGTGCTTGATACTTTAGTGGGGTACTCAAAAGTGAAAAGTAAAGTATTCTGTTGAGTCATGTCTAAGAAAGCAGTTAGTTCACTACAAAAAGGCATGAGGGCGAGAGAAAGAGCTATTGTGAACCACATTAAAATTTCACGTACAACTGGCCAACTATTTATCTTATGTTGAAAAAGTATAGTGTGTGTGAAAGATAACTACCGCAGAGTAAGACATATGTTATTTTGGCTATGCTACAAGATAGATCTAGGGCATAATGAGTTACATGATTTGAGCATTTGTTGGCTCATGTGTGAGCTGTCATGAATCTCTAACGAGCATGACATATGCTCTAGAGATAGTTGGACGATTGAACCTTAACAAGTATCTTTCTATCTCCTATAAAGAATCATGCTTATACTCGTAGGTCGCACGACACATTTACTAATTCTGGACAAACAAAAGTGCAATGCCCAATGCGGGCAAGTGGAAGATTGTTGGAAAAATGCCCTTTTTGGGCATATAGGTCGCGCTTGCACGTGGCCACATGGGTGAAAATAGATGCGCGTAGGAGCGCGCGCCCCATGTGCGCAACAACGCATGGACCGTACGGATTGTGCGCGGAGACTACGAGATCAAGTGCGAAACCGCACGTGGACCGTGTAGATCACGCAAGGACCATGCGATTGCGCTCGCGGACCGCAAGATCATGTGAGCAACCACGCATGAACCGTGCGGATCATGTGCGGACTGCACGATTGTGCACGGACTGCGCGATCAAGCACAGATCGCGCGGATCTCGCAATCATGCATGGATCGGGGGATCTCGTCGCGCGATTTGCGCGCTGTGAGAACACGAGATCACACGTGATGGACGCGTGTGATGCGTTCTACTTAACCCCTTGCCCAAGTCCCCTACCCTATACAAGGGGACCCATACCAGAGGTCCTAAACACGCTTATGTGGAGGTTCATCCATAGGTACTTGTGCTGTGGTAAGGTGTTTCGTTCCCCGAGGTTCGGTCTCCGATCTCGAGGTATAAGTGCCCGACGATCCACTTTCTCTACAAAAAGTATTCCGCAACTTCCATGATTTATAAATGTTATAAATCCGATAGTTCGGCCAATCATAAAACGAAAGGAACCTTGACTATATTCATTCAGATTTATGGGATCTTTCTCTAGTTTGAATGGATGAAATATATATTTGTTGACATTTATTAATTACTTCTCTAGAAAATTTGAGTCTACTTTCTAAAACATAAAGATGAAGAGTTTGAAACATTTAAGTTGTGAAAGACTTTACTAGAGAAGTAATCTTAAAAAAATTGTCAAGCGGTTGAGGACTGATAATGATTTAAAATTTTGTAATTCAAAGTTCAATGAATTCTACGACAAGGAAGGTGTCACAAGACATCGCACAATTGTGAGGACTTCACAATAGAATGGAGTCACAAAAAAACTAAATAGAACTCTAGTATAGATAGCTCGGTGTATGTTATTAAATGTAGGACTTGACAAGAAGTTTTGGACAGAGGTTGTCAACCTATCATGTCACTTAGTAAATCAATCTCCTCATCGATCTTTGAATTTGAAGATTCTTAAAGAAGCGTGGTCAGATAATTTTCGTAATTACTCACATTTAAAAGTTTTCAATTATCCTGCATATGCACATGGAATGATGGAAAGATGTATATTTCTTGGTTATAAATATGGTGTCTTGAAATTAAGAAATTTATCATTAGTAGAGATGTTACTTTTGATGAATTTATGATGCTTCACATGAAAAAAAATGTTTATTATTAATGATATAAAAAAAATAAAAGGCTTTTGAGAATGTGGAATTGGAACTTTCGAGTTTTTCTGATGGAAAGAAAGATGTTTCATATACTAGTGATTCTTTTTGTACCGCGCAGATCTCCTCAAAATGAAAAAAAAAATTAGCTCGTGATAGAAAAAGGAGAGAAATAAAATCTCAAAGTTCGATTTTGAAGAATTGACGGCTTATGCGTTAAGTGTTGCTGAAGATATTGAAGATGATCGTTCCTTTTATTCAAAAGTTATTCGAAGTTCTGATTGTAATAAATGGTTAATAACAATATAGGAGGAGATAAAATCTCTATTGAAGAATGACACTTTGGACCTTATAAAACAACTAACGAATAAGAAGATTGTTGACTACAAATGGATGTTCAAGAAGAAAGAAGGAATACAAAGCAAGATTGATGGCAAAAGATTATAGTTAAATAGAGGGTGTTGATTTCCATGATGTGTTGTGAAACATACTTCTATTTATACTTTGCTTGTTATTATTGCTTTGCTGAATCTTGAACTTGAGTAACTAGATGAGAAGATTACTTTCTTACATGGTGATTTTGAAGAAGATATATATATATATATATATATATATATGGATAAAATGGGGATGAAACACCCTTTTAGCGTTTCATCGTAGAACACTAAACTCCGAGCCATTGACTTAAGATTAATGGCTCAGATCAAAATCACAATTGTCGGAGTAAAACTGCTTGCCTTTTTCCATTCTATGGACATGCTTGAGGAAAAAAATACCATACGATGTCATCTTGTGATCCCGCCGTCACTCAGACAGATAAAAAGGCCGTGAATCCACATCCCTTCCACTGCTCGCCGCCCGATCAAATTCATTGCTTTTGCTTGCCAATGGAGGAAACAAGTCTTATGATCGTTGGATGTTGTTTCTAGCAGATTTTCATTTTTATTTCTCTCCTGTTAAATAATTATTGGATCTAAAATTCCATTTGACATATTAAATCAGACATCCTATTAAGCTATAACTTATTTTAAATTATTTCATGAAAAGCTCGATATGATGATCTATTGTTTGGACGGAAGTAGACTTGTTGATTACAATTCTTCTTTGGCACTAGTTTCTCAAGAGTCCGAACCCATAAAAATTATCTCCTGCAATCTGAACAAATGATTGCGAAACAAGAGAACTTTTTTTATAGTCTATTTCCCCCTAATATTTAACATATCTATTGGTGTCTAAGCATCAATTTTGAGCAGAGGTGGAGCTTTCTCAAGAGAATCAAACACCTCGAGTATGCAATATGTATTGTCATCAGATAGCCGAATTTTGATTAGAAGAGACGAAAGATCATAGCAGAATTTTCACGTACTCCTCGACAATTGCCACAATGGAATCAAAAGTTCATTGGTACTAGAAAAAGGGAAGCGAGAGTGATCAAGCAACGAGCACGCTAAAAAGTGATCAGATGGCAGGTCCTTCTCCAAGCGTCAATCAGGGGATCACGCAAAAAGAGTAAGGGATTGTGTGGCATCTTTTTCTTCTCAGGCGCGATCAACAACAATTTCGCCACTACCTTTAACAGTTTGGTATGAGTTGTTGATCATATATCAGCGGCTCATATTTGAGTGTTCTACAGTGAAACGCCTGAAGGGTGTTTCACCCCCATATTGCCATATATATATATATATATATATATATATAGCAACCAGAGGACTTTCATGCTGAAGGTGAAGAAGGTCAAGTTTGCAATCCGAAGAAGTTCTTGTATGAACTTAAAAAATCCCCTAAACAATGGTATAAAAAGTTTGGTTCATTCATGTTGAGTATTGATTTTGCGAAAAACAAGTTTGATAGTTGTGTTTATCTGAATCAACTTGTTGATAGTTCATTCATTTATCTATTGCTCTATATTGATGATATATTAATTGCAACAAAAAAATATTTGGAATTAATATTTTGGAAAGTAAATTAAGTTTTGAATTTGAGATGAAGGATTTTGAGTAGCAAAGAAGATTTTAAGAATGAAAATTTTCAGAAATAGAAGCACATGAAGACTATTTCTCTCATAACAGAAATATATTAAAAAAGTCTTAGAATATTTTAGAATGGAGAATGCAAATGTTGTTAGCACCATAATTGCTACACAATCTAAACTCTCAACTTCACGTTCAAGATAAAGACAAAAGGTATATGTCAAAAATTTCTTATTGTAGTATAGTTGGTAGATGCAATGATTTGCACTCGTCCACATATATCTCATGTTGTTAGTAAATATGTTCAATTTAGAAAAGAAGCACTGGAAAGCTATTAAGTGGATACTAATATCAAAGAGATACCTTTGATGTATGTTTGGAATTTGGTAGAAAGTTGGTTATGTTGATTCATAGTTTACTAGAAATATTGATAGATGAAGGTCTCTCACTAGTGTGTTGTGAATTAGAAAGCTATTTTTCAAGATACAATAATATTATCCACCACTGAAGTTGAATATATGATCACCATTGAAGCTGTAAAACAAACTATCTGATTGAGAGAATTAGTTGGGGAGCTCACTATGAAGAAGAAGCTATTGATATACATTGTGATAACTAGAGTGCAATACATCTTACAAAATATCAAATGCATCATGAAAGGATAAAAGTATATTGATGTGTGGTATGTATCATTTTGTTCGTGATATTGTGAAAAATTGAGATATTCAAGTTTAGAAGATCAACACTCATAGCAACCCAATGCCGAGTTGGAATATTGTTTAGACTTGATAAACATTCTACAAAGTTAGGCCCATGTCGGCCATTTTGGTAAAGGAACATTTATTTATTCATTGATGTTTCTTGAATTATGTACTTATACTCAAAATTGTGAAAGAAGAAAAGTAAGAAAAAAGAAAAAAGATGATGATTTATGACGGAAGGTTTTATTTTAATGTATTCTCTTTTGTTCATAGTGAATTTTTTCCAACCTGTGTTTCCTTGTTGTTTGTTGTCTTGATTGTGTTCTATTTCCAACATTACATGTTAGTCATAATTACACATGACCTTAGTGCATACTTCTTACATTCATACCTAAACTTTTTGTGAGTTATCATGTTATTTTTTGCAATGTCATTTGTTATAAAGGGAGTTCCTGCTCGGTCTCATCGTAGAGGTAGAAGTAAAATTTTAATTGCATGGGCAAAGAACTCAATTCCTGGTTGACAGCTCATAAAACGTAATTGTGATCTTTCAAGTTAAGAAAATGCCAACTATGCATGTAATCACTGCAATAAGAAAGCAGGATATGGTAAACTGTAAGTTTTAACATGTGCATGCCATCGAAGCCTTTGATTGATCTTGATGCAAAAACATTTCACCTCCAAGGCTCCTGTGACAGGGCCACTTTCTTCTTACACCACTGTGAAAGGACAGTGATCTCTCAACTCTCATTGTCCTACTTCTCTTTGGCCTTAAGGAAGCATTTACTACAGATCTATCATACTACATCAGACAGTAAAAGAGGAAGGTTTCAGATGCCATTTGATGATACCAACCCTTAGCCAGGGTGGAACCACACTAGTCAGAGTGCCCTGATCTCCCCTCAAGGAGAGAGAATAAGAAAGATGACTGCAGCAGAAACAGTATCAGTAAGAGAACCACTTTGGAAGGGGGAAAGAGGAGGAAAAAGGAAAAGATACAGGTTCCAATTCAAGTTCATATGATACAAAAGCACTCTTTCCCATGTGAGGGAGGGTCATAGACACATTTTTATTTCTTTTGAATGGAGGGGGATCTAAGTATCTAACCCCACAGAACACCTATCTTTCTCACTTATCTCTTTTGTTTTTTCAAGTTTCATCAGGCCATTCTTTAAGACTTACTGTGTTGAGCTTGAGGTGAGAATAAAGCAGGCAAAAGCTTCAATGATTCCTTTCCACACAACAAATCCATACTTTATATAGGTTATCAATTATAGCTAGTATCGTACTTCGTAATCATTCCGTTGCTATACAGAAATTCATTATGGATATCGTCTGCACACAATGATTCGGCTTATTATCTACCCGAGTAGAGCACAGGGATGCACTGTTAGAACTGTAAAATCCATGTTAACTGCAGGCTTTGGCTTATAAATTGAGCGTTAACTGCAATGCTCAGTGAAACAGTGAGCGACCAAGCTATTGAAAGACATACTGGACATCGGGAGCCTGGCTCTTAATGACAGTCGTACGGGGCCTGAGATGTTTTTTTTTTTTTGGCCCTTCTGAGCAACAGCAGCAGCAGCAGCAGCTGCTGGCCGCCTGCAGGAACATTGTTGCATGGATCGTGAATGAGACTGCATGGTGATACAAGAAGTGTCAACGTTTCTTGTCCTGGAGAATTTATTACTGCTGTTTGCACACTGCGATTTCCGGAGGAACACATTCAAATCCTGATTACTCCGACTACTCATCCCTCACACATTTCCTAATCTGAGATCTATCGTCCATAAAAGATTTGATGACTGAAACCATGATTCGTTTTAGTCCTTGAAACTTCAGGTCTTCAAGTTCAAAACACTGGAGAACTTCAAAACAGGGCTCTCTCATGGTGGCAAGCTTGACGGCACTCAGTGCATTGGTGGCAATAAAAATTTGAACGCTGCAACTTGTGTGTCAGCAAATATGCAGCAATGTGTATGTCAAGTTTATACATAAATCTAGGTACAACGAATCATATTAGTTTTACTTCATGCCTCATACATACACCGACTCACTGTACATGCGTCAAACTTTAAAATGCCATCTCTTGTAACGCTCCTTTTTTTTTTTTTGAACTATAAAGGTGTTTCTTATTAAGAGAGGCATGTTTCTGCTTTAAAAAAAGGTTTTTCTTATTAGGAGCCTCACTCATTTTCCTTTAAGGTGAACCAAATTAGTTAGAAGTAATGTACAGCTCCCTAATAGGAGGTGACAATGAAAAAAGAAAGTATGACTAGAAATAATTAATCTCTGCTTAGATATCAGAGACAATACAAGGAAAAATGTCCTTCAAACAGTCATTACTGAGTACAAGACCTAGCCATATGGACAACCAAAGCAGAAGAAAGATCAGAAAAACACTGGGGAAGGGAGGGGGGAGAGAGAGGAGAGAGAGGAGAGAGTATCATGTATCACTTCTTCGTGTCTACTTTCTGAAATGCCGCAGTGCAAAAAAGAAGAGATGCCTACAAAACCACGACCACTTGAAGCTTCTCAGATTCTATTCCCTGTGCCTTGCATTAACCTTGTATTCTCCTACGACGACGCCCAAAGCCTCCATTTCAGGTTGCATCATTCCTCCTCAGACAATCGTCATGCCCAAATAGTGCAAGCGTCAAGCTTCTAGCACTCAAACCATCGCCGCAAGATGTTCCACCCTATTCTTATTCTTCTCTTATTCATCGCTGTTCCAAGTTTTATTTGTTCTGCACCGCTTCACAGGGATGCTCTGGTTTTAGCTTCCGTAAGGGAAGGTTTCCGTTCTCCGGTGCCCGAGCTCGACAGTTGGAGCGCAGGGGATCTGGACTCGGTGTGCTCGTGGTCCGGCGTGCGCTGCGAGCACGACCGCGTCGTCGCCGTCGACCTCTCGGACCTGAACATCTCCAGCACGGTGTCGCTCCATTTTTCCGGCCTTGACGCCCTCGTCAACCTCTCCCTCGCCGGGAACCAGCTGGAAGGCGAGATCAGCGCGTCCGACCTACCCAGTCTTCGGTACCTGAACATATCGAACAACCTCTTCGGCGGTGCCGAGCCTGGAGGTCTTCGACGCCTACGACAACAACTTCTCGGCCGCGTTGCCGCTCGGCGTTGTCAACCTTAGGAGAGTTAAGTATTTGGACCTGGGCGGCAACTACTTCGACGGGAGCATTCCAGCGAGCTATGGCGGCTTCAATGCGTTGGAGTACCTCTCGTTGAACGGGAACGACCTCCGCGGCAGAATTCCCGGGGAGTTGGGGGACCTGACGAGCCTCAAGGAACTCTATCTCGGCTACTATAATGCTTATGACTGCGGAATCCCCGTGGAGCTCGGGAAGTTGGTGAACTTGGTGCACTTGGACTTGTCCAACTGCAGCCTCACCGGAGAGATACCGCACCAGCTTGGCAATTTGGTGAACCTGGACACCCTCTACCTGCACACCAACCGGCTTTCCGGCGGGATACCGGCGTCGTTCGGCAACCTCACGCGGCTGACGGCGCTCGACCTCTCCAACAATGCGCTCGTCGGGGAGTTGCCCCCCCAGCTCGGCGCGCTGTCCCGGCTCAGTCTGCTCAACTTGTTTATGAACCGGCTGCACGGGGCCATACCGGAGTTCTTGGCTGGGCTGCCGTACTTGGAGAAGCTTCAGTTGTTCATGAACAACTTTACGGGCGCCATCCCTGAGGCGCTCGGGTCCAGCAGCCGGATTCAGGTGCTCGACCTCTCGTCTAACAGGCTCACCGGTACAATCCCTGGAAACTTGTGCTCGTTCGGGGAGCTCAAAGTCCTCATTTTGCTCAATAATTTCCTGTTCGGTGTAATCCCTGATAACTTGGGCAAATGCACGAGCTTGACAAGAGTGAGACTTGGTAAGAATTATCTCGACGGCAGCATCCCCTCCAGCTTCCTTTACTTACCCCAACTCAACCTATTAGAGCTCCAGAACAACTACCTCTCAGGCCCAATCTCGGAGAACCCCGACAGTGGCAGCAGAAGGGATCCAACCCAATTGGCCGAGTTGAACCTGTCCAATAACTTACTCACTGGTCCAATCCCGTCCTCGATCTCAAACTTGTCCTCGATCCAGGCGTTGCTGCTTGGCAACAACCAACTGGCCGGACCGATACCCGCCGCCATCGGGGAGTTACGGCGCATGGTCAAGCTCGACCTCAGCCACAATGGTCTGTCCGGCTTAATCCCGCCGGAGCTGAGCAAATGCCAGCTCACCTACCTGGACCTCAGCCAGAACAACTTGACTGGCTCCATTCCACCGGAGATCGCCGGAATCAGCATACTGAACTACTTGAATTTGTCCCGCAATCATTTGACGGACGCGATACCGAGGTCGTTCGCGGCAATGCGGAGCCTGACATCCGCCGACTTCTCGTTCAACGATCTCACCGGCCGGCTGCCGGAGGTGGGCCAGCTGGCCTACCTGAACGCCTCGTCCTTCGCTGGCAACCCAAAGTTGTGCAGCCCGGTGCTGAACAACCCCTGCAACAACACGGCGGAGTCCCCGGCCGGAGCCGTCCGCACCGGCGGTGGGGCCTTCAAGCTGGTGTTCGCACTGGGCCTCCTGGCGTGCTCGCTGGCGTTCGCCGCGGCGGCTGCGACGCGGGCACAATGCGGGCCCCACGGCAGAGCGTTGTGGCGCCTCGCCACGTTCCATAAGGTGGATTTCGGCGTGTCGGACGTGCTGGAGTGCATGAAGGATGCTAACGTGGTCGGGCGGGGCGGGGCCGGAGTGGTCTACGCGGGCCGGGGACGCAATCGCGGTGAAGCGGTTGATGGGTTTCGGATCCAATGGCCACGACCACGGCTTCCGCGCGGAGATTCGGACTTGGCAGCATTAGGCACAGGAACATCGTCCGATTACTCGCGTTCGCGACCAACGTGCTGGTCTACGAGTACATGGGCAACGGGAGCCTGGGCGAGTTGCTGCACGGGAAGGGTGGCGGCTTCCTCGACTGGGGTCGCAGGTACAGGATTGCGGTCGAGGCCGCCAGGGGTCTATGTTACCTCCACCATGACTGCGCTCCCCATGATCGTACACCTGGACGTTGAAATCTAACAATATCCTGCTAGCTATGGTGCAAGGATACGACTACGATACCGGTATCGGGTACGAGTACGGTACGAGATACGTCAAATTCTAAAAAATTAAGATACAGGTACGATAATATATTAAATATATAATATATATATAAAATAAATTTTCATAAGATTTTTAGTATCTTCATATTGTTTAAGTTTTCAAAATAATTAATTAGTTATTCTCTTTACTATTATGTCTAAACGAGGAATTATTAATAGTTTTCTTTCTCCTTATGACTTCTCATCTATAAGTTTTATTGTTCACATTTGATAAAAACGTAGTAAAATATATGTGTATCACATTTCTTAGTATTAGTGCTTTCATGATCATCAATCATTAATTATTTTTTTAAAATTTTATCTGACAAAATTTTGATATGGAGTACCCAAAAGCATAAGTACGAGTACCCACTGAAGTACCTATTTTTTTAAAAAATATTTTATTATTAAATATGTATGGGTACGAGTACCCACAAATACTCATGAAGTACTGGTACCGGGTACGTACCCTGTTAATAATGCCTTGAATCTGAACTCAATTGGTATCCCTACATAGTCAGACGCTTCAGTAGAATTCCCTTACGGGGGTCTCACTTCAGCGAAAATTTTTATGGGTATTCTGTATGTGATTCGGATTTGATTTATTTTCTTATCACGAGATAGGTGTCCTATTTTCAGGGGATTTATTTAGAGTCACAGTCCATATGTAATTCCTATCATTTGTCAAAGGGAGTGCTTATATAAACTCCCTAGGGGTCTAAACAGAGATTCATCCTTGTAATCATCGTTATTCCATAACAAAGAGTCGCCGTCGTTTTTCCTCTTCGTGTTCTTCTGTATTTCGTGCGATCCCTCTCTCCCTCTTTTCGTAACAAACTGGTATCAGAGCCTTAGAGTTTGTCAGTGATTCTCGATCAGCAGGGAGATGGCGTCGCACAACTTGAGCGTGGAGAAGTTCAATGGCAGGAACGGTTTCGGATTGTGGCAGATCAAGATGCGGACGCTTTTGAAGCAACAAGGAGTCTGGGCGCCGCTCTCAAACGTGTCGAAGAACAAGCCAAAGGAGGAAGACTCGAAGGGCAAAGAAAAAAAGATCGACCTCGCAACTTTGGCGGCACAGGAGGAGAAGGCGCACTCGATGATTCTGTTGTGTTTGGCGGATGAGGTGATAATCGAGGTCGCAGATGAAAAAAGGCGGCCGGTCTGTGGTTGAGACTCGAGAGTCTATATTTGACGAAGTCTCTCACCAACAAGTTGCTATTGAAGCAACGTCTGTTCTCTCTCCGCATGCAGGAAGGTACCCATCTGAAGGAACATCTTGATCAGTTAAATTCTTTATTGATGGAACTCAGAAATATCGATGTTAAGATCGAGGATGAAGATACTGCCCTAATTCTGTTAGTTTCGCTTCCTCCATCATATGAGAACTTCGTTCAGTCTATGATTATCGGAAAGGAAACTATAAGTCTGGAAGAAGTAAGATCGAGTCTTCATACTCGTGAACTTCGGCATAGGGCATATGAAAATTCTGTAGAGACTCAGGCCGCGGGTTTGATATCGACCGCAGAGAAGGGACAATCCTCGAATTTGAAGAAATCCAAATCCAAGAAGAAGAAAATCACTGCAAAGGACATCTGTA
The DNA here is from genome assembly GCA_030549335.1 of Pontederia crassipes. NCBI lineage: Eukaryota > Viridiplantae > Streptophyta > Magnoliopsida > Commelinales > Pontederiaceae > Pontederia > Pontederia crassipes. The sequence continues at coordinate 53,277,554 of CM060189.1, read as the reverse complement.
ATTACTACAAGGAACCAGGTCATTGGAAGAAAGACTGTCCGAAGAAGAAGAAGGCCCCCGTCACTGCGGTGGCACATGAAACAGGGAATTCTGAAGATGATTTGGTTCTGGCTGCTTTTGATCAAGGATGTCTGGAGGATAGTTGGATTCTGGATTCGGGGTGTTCCTATCACATGACTCCGAATAAAGATTGATTCTCATCTTATCAGAAGACTGACGGTGGAAATATCATCATGGGCAATAATACGTCATGTCAGATAGTTGGAATCGGTTCTGTGCAGATCAGGACTCATGACAATCTTGTGAGGACGCTGACAGATGTCTGCCATATTCCGCAACTGAAGAAGAATTTGATATCACTTGGAGTCCTCGACTCTAAAGGATGTCAGATCAATGCTGCTGGAGGCATCCTCACGATTATGAAGGGTGATGCTACGGTTCTGAAGGGAGTCAGACAGAAGTCCTTATATGTATTACAAGGCAAGACAGTCTCTGACGTTGCTGTAGTGGCTAGTTCATCCGAATTAGATAAGTTCAGGCTGTGGCACATGCGGTTTGGGCATATGAGTCAGAACGGGATGAATATCCTCAACAAACGAGGTCTTCTAGGAGAGAAGAAGATATCTGAAATAAACTTCTGCAAGCACTGCGTATTCGACAAACAGCGAAGGTCTCAGTTTGGCAAGGCAATGCACAGGATAAAGGCGACACTTGACTACATCCACGCCGATTGTTGGGGTCCCTCTCGTGTTCCATCATTAGGAGGTGCGAGGTACTTCCTATCTGTGATTGATGACTACTCGAGGATGACTTGGGTATTCATGATGAAAATAAGAGTGAGTCCTTCAAGGCCTTCAAGCAGTGGAAGGTTCTGGTGAAAAATCAGACGTCGAAGAAAGTGAAGCGTCTTCGTACCGACAATGGTTTGGAATTCTGTATAGCTGAATTCGACCAGTTCTGCAAAGATGAAGGCATTGCTAGACATCGCACAGTCAGGGATACTCCAAAGCAGAATGGAGTTGCAGAACGAATGAACAGGACACTTCTGGTGAGGGCAAGGTGCATGCTCTCTAACGCTTGCCTAAATAGGACATTCTTGGCTGAAGCTGTTAACACAGCTTGGTGAATCGAAGTCCGGCGACTGCGATTGATCTCAAGACTCCAACTGAGGTATGATCAAGAAATTCTGCTGATTATACTTGTCTGAAAGTTTTTGGTTGTAGAGCATACTATCACATCAGTGAAGGAAAGTTGGAGCCAAGGGCCAAAGAAAAGGTGTTCATGGGATATGGTGTAGGAGTGAAGGGCTACAGCATCTGGTCTCCTTCAGAACACAAAGTCATTCACAGCAGAAGCGTGACCTTTGATGAAGCATCAATGCTTCAGTTGAAGGTGGAGGCTGAAGAGAGTGTCAGTAAACAGGTGGAGGTTGAAATCACTCCAACTAAGGATGATGCTAAAGGATCACATCAAGAAGCAGAACCAGAAGATGAAGAATCTAATGAGCAATCTGAAGAGGAGTCAATTGCTGCTAGACGTCCTCGCAGAGAAGTGAATCCTCCTAAGCGATATGGTTGCTTATGCACTACAGGTAGCTGAAGATGTGGAGTCCCTAGAACCGTCCTCTTATAGGGATGTCATCACATGTGTCGAATCTGAACAGTGGATCGCTACTATGGGTGAGGAGATGGAATCTCTTCACAAGAATCAGACGTGGAAGCTGGTCAAGTTGCCTAAAGGCAGGAAGGTTGTTGGCTGTAAATAGATCTTCAAGAAGAAAGCAGAAATTTCAGGAGTTGAAGGCACGAGATACAAAGCACGACTGGTTGCTAAAAGTTATAGTCAGAAAGAAGGTGTGGACTACAATGAGATATTCTCACCTGTTGTCAGACATACTTCTATCAGGGTGCTACTTGCTCTTGTAGCACATCAGAATCTAGAGCTCGAGCAACTAAATGTGAAGACTACTTTCCTCCATGGAGAACTTGAAGAATACATTCTCATGAGCCAACCAGAGGGATTCTTCATTCCAGGAAAGGAGAATCAAGTTTGCAGTCTGAAGAAATCTCTGTATGGCTTGAAGCAGTCTTCCAGACAATTATACAAGATGTTCGACAACTTCATGATCAGTAAGGGATTTAGTCGAAGTCCCTATGATTGCTGTGTATATCACAAGAAGGTGAAGGACGGCTCCACCATCTATCTGCTCTTGTATGTTGATGATATGCTTATTGCTGCCAGAGATGTGACAGACATTCAGAATCTGAAGAAGCTCCTCAGTGCAGAATTCGACATGAATGATCTTGGTGCAGCACAGAAGATTTTGGGGATGAAAATTCTAAGGGATCGCGCACAGAGTAAACTCTTCTTATCTCAGAAAAGTTATATTGAGAAGATTTTATCCAGATTTGAAATGTCTGGAGTGAAGCCTTTGAATACTCCATCAGCTGCAAATGTTCATCTTTCTGTTGCCTTCGCACCAAAGTCAGAAGCAGAAAAGGAGTACATGTCTCGGGTTCCATATGCTAGTGCAGTTGGAAGTCTGATGTATGCCATGGTTTGCACAAGACCAGACATTGCTCATGCAATCAGTGTTGTCAGCAGATTCATGAGCGATCCAGGAAAGCAGCACTGGCAAGCAATGAAGCGAATTTTTCGGTATATGAGAGGAACATCTGATATTGACCTCATCTACAGAAGTGATAAAAGAGTGTTTGGTTACAAGGTACTCAGATTCAAATTATGCTGGAGATGTTGATGGAAGACGATCTATGACAGGCTATGTCTTCACTTTGAGCAGTTCAGTTATTAGTTGGAAGGCTACACTTCAGGCATCAGTTACATTGTCCACCACAGAGGCTGAATACATGGCACTGACAGAAGTTGTCAAGGAAGGCATCTGGTTAAAAGGTTTAGTTGGAGATCTCGGATTACATCAGGAGCATGCTATAGTGCACTGTGACAGTTTGAGTGTAATATGTTTAGCCAAGTATCAAGTACATCATGAAAGAATCAAATACATTGATGTCAGATATCATTTCATCCGCACTGAGAAGAGGATCAAGGTGAAGAAGATTGGCACTGAAGACAATCCAACTGATATGTTCACCAAATCTGTTCCTTATGGCAAGTTCCAACATTGTTTGGACTTGCTTAACATAAATACTTGGTAATAGCTTCAAGATGGGACTGGCGGCGGCGTGGCGTGCTTTTGTGCTCTGAAGATAATTCAAGTTAAGGTGGAGATTTGTTAATAATGCCTTGAATCTGAACCCAGTTGGTCCCCTAACATAGTCAGACGCTTCAGCAGAATTCCCCTACGGGGGTCTCGCTGTCAAAGGGAGTCCCAGTCCATATGTAATTCCTATCTTCTGTCAAAGGGAGTGCCTATATAAACTTCCTAGAAGTCTAAACATAGATCCATCCTTGTAATCATCGTTATTCCATAACAAACAGCCGTCGTCGTTTTTCCTCTTCGCGTTCTTTTATATTTCGTGTGATCCCTCTCTCCTTCTTTTCGTAACATACCCGGTACGGATACGTTGAGAAAATTGAAGTACCCGTGCATCATAGCTTGCTCGACACCAACTTTGAGGCACACGTGGCAGACTTCGGATTGGCCAAGTTCTTGCCGAACGGTGATGCCTCTGGGTGCATGTCTGCCATTGCTGAATCCTATGGCTACATAGCTCCTGGTGAGTTTTCAGTCTGGTCCATCGCACATTACTACATCAGCACTATACTATATACCTCGCATGCATGATATATTTTAGATTTAGTTGTCATGTTCAATGTTTCTTGTTATCTTCTGCATGCCAAAAGTAAGCAACCGCTAGATATCAAACTTGGTCATGCCAAGAAGCGGGCCATCTAATATGCACTGACTCTTTAAGATTGGTAACACTGTTGGCCATGGAAGGCCAGGCAGGAACTCATCTGATGGCATAATAATCTAAGAATCATGAGCACAAAGTTAGGGCTAAAGAAACGAATACGACTGGCCTGACACTGGCAAAGATTGGGCCACAACTTGACTGGGTACCATGGGGAAATGGAAGTCCAAGTCGTGCATGGCACGGGGAGTAATGGTGGGTGGGGTGCTCTCTGACAGCACTCCAAAAGCAGAGCAGCAGCAGCTATCGGTTGGAGAGAAAGCGAAAAAACAAGACCTACTGTGCAGCTCTTATCCAAAGGTCCTTCTAAGGAGTCTTGATTTGGTTAAAACTTAGAATGTCCTTTGACCTTGCATGTGTGTGACACTACCATGAACCAGTGCCCAACTATGTTAATAATGGACTGTAATTATTTTGTTTGCATGGGGAATGCAGAGTATGCTTATACACTCAAGGTGGACGAGAAGAGCGACGTCTATAGCTTTGGTGTTGTCCTTCTGGAGCTCATCACCGGCCGACGGCCGGTTGGCGAGTTCGGCGACGGCGTGGACATAGTTCAGTGGGCCAAGACTAGCACCAACTGCAGCAGGGAGAACGTTGCCTCCGTCGTGGACGCGAGGCTGAGCACGGTGTCTATGAGCGAGGTCATGCATATGTTCTTCATCGCCATGCTGTGTGTTCAGGAGAACAGCGTCGAGAGGCCGACGATGAGGGAGGTGGTCCAGATGCTCTCCGAGTTCCCCCACCATGTAAATGTCTCCGATCTGAAACAGTCTCCATCATCATCTGCTTCACAGGCACCGCACATAGACAGCAGCAGCCCTGACAAGGAGACCAACTGCTACAAGCTCTTTCCTGATCTCTTGACCTGATTGATCAGTACCGTTAGCTAATCACACTAAAAGATGCTAAAAAAAATTGGCCTCTGATATAACAAATGATCAGATAATGGTAGTTGTGCCAGGTTGCTGCATGTTGAGATGATATGAGTGGTGCAACAACAAAGTTTTTAGTCTTCTTTTTGAAAGGTGTATAGGCACTAAAAATTTTAAGTTGGATCAAAGGCATGATGCTAATGATGCCATGCAGCTCTATACAAAGAGGTGGCCCAATGTACAGAAGTTTTTACTATCATAATTCATAACAATTTGCTTTCTGTGATCAATTTGTGATCTTTAGCCACCATATCCTGCTGGCATATCAATTCTTTGAGATGTCCCCACCCTGAGAGTTCATGTTTTGATGTCTCATGAGTGTGTCTGTGTAGCTTTTGCAAATCTTGAGCTGTCCTGTAATCATTTGGAGGAACTGCAGCTTGTACTTTCTATTTATTATCAAACAAAAACTTACTATTTTTCTCTCTGATAAAGGTAAAATTAATAAGATCATGTTCTTCTGTGTTGAGCAATTAATGCTGTCATTGGGACCAAATCAGTACCGCTCTTAATATTGTTAATACATTTTATGCAGGAGCATAACCTGAACATTGCATTTTTTTCTCTGCTTACTCTCCATGACATTCTGAACGCCAGCAACTTACGGTTTTTATGTTGGAATCTCCATGTATTGAAGTCATACCAATCATATTTCAGTAGAATGTTTGGAAGACAAATTAAATCAGAGTTCAGTCCAATATTGATTTTTTTTCTGATAATAAGCTAACCTTTTTTTATCTTAAGGTTATTAATTAAGGGAGAGACTCGTATCTTTATCAACAATAGAGACTTTGATTATGATATTTTCCCATTTAGATTCACTAGAGACTTAACCATTGATTTACTAAGTCTTCCTTTACATCAGAAAAAAAAATGTTCATAATCGTGAATATTTTGGGCCAAACACTTGAGCCATGCTCTGCTGAAGAGAATTGGATCACAGCCCATCGTCCCTGTTACACAGAATTTGGATCACTTTTGGAATACAAGATCACAATACCAAACGAAGAACGAAATCAAGTTTAGGCAACAACACAAGATCTGACTCTGTTAATGAATATTCTTACAAGGTTAATAAGATTTTCCTCTTAAATATCGCATTGTGTACATTACTTGTTGAAGGGTTTTATCTTTGTTTGATGAAAAGTTAAAAAGAATGAACTGAGTTCTGCTTTGTTCTGAACAGACACAAGCATGTGACCACATATGTATTTTTTTGTGTAGAGAGAGGGTGCCGTTGCTTTGACAGGAGGTATGTGCCCCATTGCATGCCCACTTGCCAACACTACTGTTTTTCTTTATGTGAACAAATGTAACATCTCTTTCACAAAAGCTCTTACTTCCTTTTCCTACATTACTGCTCAGTCATACACCAAGATGGCACCCCACAATCCATAACCCAATTGCAATTTGTGAATATCACACGAGATAGAAGAAATCAATGCAGATAAACAATACAAGATATACAAGATTCGTTCTTAATTGAGCTAAGTATTCGGACAGCGAGAGAGTTCTTTCTTTTCTGATGTAGAAACAACTCATACAAATTGTTCCCTAAACCCTGATGGATCTAGTGCTACTATTGATCTGCACAATGGAGTTCTTTAGAGCATGCCTTACAATTTTGTAATGGTGGTAATAATTAGTAGCCAGATCTGTTTGAAACAGTTAGATTTGCTTCATTGGACACAGACATCTGCCCTGTTTAATAATGATGTATGTGGGCTGCTGGACAGCTAACAGATAGCTTTAACTAAAAAGCCATGATCACAAATCATGCTTTGGTCTGACCTCCAGTTTTCAAGCCTTGTCTTTCTGCTAGCAAGGAATACAGATGTAGACATCATTTAAATGTTGGAAGCATCATCAATTGGAGTAGTATATATATACATGTTATATTCTAATTAGAAGGGAAGGGAATGACCTTGAGGTTTCAAATGATTACTAGCTTGTCTCATGTTTAACTCATAGACTCTGCTTCTAGTTAGTTAATGTTATAGCAAAACTTTTCTTAAGTTGCCCCTTGAGTCCATGTATGTTCTTCTAACATGCATTTGCATGGGAATTCACATCACTAGTACACCAGTACCTCATAGTTGATATATCTTAATTTAAGAAAATGACCATATAGCGATGCATGCATGAATGCATGTCTATCATTTACCTTATTTGTGTCCTTATTTTTTCTTTTGGATTTAGATTGGATTCACACATACTGTCCAGTGGCCTTTTTCTCCCAAAATAATGCAGGGTGAACTTCTACACAATAATTCAAAAAGGAAAAAAGTTTGCCTGATCGATCAGTTAGAACCTGAAGATTCTGTCACCATACTTTTGATCATTCTAATCTGGAAAAGCATGTTGTTTTGGAGTCTTTTGAGAAGTACGCGAGTTGCCCATACCTATATCTCTATTGTACTGACTGATCTTTTAGCAGTTATCTGTACTTGGTAATCATCAGTCCAAATGAAGCTTATCCATTGATGTATTGACTGACGTTCTTATGCTAATAAGGAAATGAAATAAATTCAACAACTCAAATTTCATAAGAAAATAGAAGAACAAATTTCTTGCTTTTCCTGATTCTTTCTTGCAGTGGTTTTAATTTCTCTCCGAACTTTGTAATATAATATAGGTTTGCAAACTACACTTTTTGGATCATAAGGGCATTCTTGCAAAGAAAAAAAAAACATCATAAGGGTGTTCTTTGAATTAAAGGGCGCCTCCTGATTGGATATAATACCTATCTGCCTTTTGTTAGTTATGCATGTGCTGCATGGATCGACTGCATCTTTTTATCTCTGACCTATGTTGCATAGATACGGTACGGTACTAGTACCCGGTACGGGTACGGGTACGTGGTACGTTAATTTCTTAAAATTTAGGGTACGGGTACGTTATATGTAATATAAATTTTATATAAAAAATTATATATAATATAATAAATTAAGCTATAATAATAAGTAATAAAACTATTTTGCAAAGAGATATCATATTTCTATTAATATAAAATAATTCGTCACATCATATTATTTAATTTTTTATGCCTTTAATTAGGACAGCAAATAAAAATCCTAATTAAGTTTACAGCATTAAGTCTTGTTATCAGAAAAATAAAATAAAATTATAGCGCTAACGTCTACTTTTGGGTTGCCACCTTTCCTTTTTGTTCTTCAGACCTTTCGTTCCTTTTTCTTTTGGTAAGCCGAACCCTTTGTTACTTCTCTCACCTTTCTGTCTTCTTTCTTCTTGCTTTTTTTTTTCTTTGGCTTCTCTCTTCTTTCATTTTTGTGATTTGCAAACTCTGTTTTAAGACAAAGGGAGACGTACCCATACGTACCGTACGGGTACTTCAGGGTTTTTGCCGTACCCGTGCTTCATAGTCTCTGACAAAATCTTATGGCCCCTAACTTGTCATCTTCATCATCCAAGATGAACTATTTGTCTATTTGAGGAGCTGCAACGTGGCAGGCCATTCACACATCACTGTGTTTAGGGTTCTTCAATTTCCTTCGTTTGGAAAGAGCTTTCCTCCTGTCTTTTTAGGATTCTTCCTTTGCATCCTGGAACTTCTGCCAATGCAGGCCTATACATGTAAGAAACTTTTAGCTTTTCACCTCGCAATCTTATTAATGTTTACCTCTGGGATCTGGTTGTGCATTTGTGTCACACAGGTGCAATTTATAATTATTTCTTCTCATGCTGCATGTTTGCATCCTTGCAAATTGTTAAAGGCAAGATCATGCATTACTTTGTCAGCTTTTCCCTTTTACAATGTTGTGGTGGTAAGCATGTAGAAGATGGCTACATCTGGACTTATACTTTTATTCACGGTGTCCATACTTCATACACAGTATGCAGTTAGGTCCCTTGGACTGACCAAGACACCTTTTTTCTTCTGATAATGATGCCACTTGTCCGGTGATCCAGTTTCCGAACAGAAGGATTGAGGTTCGCCAAAGTTTTGATGGTAGCACTGCAAATGGACACGGCCTTCCTATGAGTCCACATTACTGTTTCCAGCCTTCATTGCTGCATTGTGAGTCATGCTCCTGACAAGATCAGCTGTCTCAAGTCTCAACCATTAAGTGTACAGGTTTCAGATTCCTTGATGCTAAATCTACAGTGTGGCACAAGACTGTCATCAGCATTCACTATTTGACAAAGGCTTTCGTGAAGCTCCAGTGATCCCTCTTAAAAGTTTTGAGGTCAGTAATTTGTCATCAGAGCTGCCTGTCTTTCAATGTTGTGCTGCATTCCTTCCATATTTCAAGGGAAAAAGAACATTACACTGCATGAAATGTTTGCAAGGAACCAAGGCAAAGTTAAATTCACCATTAGTTGTTCCCATAAAACAGCACTACTATCTCCTGCAAGTGTCATAGAGTCGTAAAGTAGCCCTCTTTATCCATATTGACTGTGCTTTCTGATGCCATCAACTGAAGAAAACATGGGCAGGTATCAGATTCTGTTAACAACATGTCTTTAACGTGGCCAAGTTGCATGCTTCTTGTCGATGGAAGTCTTCTTACTGGTCATATCTCCTGCCGACTGATTCCATTTCTACACATTTGTTTCAGGAACATTAATAAGATCATGAACAACTTCAGCGAGACGCCAACGTTCCTCAGCGAGACAACTCCAACAGAGACAAACGACAAGGAGGCGGCGGCTGCATGGAAGGACCTAGGCACATCCGTGAACGCCATCTCCTTCGGCTTCGTCGCGACAGCAATTCTGGTGTCTATGTTTCTGATCATGGCGATCTTCGAGTACTTACTGGGATCTAGAGCTGCTGCTTACCAACCATCGCAAGTTGAAAACAGCAGACGACCTTTGCAGATGCAGATGCAGGTGCAGATGATACGCCACGAACGTGACCTCTTGGATTCGTCTCATTACAAGGCCAAGAATTCACGACGAGTAATGTTTGCTTTTCGTGTTTTGTGCTCCTCCATTTTCCGTCAAAAACAAAAAGATCCCTGATAAAAGAATTCATGCTCAGCGACTGTCATGTTTCGCATTGTTTTGCAGGTGGCAACTGCGGACATGAGTGATATCTCCGTGTTGATGCCGGGGGAACCATATCCAACATACTTAGCACAACCAGCTCCACTCCCATGCCCACGAGAAGGCGTTAATTGGCCTCCTCATGAGCACTCTAGTGTTCCTTTTTAGTCCTGTCACGAAAGTAATCTATGGGCACATTTTATTCCTTCGTATATTTCACCAGATATAATCCCAGTTGACTGTTCCTGGTCTAAACTTGTGTACATAAGGAATTTAATTACTCTCCTCCATTCGAAAAGAGCTTTCATGCCAATCTTCTTCTTCTTGCTGGGTGTTTGGCTTTATAAATATTTTATCTTCCAAGTTACAGTGCATCTTTATAAATAATTTAGCTGCCAAAATGTGTTTTCACTCTGCACCAGAAAAAGGTTGATCAATTTTATTGGGATGCCAGTTAATGATGTTTTCTTACATGTCAAGTATAGTCGCATATATCACTGATATTTAAAAGTATAAACATATGAGTAATTTAATCGATCATATCTTTAAACAATCGAATTCAGGGAAGTTACTCTGTCTTTTAACTCTGGTCTAATCAATTGAGCCAATAATCTCAACACAAGCATCTGCCATAAACAAAAGAAAAGCTTCTTATACAAGTGGGGGCATATCTCTCTGCAGTGTTGGTAAAGAAAGCACGGCTTGGTATTTTTAATTGATATCACTATCGTTACACGTAAACCAAAATTACAAATGAGAAAATATAAGATTTACATTACAATCACACACCACCGAAATCCCTTGCATACCCTGTAGATTGATGATTGTGGTTTGTCCCATCTGCAAGCGATTTTCTAGAATTGAGATTAATCTTTCTTTGTGTCATCACTATCCCTTTGACTTCCTTCTCACAGTAACTCATCATCATCTGGCTGCACTGTTGTCAAGAGAGAGTACTTGACCCTTAATGAGATCTTACCCCTCTCCAATTGTAACTTGGCACCGGAGATTACCCAATACCCAGGGGTGTCCTGTGGACCGCGGACCATCTCAGTTGTATCGACAAACTTGAGCAGTTTCGGCATTTGTACCGGGACTGGTGGACCCCCTGGGTAAATTGCAGAGTTAATATTCACATCTGCCGGCCGAGGGGGAGGCTTCTGAGCAGACGTGGAGAAATGAGTACTAATTAGTGTTGAGATGAGGCCAGACTTCTGAGCCAAGTTTGGGGATCCTTCCCACTCTGCACTCTTAGTTAATGTGGCATTGGTGACAGTAGAAAACTGAAGGCGGAGAAATAGAACTTTCTTGAAACCATGATATTCAACATGCAACTGAGCCCCAGTAACGATTGAGAGATCATCATCAGCCTCCACAGGAGCTGTGCAAACATGGGAAAAGTGCATCCATTGGACAGGCTCAAAATACTTGTGATCGTATGACTCATCAGAAAAACAGGAGCCAGAATCATCAGAAAGCTGGAAAGTTTGAGGAAGTGAGTGTAGGTGCTGCAGATGAATTGCTAATTTGTTGCTCCTTTTCCCTTCAAGGTATAGTCGAAGGCCAGTTACCGGCCTTTTGCCTACATCAACCTGCATAAGAGCTATCTTAGATTGGGAACTAAAATAAAAATGTGGAAATCTACAAGGTCCAAAATTGTGTTTCGACACAACCTCACTTTATGTGTCTTTTGACTCTCAAAAAGCATAAGCACATATACCACAGGAAACACACCCCATGCAACAGAAACTTTGCGGTTTGTGGACTGCAGTTCAATATTTTGGTTCTCCTATACATGTCTTTTAGTTCGACATATTCATTAGTGATGAAAGATCAAGGCCTCAGTTTATGTCAACGAGAATCTGGCGATGGGGAAGAGGGGAGGTGGGTTAAGGGAGGCAGTGGTCCGGGCCTTTGCAGGGTCATCGGCGTATTGGGAGGGAGACGGGCAAAGGCGGAGGCAGGTGCCTGCACGTGCAGGCACTGGATATATAGCGTCTAGTGTGCCTTTTGTACACTTTGCTAACATAGGAGGGCTGGTTTGTACATCAGGTATTCACGCTGTCATCCAGGGATCGAATCCTTCAACCAACTTTTTTTAATCTTTTTTACCCTGTTTGTATATTCTAACAGGTCCCCTTTTATTTCATATATGCATAAATTAATTTCTTTCCTTTGACCTCTCTTATATTATTTCAAATAACAATTAAATACTTTTGATGATTCATAATCAAACTCCGCCTATATTTTATAGCCGGTCCCAAGCCCGGATAAAGGAGGAGGGTTGTGTTAGGCCTCGACAGCCAGCATAAAATCATGTCGAATCTTATGAACATGGATGAACGAATATAGAGCGGAATGGCGTCGTATGATCCATGTAGCCGACCCCACCTATTGGGATAAGACTTTGTTGTTGTTGTTGTTGTTGTTGTACTGCTTCATGAATGATACTAACTAAAAATAATGATACTTTCCGATAATGTTGCAATCGACAGGCAATTATCAAGGATGCTTGAAAAGCATAACAACCCAATAATCACCACAATAATGAACAAAAGAGAAGCAACATAAAAAGAAGGAAATCAAGAGATGACATCATCACAATTTTGCAACAAAAACCAAATTCTACATGATAAGCCCTTGTATTGAGTTTTTCAAAAATAGGGATGGGGGATTCCATCCCCAACCAATATTCATAACAAGGATGAGATAGTGACCTTCATTCAAAAACTTTATGGTAGAAGGAGGTCTCAAAAGTCTAAGATCTAAAGCTAAGACCAATGACTGGGAACATCAAGGGCATTCACTAGTGCTCAAGCTATGAAGCACGGGTACACCTATTTTGCTGTTGTACCCGTACCGGGTACGTAGCCGGTACGGGTATGCGTACTTGACGTACCCATATGAGGACGAGGCTGGCAAAAAAGAATTAACATCCTTTTAGCTGCTCGAGCAGTGGCTTTGATGTGTCTCTTCAACTTCATCTTGGTGGACTTTGTTTTCTTCGCTTTTTCTCTGGTCTCTTTTGATTATCATAGAGTGCGGGATTTAGGTGGGCAGCTGGCTTCACTTATAAAGTTATACGGATCAGCTTTGCTGGGCCCATTTGACTAGTGGCTTAAGTTTCCAATTATTAGCACTGGCTGATTATTAATAATATTTTTTATAATTTCCTAACATATATACTACTAAATATCCATATATTTGATATTAATAAATACACGTACCCATACCCTGTTTTTTTGAAAAAAATGGCGTACCCCGTACCCGATACGGATACCAGTACCGTATCTGTACCCATGCAATATAGTGCTCAAGCAATGTATATTGGCAAGCAAGGCATCTCACAAAACACAAACACAATTCTTTTTAAAAGAAAAATCATTATTTTATATGGATCCAAGGCTTTAAGAATGTTTCAACGTTTCTTTAAAAGTAATGTTTGACAAAGATTTAGTCAACCAACAACTAGAAGAAATATATGGAAGGACAACTATTGCAACTGGACACTCTGTTCGACCTTAAAAATAGAAACATAATAGTATATTGATGCTTACCATAATTGTATTGACATAAAGCCTTGGTCCCATGAAGCTAAATTGAAGATATGTATTGCTGCGCTGTTTTCTCTGGGGTGCAAGGGGAAGGTCACTATAAACAGGGGCCCACTGTCTTGGTAACTGAAACTCTAAAAATTGATGAAGTTCATCAATAGGTGGTTTATCTGACAAAAAATGGAAAAGTGTAAGAAGTTTAACTTTTTTATGAGGAAAAGAATGACTAGAGTTTATTATCATTTCGGTGCGAGAATTTTGTTTCAAACTAGAAGCTTGCTAGCAATGGTAAGAAATAACCAAAACGCACTAGAAAATGCATTTACAACCAAAATTTCATGGCTTCTAAGATTTTGAGGAGGGAAAGGATGGCTGCTGCTGAAGACACATTTGGCATAGTTTAAGGTGAAAGCAATGAAAATACAGTCAAGTGATTTAGAGCATGTAAACAAAAAGTAGCTAGTCGCCAGTGCAAATCTTAATATAAGATGGCATATGCAACAAACTTATAAAAGAGAACTGTAAGCTTCAGGCAGGTTGGCATCATATCTGTAGAGAGTCAAGAAAAGATACAAAATAACAGCACCTTTACAGCTTACTAGCAACCAATCTCTTAAGTTATACATTGCATACATGAATTTGGAATTCCGGTGAATCTTTTTGGGTAGATAGTCCTGCTTCGGACTTTCTACAACTTTTGTATGTTGACTCTTCTGGGGTCTTTTTAAATAGACAATGATAATCCTTATTTTTAAAAAAAAATCTGGAATTGACCTTAAGGTGTTTATAAAAGGTGAGATTCATAGAAAATTGAAAGAAAATGAAACGGAGTCATCATAGATCTCCAAAAGCTTATTACAACTTGAAACATGGACACATGAGAGCAATGGATATGACAGTCACAAGTATAAATTAATGGCTACGGCATGACTCAGAAAAGTGAGACTCATAGCACATTGAACTTTAATATTCTTATTAAAAGTGGACTCATGGAAAATTGAAAGAAAATAAATGATTACAACTTCAAGCATGGAAATATGAAACAAGACAGGTAGAATGGACATGACTTACATCGCAAGTATAAATTAATGGCATGACTCAGAAATCCACTTCCAGGAACTCCATTCAAGAGAGAAGTAATTGGCAAGAAGGACATTGAGATAACATCAGGTTCTAACTGAACAGTGTTTAGCCACTCAATATGAGATAAGTCTTTGTTATCTTTGCCCCCTCTTCGCTTGACTATCTTCATAATATCCTGGTTATCATACATAATTAATACAATTAGCTTGAAGTTCAATCTACATACCTGTTTTGGGGAAAAGTTGAATAACATAAACCAGCAACTAATACCTCTTTCGGTGAGTAAGATCTTGAAGGACTAAGCTCTGCAAACCTCAGCCTTTGCTCTTTATTAATCTGCATTAAACAAGAATACAGTCTTTTTTTTAAGAGAAGCAAGAACACGTAAAGTTATTGAAAGAAAGGATAACAAAATACATAAACTAACAAAATTTCTAGAATTTGTGGTTTCTGAATGAACAAAGACTTGATGAACGAAATGACAGCACAGTCGTGAAAGAAATAACTATGTGACACATTCTACAACGGAGAGTCCATCTATAAAATATTTGTACTTCTGGATGCCAGCACAGTCATGAGAATGCAAAAGCAATTACTATCACAAGCAATCCCCATGAACAAAGTGGTAGCAAAGCTATCCAACCAATGAAACAAATATTGGCAGTTGGTTGCTAAGTATATAGGGTTACTAACCAGAATGAGTCCCCAAAAAAAAAGGAAGAGTTACTAACCAGATACAAACAAATGGAGAATGCAAAACAATGTTGGCTCAGAGTTTAAAGTTATGAGCGGACAGATATTATTGTTTTAAATATACAATGTCAGATAAACCATTGCAGCAGCATCCGGAACAAAACAACTTATGTCAAATGTTAACTAGGAATAATAACTGTTGATTATTGGTAAAGATGCAAACAAGGAACCATTACATTGTCTCGTGTTTCACTGGGAGTCCCATTGTATTGCTCATCAACACCCAAAAATCTCCTATCTGCAAGTTCTTTTAACCTTTTCTGGACTTCAACAGGTTGGAGGATCGAAGAGTGCTGCTGCCGGATGTAAATCACATCTTTTCCTCCCATCTTCACACCAATGACTATATGGGTACCGAACTTAGCAATAAACCTGAATGCAAGCTTAAAGACAACCATTTAAAGTTTGGATTGATGAAAATTGTGTAATAATGCAAGTTTAATGAGTTTCCATATCGATTCTATGCATGTATATATGAATTTCCTCAGATCTCATATAAGAAAAGGATGATGACGTAAGAAATAATATCGAGAATTTCATATTGCAAGGCATAACTAATAAAGTAGATAACTTTGACTAAGACATGAACACACTAAATTACACCATCGGATGGCCCTCTAAAAAATATGACAATTTCCTGAACTAGGACTTTGCCAACAAGGTCCGTAATAGCATAAGATGGTTTATGCATCAAAAGCCAATGAAATTACAAGGAACAAAATGCAAAAGACAAAAAGATAATTTATAAGCTACATAGAAAAGGTTGGTGTTTCCTTCTGGTAAAAGGACCATTACATATAATCAGCATCGGAGTGAACAGAAAAACTACTATAAGGAAATTAATGTGCTACAAATTAAAAGCCTAACCTTGCCAAAGCTGCAGGATCCCATGTTGTTGGAACTGCTTTCTTGACATGATCACGAAGAACAATCTGAGACTTTGTTAGTGCAAGAGTATATAGTGTAATGAACCATCCATCAAAAGCAAGCGCTTTGGTAGCTGCTGCATCTTTCTGCCAACATCCTGAGAATTCAAACATACTGTTGAAGAGACCAGAAGGAATTTTGCCGGATAAAGCTAGCTCCTGGTTCAATTGCTCTGACATCTGCACAAAATATTCCAAGCATCAGGGGTAGAATAAGATATACTGCTGGAACAAGAAAAAAACTCTAGTATTATACATTGCAACAATTGTGTCATTTGTTTATCACATAGAGAGTATAGTTTCTTCAACCCGTAAATAATGCCCTAAACAGCTTAAAGCATTTCCCTAGGAATCAAAATCATCATCCCTTCCTCTGATTGATAAGTACCATTCTAGTATGTTTGCGGATTTCTCTTTCCAATCACATATAGGAAATCTTTATAAAACATAAATTGGTAGAAATGTCTTCCAAACGAAAGTGAGATACCCTATGCATGATAAGAACAGACGAAGTCCTCACTAAATGAAGACACTACAAAGCTCATGGCTGATGCTCCTTTATGGGCTCAATTGGCAAATAAGGGTCAGGAACACTAAAAAAGTAGTCCTTGGCTTCCATGTTTTCTCCCCAAACGTCTGTCAGATTTCCTGCGGCACATTCTTTTACTTTTAAGGGTTTTCTCGTCATTGGAATCTCAACGGAATGACTAATGTGTCTACTAACTGGCCAATAGCTACATTAAAAAACACTCCGAAAACTAAGTATCAAATAATATCAATCAGCGACGAAAGAATACCTGCTGAAAAGACAACACATCGGACCTGAAACGCATCCGTTCGCCTTTATCGCACTTTATTGACCTGGGAACAGCGGAGACACGCAATCCACCGGGCAGGACAATGTCCTGGACATCATGTTTCTCAAGCTCGATCAAGCATGAATCGCCAGGAGGATCCCATTTGCAGTGCTTAAGCCTGATATCGGTCGCCACATCGTACCCCAATCCTATAGAGTTGATCGCAATCTCCGCAGCTCTCAGTGGAGGGACCCTTAGAGCCATTCCTCTTACATAACCAGACGAGAATCGGGAGCTGCACCTCTATTCGAAGTCGAAAACCCCAACAAGGCCCCCCGCCCTAAAGCCAGTAAATGTCCAAAAGGCAACGAGATCACAGGCCCCCCTGCCGGTGCAAAGTTCCAACTTGGTTGCCAATTGCGACCTGGAACTTCTTCAAGAACACTACAGACTGGAGAATCCAATAAGACACCAACTATTCGCCGAATTCCGCTCGGAAATGCTCGAAGAACACCAGATGGCCGCTGAAGCCCAGTAATTCGGGATCGAACGAGCTTAAAAGTTGCCCGCAGTGATTTCAGCTCCTCGGAACCTTAGATCACTTGTGGCTGAACTCGCAACTCCAAGATCAAATTTTGAAGGATGAAGCATCAGAAAACCCTAGATTTCCTTTCCATTTCTTTCTTTCTTTCTCGCTAGCTTTTCTTTTTTTTTTTTTCTTCCTCTCCTTTGGTTCCATTTGCGGCGACACCCAAAAAAAAATTATAGCAGAAGCGTGTGATGAGGTGGAGTTTGGTAGGTCAAATTAAATTAAATTAGAGGAGTCAAATCTGGGTGCCGTCTCCAAGCGTGTCGTGACGTTATCGACCTTCGAGATCTCTCGAGTTTCTGACGACACGAGTTGCGTCCACGACCCGCCCACCCGCAAAAAAAGACTCAATAAATATTTAAATCAATTATCAATAAAAATTGGGATGAATTAGATAAGGGCTTCTAAAGGTTTAGAGTTCGAATTTTTTTAATACAAAAAATTTATACTACGAGCTACACTTGCAATAGTAAAAAATATTATCCGAAGTGATATTAAAATAATTGAATTTGATGATGAATCAAAATTTTAATTCATGATCAGTGTGCATAATTCTTAACGACCGCTAACCATCAACCAAAAAAAATTTAAATCAATTATTGATTTTATCTTGCTATCTATGCGTCTAATTATAATAATAAAAATTTCAATACTAAAATTTTTTTATGCAAATAAAGATTGCATTAAAATAAACTATTTTTTACGTAAGAGCACCCGATTTTAGTGGAAGATAAATAAATGTGAACCATGAGTAAACTAATTAAACCCCGATTTTCGTGGTAGGAGACAGAATTTATCATTTGAATATTAACTTAATTAGACATTAATAATTCTGATAAAGTTAGACTAAGTTAGGGTTCAATGATGGGGCATTGCTTGTCTTTTTAAAAACAAAATTCAAAGATTCGGATTCTGAGACATTATTTTTTTTATTTTTTATTTACATTGGCTCAATCATGTCACTTTCTTATGAAAAAAAAATTAATTGGATAAGTTTGAATTTAAAATCATCTATAATAATAAATAAATTTATGACCAAGTGATTATTCGATAATTAAATAACTACCGACACAAATTAAAATATAATTGTTGGATCGATCCAAATGCTCTATATAGAATATCCACCTTTAAAATGAAACCTTGCATTCAATTTAATTTGGTTATTATGAATTATAATTAAATTATCTTTAAAATACCCAAAATTAACATCATAATATAAAACTACTTGTGATGAGATCATTAAAAGTTTTTAGAATTTTAAAAAAATAACTAACTTTGAGAGGAATTTAGGGAGCTTGTTGGATTGGAATGGTAGTTGAGACCTGGAGAGGAATCCAAAATGGAATAGGTTGACAGATTAAAGAAAATAACCAGATATTTTGATTAATTTACTATGATCAATTATACTTAACTTTATCATATAAGTTACAAGATACATTAAAGAATTGATATATACATTATATAAATCATATTAAATTTGTTGGTTACATAAAAGAATAATTGAACTCAATGAAGTATATATACACCCGAGTGTATGATGCTTATTTTATATAATTTGATTAGTTTAAGATCATCAATCATACTTAAATTTATTATATGACTTATAAGATAAATTAATATATACTCAGATCAATCCAATAATTTAAAGCAAAAATATAAGAGCAAATAAACATTGATAGTTAAATTGATCAAATATTTAAAATAGTTTGATCATGTCCACTCAATTATGATCATAAAAAAATATCCAATTAACAATATAGATTAATAATAATATTGGATCAATCAAATTGACAAAAAAATGTTATATACTCGCTGTCTGCCTAATGCTCCATATGTTTATTTTCTATATGTTCAACTGAATTAATTTATTATGTTATTTTCTATGACATGCTTATTAAATGAAAAAGGAGTTGAGTTTTTTTTATTAAATCATGTACGATGGAACTATTTTATAACCATGTAAAGTACTTATTAAATGTCATGATATATATACTCATAATAGAAAAATATTATTTACTTTCTCTATATATAATAGTTGTGCCATTTCAATATGAGGCATTATTACCGTGCAATCATAAACTATGACTGCACTATACTCATAAGTTTTGGATCTTCAAATCAGTAAATTATTTGTATTTTGAATTATCAGATTAAAATAATGTCAATTCAAACACTGGAAATATGTGATTGCATGCTAATTTAACTCTTTCAATTTATTTACGTATAAGTTAATTAGCTTAATTAATAATTGATTAAGTTATCACTGTTGTTAATATAGCTGATTTTGTGACTACAATATCTTAATTCAAATATCTACGTATGATCTGATGAACTTAATTAATAATTAATCAACTTAATGAAATCAATAACAACATGAGAAATTTGAATTTCAAAATCACTAATCGCAATGTCAAAAGTTTTTACACTATGAGTAGTTAATTTGTTAATTGCAAATAAATGACATCTTTAAATTGGTTATCTTTGAATATTTTAATTGTATAGGTTATACTTAGTTTGATATTATTAAATTTGAAGTCAAAGTAATGTCCTTATCTCTTTTCTATAACCAATAGTATGCTAATATGAGCTATTGCATTTTGGAATTATAGGAATCATATATCACTACCTGCCGTAGCCTCCCTTAATTTATTCTTTATCATCTAATATTATAACAACTAGGGATCGCTCTCGTGCTTCGTGAAAAATTAGATATATTTTAGAATATAATTTTAGTTTATTATTATTATATTTTATAAAATATAGGTAGTATATTTGCAACATGCAATAAATTCATAAATATCTTAATTCCAACTTTAAATTAAGACAAATTGTTGACTAATTTATATTTTTAAATATTTAAATTAACTATAAAAATATTTTGATGATGGCTTCCTTGAACTCGAAGGCTCATTTTTGTAAGTTAACTCTGCACTTGCCATTTTTGTAAGCTAGGTTGAATGTACATAAAAATTGGAGAAAAAAAGATAAATGTAAAAATATTGAAGAAAAAGATAGCTACTAATGCTGAATTTTGAGCAATTTGAAACCTCCAATTAACAATGGCTTTATATAAGTATAAGATGCTAACACACTCTTATTATTAATTGTATATATAAAATAAATTATTATATATGTTTATTATTTTAATATAAACTTATCAATTTGATATTAGAATTAGATTCATAAGTTCATTATTTCTTTGAGAGAGAAAATTTTCAAATTTCTAACCAATAGTTGTGATTAAAGAATAGTATATCTTCATTTAAAATAAATTATATAGTTAAAAGTCATATAACTCTATTGATTAAACTAATAATATCCAACAAAATATAATGATAACTTTTGGCCAAAAAGAATATTAATTTAAGTCTCATGACTATGCAATTATAGGATAAGATTAGAATAAGAACATAAAAATTTATTGAAAAAACAATATACATGAAACTATCACTAAAAAATATTATACATTAGGAAATGACAAATTGAGAGTTCATACTGCCCAAGTTCTATGTCTTAGTATTCCAAGTCCCTCAACTCTCTATCATGTTCCATCACAGTAATAAAAATACAAAAAATAAGGTAGCTATTTTTAGGGATATAATGGAAATAATATACATTGAAAAATCACTAAAAAATCGAGAGTTTCGTACCTCAACTGTCAAAACCGATTCAATGCATGCCTAGTTTTTAGGGACATATAAACTGAGCAATTTTATATATTGCACAAAATGAGAAAAATATATTTAGTTCACATTCATGGTATGACGAAACACACCACAAAATAATTAAACCTTTTGTTGTTCAGAAACCAAATATGTTTAAGACAAAAAAAATGTTAATAACTCTTTCAACTAATACAAAACATGAATCCATACAAAAAGGTGCCTGGAAATCCACCTCATTCTAACTCGATGCTTCAATACAAAGAGGAGCCCCCATTATTTACTTGATCATAGATATAAAAGTATGTTAACAAATGAGCATATATATATATATGTGTGTGTGTGTGCGCGCGCGAATCACGGAGTCATTTTTCGTTCAACCAACTCGTGCGGAACCTAGACGTGCCCAATGTTTAGACAAGCTTTTTTGAGCACTTTTCGGAAGCTTGCTTATGCCACTTTCTAGAATGCCACAATTTTGGGACGCTCGGTCCCGAGCGGATGCTTTGATGGAGACGTTTGTTGTGCACAAGTGGGCACTTCAGCGGAACGCTTGATCGCTTGAAACACTTTGTGGGATGCCACTCCACGCTCGAGGCATAATGCTAGATTTTGGGAAGCTTAAAATCTTTGTTGAGTAAATATGAATGATTACAATGCTTCGGAGAGCACTAGTGGGTCTCCCCTATTATACCACAGATTCGGGTGGTAGATATACGACATGTGATGTGGAGAACAAAATAGGGAGGTGCACTTTTCTAAAGTGCAAATTACAAAACTATCACTATCACGCTTGAAAAATATGCTAAGTACAAAAGTGGATTGAAAAGAGAAAATATAAAAAAGTAAGATAACTCGACGGTCCATGGGGAAAGCCCCTGAGACATTCTCCCCCACTCAAGTCAGTGACGTCCCTGGAGCTGCATCTACAAATTCTTCAATCTTCTACTCGAGCTGCCACAAGTCTTCGATTATCTCCCAATTTGTGTCGGTGTCTGGTCTTTTACTCCATCAAACAATATACTCCTTTCGATTCTTCGTGCAAACAATATACTTTTTCAACTTGATCAATGAACTAGTGACGGATGGCCGACAGGGTGCGGTATGAAACCCCATGCCCGGGATCTTCATGGTCTTGAACGAAGGGCTTGAGCAGGCTAACATGAAAGACAGGATGTTGTTGCATTTGTGGTGAGAGCTCTAGCTTATAGGCCATCTTACCTACCTTCTTTAGGATCTTGAATGGGCCCTCGTATCACCTAACGAGGCCCTTGTGCAGATTCTTCCCGCTTAACCGAAGATGTTGGACTAACTTCAGAAGGACCAAATATCTGACTTCAAAGTTGACGGCCCGTCAGGGAGTGTCTGCCCACTTCTTCATGCGCTTCGATGCCTTGTCAAATATGCCCGAGCCATATCATTCTACTCATGTCATTCCCTCGCCATGCAGTGAGCGGCAAGCCGTCGCCACTCCGACTTCAAAGTTGACATCCCCGGTCGGGCGGTGCCCGTCCACTTCTTCATGCACTTTGATGCCTTATGCAAACATGCCCAAGCCATATCATTCTGCTCATGCCATTCCCTCGCCATCCAGTGAGAGGTTGCTATTCCGTCACTATTTCGAAGTGACTCTGATTGGTCGACTCATTTCGTTGCAGGTTGTAGGAGAATTATGCAATGTCGAGTAGCTTTCACCCAGTCCTTCTGATTGGCACTAACATAGTTCCGCAAGTAGATCTCCAAGATATAATTTATGCTCTCAGTTTGGCCGTCTGATAGTGATATTTGGGTGTTTGAGTGATAACTTGCTGAAATTAAGAAAATGGTCAATTTTTCATTTTTTTTGGTCTCCCAACTCACTAGCTGTAAGTGTACAGGTAAATTGTAGTAGACTCAGGTTATCGTATCCACAAAGATTTGAAGTCCTAAACTACCTAAAAATAGTTTAGATTAATCCTAAGTAAGGTGGCAAAAATAGATTTTTAATTGGAAGTGAAAACAGTTTTTTAACAAGTGCAGAATGATAACAGATTTTGGGATTTTGAAAATATTTGCAAAACTGAATTATAAATGCTAAATTAATGGCTAGAAAGGTTTAACTATCAATGAGGAAGGTTCTTCTAGGATTTGGGGTTCATTTAAATTAGTTAAGGATGGAATGGATCAAGTTATCATTAAATGTCCAACTTTGATTCAATCATGAAAATGGCTGTTCCCATAGCTCAATTGGCATCTAACTAAGCAACATATTGTCATATAGTTATTAGCTAAATTGAATCAATAGAGTGTCCTCACTGAAAATCAAGTTATCATTCAGCTCAATGGGGAGTTCATTGCTGATTTTTTTTTCAATTTAAAGAAATTCTGCAATGATAACTTGTGATTGCATTCATAAAAAGATGGAATAATTCCAATCAATCAAACCAGGATGAAATCTACTCAAATATGGTGCTTGTACTCCTTGATTCATCTATGAATTCTAGGGGGATTTAAATTCAACCTCTCGGTTGCAAAATGAAATGAAATCCACACAAACACAATTCAATTGGAAATGCAAAGCATATAACCACAGGAATTCATAATTGCCATTGCTCCTTGGCCTATCTCTAGATCTCAAGGATGACCTAATGACTACTTCTCAGCAGTGGATTAAGTTGAGGCTTAACAATGAAAATCATAATTTAAATAGAAACCAGAAAACAAGATTCTGCAATTCAGAAAAATCAGCAACAAGACCCTTAGAATTCAGGCTTGCCAAATGCCTCTTGATCCATCTCTGGACTGCAAGAGATTCCCATAGTACACCTCTCGATGATTTGATGAAATAAGGATGCTCACTTGGCAAATCAGATTCTAACCAAAAGAAAAATCAGAAGAATATATTTCTGAATAAACTCAGAAATCAGATTCTGGAAAAACAAAATTGAACCTTAAGTTGTCAAACATCGTAATACATTTCTGAATAAGATTAGAGTGAATACTAGCCTCTCAGCTATTCAATTAATCCAATCCTTAATGACAAACAGATTCAACAGTTCAAAAAATTCAGGTTCAGGAAATTCAGAAAATCAGAAACCAGGAAATCAGTATTTCAGAAATTAGAATTTTAAATCAATAGAAATCTGTTTTACCAACTGATTCTTGACCCATCTCTGGACTGCAAGACATCCCTAAAGTTCACTTATCAGTGATTGGAAGAAGTCAGGGGACTCAATTGGTAAAACAGATTTCAATAAGAAATCAGAAAAATCAGAATTTAGGTTTTCATTTCAGAAATTAGTGGAACAATCTGATTTGAGTCAAATGATTGTCCAAACATCTTGATTCATTCCTGAACAAGATAGGAACATTAGCAACTTCTCAAGGACTCAATTAATCAGATTGTGAGTGAAGAATAGATTCAACAGCCACAGAAATCAGATTCAGATTCAGAAATTCAGGAAACTAGGAAATCAGAGTTCAAAAATCAAGTTTGCAATAAAATTAAATCCATAAATCTGATATTATCTCATAATTCATTCCTGAAAGATGTTTAGATCAAATAAGACTTCTCAGTCATCAATTACACATGGATCTAATGACAACATAACATAAATCAATGTAGAACATTTCTAAAATCTGAAATCAGGATTAATTTCAGTGCAGGATTATAAACCAGTTCATATCCATCCAAAACTAATCTAAACTACTACCCTATCCTAGAAGAAATGCAGTCTAGCTCCTCATAATTACAAAGCTTGACATCAATTGGAAGGAGAAACATATACAAATCATATTGATGCTTGAAAACTCTCGGCCAGCAGCAACAGGTCCAGCAGCAGCAGCTCCTTTCCTCTTCCAAACCCTTGAATGTCCAGCCCTCCTCTCTCCTCCAGAAATTTCACCTTTTATATGACTCCTCTCCACCCTTGGATCAGCATCAGAATGTTCTTTATCCTTTGATTGCAGCCATGTGTCCTGGTCCTGGAAGAATCTGCACTACTGCAGACAGTTTTTGGTGCAAGAAATAAGTGGTCCCCCACCTTTTTCTACTTTTGGCCACCTTTTCTCCCTGCTACAAACCCCAAAACAGCAAGCATCAAAGCCCTTGAATGGTGTTTTGACAAATAAAGATTAGGATAATGCTGGTAACTAGTTCAAATATCAAATGTGATTATGTGTTGTGCATGAATGAAGACTTATATCGATATAAATGAATTTAAGAGCCCGGAATGATAACTTGTCACAAATCATGGAAATTATCCAAATGCAAATGATTCAAAGCATTAGAAGCATCAAATGAACTAGAGTAACAAGTGAGTGCATTCATAAATCAAATCTGAATGAGATTTCTAAGAAGTGATAACTTGGGTGCCCAAAAACGATAACTTATATGATTTAAAAATGATAACTTGTGATAACTTGAGTCGTGGTTATTCAAATGTGATGAAATTTGACCAGCAATGATTTAAAACAATAACAAGATGATTGCTTAAGGTCCCTGTGCAGAATTAATGGTTTTGCATGTCGAAATGATAGAATTGCCCTTTAACGATAACTTGGCACTTGAAAAATGATAACTTGTTCAAATGGGCTTAAAACTTTGCACAAGTTGAGATGTGACTATCCAAATATGATTTATACATGATAATGATGGATTTAGGGCAAGAAAACCATTGGAATTCAGCTCACTCAAAATAATGATAACTTGACATATAATAATGATAACTTGTCCTCAAAATGATAACTTGGCATAGAATTTAAATATTAATGGATTTTGGCATTTCAGAACCTCTATACACATGAAATTAAGTATGAAATGAAAAATATTAACTAGTTATCACAATGCATGCATTCCAAGTATAATTGGCCCAAAAATAGGCAAAAGTGGGACTCGATATGAATGAAATGTATCTAAAATGGGCTAGAAACTTATAGTGATCAGCAAGTGATCAGCGTCAGTTTAAGTATGAAGTGATGTCGAGAAATGCAGGTTAGATCCCATCATCTCGAACAATTTCTTCTAGAAGTTGCCAACGAATCGTCCATCCCAATCACTAACTATGCTTTGCAGTAGGCCCCAATACTTCACTAAATGCTTCATGAATAACTCCGCAGCTTCAGTGATAGGACAATTTGCGAAGGCGGCGGCAAAGATGGCATACTTAGAGAATCGATCGACGACCACCACGATGGTACCTACCCCTTAAGACTTGGGTAGGCCCGTGATAAAGTCCATGGAAACATCTTTCCATGGCCACTTTGGAATGGGAAGGGGTTCCAGAAGTCTGTCGGGCGCTTGATTGAGATTCTTGTCTTGCTGGCACACAATGCATGTCTTCACAAAAGCTTCAACATCGTCCTCCATCCTTGGCCAGAAGTAGTTATCCTCGATGAGGGCCAAAGTGTAGCCGATGCTTGGATGTCCTGCCCACTTGGAGTCATAGCACTCTTGCATGATAGCGCACCGCAAGTTGTCGAACAAGGGTACATAGATGCGATGTTCTTTGGTGAAGATCAACTCATCTTCCACCCAAAATCGGTGTGTCTTTACCTCATTTTGCTTGCTCAAATAGGTTCTTTGCCGTGAGATTCGACTCCAATCCCTTCTTGATCCTCTCGATCATGTCGGCCTGAGAGGAGCTCATGGCCGCCAATTCTGTGCATCGCCAATGACATTCATCTTGCCAGGCTTGTACTCCAGGACATAGTCGAACTCCGCCATAAAATCTTGTTACCTTGCTTGCTTTGGAAAGAGCTTCTTCTGCGTCTCGAAATAACTTATCGTGACATTGTTCGTCTTGATGTGAAATCATGACCCGAGGAGGTAGTGCCGCCATGTCCTAAGGCAGTGGATCACCGCGGTCATCTCCTTCTCCTGAACGGTGTAGCACATCTCTGTGTCTTTGAGTTTTTGACTCTCGAATGCCACGGGGTGTCCCTCGCACATAAGAGCTCCTCCGATAGCATAGTTAGAAGCATGTCTGTACTTGTATGGCTTAGTGTGGTCTGAAAGGACGAGAATCAATTCCTCCTTCATGACCCTCTTGAGGGTGTCGAACGCTTCCTAGCATGTAGGCGTCCACTCCCACTTCATATTCTTCCAGAGGAGATTCGTCAAAGAGGCCGTCACATGTGAATACCCCTTGACGAACCGCCTATAGTAGTTTGTCAAGCCAAGGAATGAACGCATGTCAGAAACTCGTTTGGGCGGCTCCCTCTCCATGATGGCCCAAATTTTCGCGCCATCCATCTTTAACTTGCCACTTCAGATGAAATGTCCCAAGAAGTGCACTTCCGGTTGAGCGAATGCACACTTCTCCGCTTGATGTAGAGCTCAATTTGTCACAACACCTCAAACACTTGATGAATGTGCTCCTCCAAAGTGCGGCTGTAGATCATGATGTCGTCGAGGTAGGCAACCATGAACCTGTCAGGAATGGTTGCAATACCTTGTACATGAGGGTGCAGAAGGTCGTCGGGGCATTGGTGAGGCCGAAAGGCATAACGAGGAACTTGTAGGAGCCATATTTTGTGACGCACATCGTCTTCTACACATCTTCCGCGATCCGGACTTGCCAATAGTCCGAATGAAGTTTCAACTTGGTAAACCATCTTGCACCGCCAAGTTGGTTGAACAAGTCCATCACCAAAGAAATTGGGTACTTGTTCTTCACCGTAAGCTTATTGAGCGCCCGGTAATCGATGCACATCCAGATCTTTTGAAAGAGTACCAGGGCACTATATGGAGACTTCAAGGGCCAAACATATCCTGCATCCAATAGTTCGGTGAGTTGCTTACGAAGTTCTGCGAGTTTCGGAGGGGCTAGCCGATAGGGGACTTCGATATTGGGACCAAGTTGATGACATGGTCCACTTCACGCTTTGGAGGCAACCACTTTGGAAGCTCCGAGGGGAAGATGTCTGCAAAGTCCTCAAAGGTTTCAAGGACTTTGGGAGGTATTGGAGTGGAAGGCCCCGGATCTTCCAAGATGGCGGTCGCCAAGAAGGTGTGCTCCTATTTGAGCAACCCCTTCGCCATTTGCATGGCGGAGAGGGTATTCTGCTTGAGATGACCATCGAATTGGTGAGTGGGTTGACACATGCAGCAATGTGTCGCAGAAAAGATATGCCCGCCACCACTTCATAGTCATCCACTAGTGCCACCGTCACGTTGAAGCTTCCCGACCACTTGCCGATGTGAACCTTCACTCCTGGAGAAATTTTTGTCGTCGAGATAGACTTTGCGTTCACCGTCTTGAACGTGGCGTTAGTCTTTTTTAGTGGCAGCTTCAGCTTCTTGGCGACCACTTTTGACACGAACAACTCCGATGCTCCCATGTCAACGAGGGTGTTGAAGACTTGTCTGTTCAACTTAATGTCCTCATAAAGTCGAGCACATGATGAGAAACCCTTTGAAGCATTGATGGTGCTGAGGACGTGCATTGACACGCCTCCTCCTTCTCCTTCTCGTCGGGGCCATACATGGCGTTGACTATCGCCTTCTGCGGACAATCAATTGTCCAATGAGGACCCTTGCAAATGTAGCATGACTTTGATGACTTTCCATCCCTCTTGATTCTGTCATAGTTGGGTCTCCTATCTTGATAACCCTTTCCTTTGTCTTGATAGTGCTGTCTACCTCCTTCTAACTTTGGCTTCTCTCCCCCACCATTGTCCTTGCCTGAGGGTTTTAGTGGTGGGATGCTCGTCTTAGCATACTCCATGAGCGACTCAGCAGCGGCGACTAGCGAGCGGAGGTTGGAGCAATCCTGTCGCTCCAACTCCGTCCTAGCCCAAGGCTTCAAACCCTTCACGAAGATCACCAGCAACGTGTCTTCATCCACTTGGGAATTCTGTAGGCGGAACTCGGTGAACTCTTTCACGTACTCCTTCAACGTGCCTTTCTGGCAAATGTTGAACAACGTAATCTTGGCCTCCAATCCCGACTTGACAAAGCACAAGTAGTTTGTCAGCTGCCTCTTGAAGTCATCCCACCTCTCAATGGGATCCACATTGCCACATTTCACATCGTCGCAATGACATTGCCAACATAGTCTCGCCGCATCTTGCAGGTAGAAGGATGCCGTCTTCACCATCCTCGCTTATGAGGTCACGTCCAATGCCTCTATGTACCTTCGGACGTTTCATAGAAAGTCATTGATCTCATTTGCTGACCACTCGCCTTTATAGGGCCTCGGCTTTGGTACATCGATCCTTGCCTAATACGGGGCGGACGTCTCGGAACGCTGTCCATCTCCATAGCATCGCTTGAGCTCTTCCCATATGGTCTTGAGTTTTTGTTTCATCTCAAACTTCATATTTTCTCTCGCATGTCCATGATTGTCGCCTCCATGGACTCAAGCCGCGTATACAACGGTGTCATCTCGTCCTGCACCATTGTGAGTCCAGTGTCTTCTCCAACTCCCGCTCCTGCGTTGCGAGTTGGTCTTGCATCTCGCCCACATCCAGTTGGAACTAGTTGAGGCATTGCTCGAAGACGGTCATGACGTCATTCGAGCGGGCGCGCCCTCGCTCTGGGTGGCCCTTCTCTGGTGCAGCGAGTTCATTCATCATCTCTGGAATGCTCGATCGCTTGGGACGCTTTGGGACATTTTGTGGGTTGCCACCCCACGCTCGAGGCACAATGTTAGATTTTGGAAAGCTTGAAATCTTTATTGAGTAAATAGGAATGATTACAATGCTTCGGGGGAGCACTAGCGGGTCTCCCCTATTATACCACCGATTCGGGTGATAGATATGCGATGTGTGATGTAGAGAACAAGATAGGGGAGTGCACTTTTATGGAGTGCAAATTAAAAAACGGCCATTATTACACTTGAAAAATAAACTAAGTTCAAAAGTTGGTTGAAAAGAGAAAATACAAGGAAGTAAGATCACTCGATGTTCCACGGGGAAAAGCCCCAGGACACTTGCGCGCATAATTTAAGAGCATAAAAAGAAAATGTGGGATGAGGCGGAGTTGAGGTTTAAATTCATGAAAGGTAACAATATATAATAGGGTCCTCGGTGAGTCGGCGGTCAGTAGGCTCACGGCTGCTAAAGCCTTGCTCTGCCTTTCTTGCTCGATCGTGCGCTTCCATCATTTGACTCCATCTACTCACTACTTAGCATCTCAAGTTCTATGAACCGAAGTCGTGTATTGATAAGTGATATTGAGGAGTGTAGTGATAACTTGCTGATTTTTGGGTCAAAAGTAAGATTTTTCAATTTTTGATTTAACTCCCTAATTCACTTTCTACTGCAAGTATACAGGTCAATTGTAATATACCCAAAATGTCATATCCATAGTGATTTGAAGCCAAAGACACCCTAAAATAATCTAGACTAGCCCTAACTAAAGTGGCAAAAATAGGAAATTAAAGGGAAGTAAAAACATATTTTTAAGGAAATGCAAAATGATAACTATTTTTGGACTTCTGGAAATTTATCTAAACTGAATTATAAATACTAAACTAAGGGCTAAAAGGGTTTATCTATCAATGAGGAAGGTTCTCATAGGAGTTGGGGTTTATCTAATTTAATTATGGATGGAATGAAACAAGTTATCAATTTTTAGTCAAATCTGATTAAATCTTAACATGGCGGCTGCTCTCACAGCTGAATTTGTTCAAAACTAATCATTATATTCTCATATAAATGTTAGCTAGATTGAACTAGAAGAGGATCCCCACTGAATATCAAGTTATCATTAGGCTCAAAATCAAAATTCTTTGCTAATTTTTGGCAATTGCAGTGAAAATCAGAAATGATAACTTCCAATTGCACATTAAACATGAGGGAATTACTTCAATTAACTAAATAGGAATGAAATCAATCCACTATTAGTGCTAATGTTTCTTGTTTTATCTCTAAATTACAAGAGGATTTTAAATCAGCCTCTCAGCTGCAAATGAAAATGAAATCCACATTTTCACTAATGAATTGGATAGATATCAGCACTCAATTACATATGAAACTCAGCACATGCAATTGCTTCTTGGTTCATCTCTGAACAGCAAGAAAATCTTAAGTACACCTCTCAGTGATTAAATGAAATAAGGAACTTAACAATAACAAGGCAGATTTCACAAATTTCAAGAAATCAACAATGGAAATTTAGGAAATCAGCAATCAGAAAATTCAGAAATCAGCATTGAAGAGTTGCACAAATTCAGGGAATTAAATCTTGGAATTACCATTGTCTCTTGATTAATTTCTGAACAAGATGGAACCTAAAGATTAGCCTCTCAGCTACTAAGAAATCAGGGTTGCACAATGATGAAAACAGATTTGACAATTCAGAAATCAGAAATGGGAAAACAGATTTTAGAAATCAGAAAATCAGATTCCTAATTGGGATTGAATCTAGAAACTTGGCATTGGTTCTTGATTCATTTCTGAACAAAGAGTAGATCAAAGGACAACCTCTCAGTTGTAAATATAAATAGGATCTTGCAATGACAAGAACATATTCATATGAGTTCAGAAATCAAAATTGTAAAACCAGAAATTAGATTTCAGTGCAGGAAATCAGATTTGTCCATACCCCATCCATAACTAATTAGACTACTACCCTATCCTAGGAGAAATGGAGTCTAGCTCCTCATAATTACAATGATTGATACACAATAGTAGGAAGAATTGATACAAAATATCCTGTAATCAAGAGGCTGTCCACAGAAATCAGAAAATGCAGCTTCACTTTAGCCCCAAAACCTTGCTTCCTTCCTGCCCAAAATCCTTGAATGGCCAGCCCCCTTTTCCACCAATTTTCCCAGCTTATATATGACTCTTGTCCACCCTTGGATGCAGATGAGAATGTTACCTTGTGCCTTGATCATGCCAAGTGTCCTGGTCCAGAAAATATCTGCAGTGATAGCTTTTTGGACAGCCAAAAAGCAAGTGGTCCCCCTTCCTTTTTCCTCTTTGTGCAGCCCTCTTTTCCCTGCTAGAAAGGCCAAAACAACAAGCATCAAAGTCCTTGAATAGGATTCTAACAAATAAGGATTAGAACAACAATAATTATTATCCCTATCATCAAATGGGATTTGGTGTTGTGCAAGAATGAAATCCATAGTTGAAAATGATAACTTTTGAACCCGGAATGATAACTTTGCATATTTCATAAAAAATGTCCAAATATGAGTGGTTCAGATCATTGAAGGCATCAAAGGGATTAGGATGGCAAGTGAATGAGGTTAGAAATCAAATGTGGATAAGATTTCATAGGAACGATAACTTTGGTGCCAAAAATGATAACTTGATGTCGTAAAAATGATAACTTGTCATAACTTTTGTTGTGGTTGTCCAAATGTGATCAAATCAGAGCAACAAGGAGTTAGGACAATAATATAATGATTGCCTAATGCTTTTATGCAGAATTGATAGCCTTGCATATCGAAATGACAGTTTTGCCTAAAATGATAACTTCACACTAAAAAATGATAACTTGTGAAATGGAATGATAACTTTGCACAAGTTGAAATATGATCATCCAAATATGATTAATTCATGATGGAATGGGATTTAGGACAAGATAATCGCTAGAAATCAGCTAAACTAGAAAAATGATAACTTTGTATTTTGGAATGATAACCTGCCCAAAAAATGATAACTTGGCATAGAATTGACATATTTATGGATTTTAGCAATTCAGAACATGTATGCACATGGAATTAAGTATAAAATGAGAAAGATCAACTAGTTATCACAATCCATACATTTCAAGCATATTTGGCCAAAAGTTAAGCAAAATAGGGCTCGATATGGGTGAATTAACTAGAAAATGGGATAAAAATCTATTGTGACCAGCTAGTGATCATGTATATATATATAGGTGTCTAACGGGTCAACCACCATACAATTGAAAATTAAGTAAAATAAACTGCGGGAAAGAGGTGAGGCGAGCAAGGAAAAGGTACAAATATCGATCCAAAGCGATGATCAAACCAAAACAAAGGTATGCCCATGTTCACATCCGTGCATACATGTATAGTGTGGAAATCATCGAAATGTCTGGCAAGAGAGAAAGAAGCGCCAAAGTGAAAGTGACGATCATCGACCTAGGACGTGGAGACGGACACCACCAACTTTAATTACATCCGTTGTGCAGAAGTTCACCTTCAACGAAGACGTACACAATGGCAAAGACATTGGCGATGACAGCGGCGTCGACAGGGAGTTGGCATTCTATGGAGGAGTCCAACGAAGCATTTTGCCGAGGAGAAGACTGGTTCAAAGAAGAACTAGTGACGATGACGTCGACATCGTCCACGCTGCCGCCGCCGGATGTCAGGCACAACTCATCATTCTTGATGTCGTCGACTAACGCTGGTCTCATGGGCATAGGAGGGAGCTCGTAGGCGACGAGAAGGGCCAATGGATTAGAAGACAAGCTATGAAAACTACTGTACTAACAACCAAAAAAAATAAAATGAAATAAAACAAACCGAAACAGCCAGATTGATAGGGAAATCAAAAGTAACAATCCCTAATAACATGGTAAGGAAATCAAATAAGCAGTTATGATTAGGATATGTCAATCAATAAGGAATAGAAATAAGATGTTTGGAAATTAGGGAAATTAATGCACGCATAACCACACATGATTTCCTTTTAATTCGGCCAGGAAGATTACAAAAGATTGAGATCCAAAACAACCCTCCTCATTTACCTTAGTTCCCCTGGAATTCATGCTCATCCCCAAGCTCTCGCACTGCCTGGAACAGGGATCCCACGTAGAGACAAAAACTTCTCTAACTTTCTCAGGTTTGCCCCCTATTTTGGCATTTTCCTCATGACCTTGTGTGGCCTGGCCGGATTTCAGGAGAAGAACATGGAGGGGAGGTATCATGGTTGCAAAGACAGCTGGGAGGACATGGCCATATGTGATTCAGACGAATCCGAGTGGAAAAAGGCTACAATAACAGGTGGGTGATTCCAAAAATCACCTTGCATAATCCTTTAGAATAGATATGGTCATTTTACTTGTTTTCATCCAAGATAAGTACATGTTCTATAAAAAAAATGATCCATGAATGTCAAGAATGATCGAATAGATGCATGTCCATGATTATTAATATAATTTGCTTTCATTGTCATGCTCTGCATCATATTAGTTTTCATTATAAGATTCTGTGATTTAGTCATTGTTAGATTTGTTTGTAGGATCCTGTTGATTGGTCTTCTTTGCATAAATCATATAAGCATGATCATGTTCAAGGCCCTAAATGACTAGAGTATTGTTTTACATGTTAGTCGACATTTTGTGAAATATGTAACCCGGCCCGAGTTCATACTAAATCTGACCCGGACAGCATCCTGGCCCGGTTCGTCCCATGTCAACCCCGACGTCACATGACTATTTTCACAAGTCTAGCCCGAGTGAATGGTACACTCGAACTAGGTTCATGCCATGAACCCGATTCGGGTTACCCTGTACCTAGCCTGGGTTATAGTCATAGAATGTTCATTTTTCCTTCTCTTGTGATTGTGATGTTGATATGGAACTTTTCAATCTTTACGACATGATTCTTGTTTGATCATAACCAACTGATCCTGTTCTGATCTACTGCGAGGACATTCATGTTAATATTATATGATTTTACTCTGATTTATGATAAGCACTCTTATGTTTGATTTATGCTCATCATTGAACCATTGATTCAAGATATATGTTGAACAATGAAACATAAGTTTCTAAACTGACTAATAAGATAAGATGAAAGATAATCATTGGGTTGTTAGCTTATGCCAAGTGCTTTTATGATAAGGGTCGCTCCCTTAATCATGACTTGATCAATCATTGACCCGTACATGACTGTATCGTTTCGCTCGGCGCACCCCACAAGTGAACAAGGACTCATCCTATGATAAGTAAAGGATGAGAGATTTAAAGACACTTCAAATCACTTGATTGCTAAACAAGTTATAAGATAATGAAGTGTCTTCAAGTAAAAAACCTGAATCTCGAATCAAGTTATTGATATCACATGTTATCACGATTATCAAGTATGTTACCATATCGAAATGTCATGATTATCAAGCAAATTATTAACTTCAAGTTCATCAATTTTCATAAGATTATATCGCTCCATGTTATCTATTGCTTCTCATTTGCTCATGATATCATTATGATGACTCTTATGATTATCTCTCTAGCAAAGGTATGATCTAATCATTTACCAATTTATTCTTATTGAATTATGTATTGTATATTATTATTGGCTCCCCACTAGGCTGTAAAACTTACACGAGAATTGTATCCCTTGTGTTTTTCACAGGGTCAAGTCAGTGATGGTGTTGAGTCAGTGTGCTGCGACGATGCTCGGGCGATGATAAAACATATGAATTAAAGGGCCTAACTATTTATTTCCTTACATTCCGCATTTATGAACCTTTGATTTAGTTATTATGACACTACTATTTTGAGACTATGTAGTAATTCTTTACCTCCGCATTTCTTCTTTATTTATATCTTTTCTATTGCTGACATGCTATGTATGTTGATCGAGTCATGATGAAATGTACATTCAAAATCATAACGTTCATAGCATCTCTAGGTTGGTTTTGCCATGTGACAGAGATCGATTTGGGGCTGTTACAACTACAACTCCCCCGAGAATACTAATGTGACATCATCGCGCTGTGCGCATGCATGCGTTTTGTACATGAGGGTTCTTATTATATAATTCTTCCTTCAGAGCACACTACAAGTCTGCAACGGTTGACAGGAAGACTAGGAAGAATGGGAAGGAACACAACATATCAATCACGAGTTTTGCATGGGAATGGGATGAATAGGATGGAGGAAGTGAAGCATTCACTCGTATGGAACATCACACGCTGAAAACTTACTAATTTTGAAAGTGTGGCAATGTGGCATGGCACATCACACCAAGTCCGCTTTATTATGCTTAAGAATTTTAGATATTCTATTCATCTTAAAAAAAAAGTTGAAACTGATGTTGTTTATATTCAAGTTTAATAATTTCAGTTACAAAAATCAACGAAATGTAAAAGGATCTTCAAAAAATTGAAAGTAATATAATTTCAGTTACATTAGAAGTAATCATTATTAGTTATATATGAGAAGACAATTATTAGTGAAGAAGTGGAGCAGTGGATTTTGTAACTCATGGAGAGGGATGATTGAGTGGGAAGGAAGTTACATTAGAAATAATCATTATTAGTTATATATAGATTAGATGGGAGGATAATTATTTGTGGAGTGGGTAGGTAACTTATGGAGAGGGGTAAAGGAGTGGGCAGGACTAGAGAATATGATAGAGAAGAGGATAAAATAATTTAGAAAATTAAAAAAAATAGTGAAAAAGATAAATACAAATGAAGAAAGGAGAAGCCATCTACCTATTTAAAAAATTGCCATGGAAGCCTAATAATTATATATATATATATATATATATATATATATACATAAAGGTTTAATTGGTCTAGTTTAAAGAAATAGATTCAAATGAAAATATTAAATAATTTAAAGCACCTTAAATTAAATTTGTCAATAAATTAAAGAGGATGTCATTAATGTTGACATTTTCAAATTTAATGTCTTCATAATAACATTAAAACAAATTAAAGTGGGAGCTACACCACAAATAATGAATTAAAAATTTTGATAATTCAATAAAATATGAATAAAAGATAGAAGAATGGTGGAAGGAGAAAGCTCCAAAACTTATTACAAAAATGCCATGGATTGAGCCTCTTTTATTTTCCTCTGCCTTTTATGTCCACCTCATATTCTAATGACTCTGCATCCTCTATCACTTCGGCTAGTTATGCCTCCTACTCTTTTACTATTATTATTATTTTTAACACCTCATGCAAAGCTGTTAACTTATCATATCTTTGCTTAGCCACCTCGTGCGAATGGAAGGTAAAATTAGCACCATTGGCACGCGAAGTTATGTTCTAGAGTCGTTAGGTGTTAGTAGTATGATGTTAGATTTTTAGAGTCATCATATTGAACATGATTTATATTTATCGCTCTCATTCGAATATTAGATTAGTCTAATAGTGCTGTACATTGATAAATTTCAACGGAAAAAATTTAGCACTTCCTCTCAGGAGACGTAAAAAATAAAGGAAACAAAAGAAGTTTTCCTTCATTATTGGTTGAAAGGAAAGAAGGACAGAATGAAAAAGGAAAGAGAATTTTCAATTTGACAACCTTTTTTATGTTGACCGAAGGGAAAAAAAGTTAATTCTTTAAATTTCCTCTGAACTGTAATGATTTTTCGCATCTGTTGCTAATATATGAACTTATCATAGCACCTCTCTAAACTATGTCGCGACTCGCGAGTTTCACTTTAATCCAGCTGTCATATTATGTTAATTTTCTCATTATTTTTTTGTTTTTTTATTTATTAAATGATCAAACTACTCTCAACGAAGAAAAAAAAGTGGACATTTATTTTAAGTCACAAGAGGGCAATTTAGTCATCTAATAAATAATAAATTTAAAATAGTAGAAAAGTTAATAGAATATGACCTATGGACTAAAGTGAATCATGACATAGTTTAGAGGGGCGCTACGATAAGTTTATATATTAGGACAGACATAGAAAATCACTATAATCCAGAGGAAGTTTAAGGAATTAATCCAAAAAATGAAGGAAGTGCGAGAAGGAAAAGAAAACTAATAAAGTGGATTATTTTTAATTTCTTTTATCTAACCAACTGAAATATTTTATTTTTTTTACTTAATCGATGAGGTTTCAAATTAGGAAATGGTGTATGCTGATTTAAATAAATAGGTTATAGAATTTCTGCATCTATGGTATATATGGCTAAATATCACTAGTACAAATTAAATATAAAAAAAATTAAAATTTATGCGATATGGTCTTGAAGTCTAGTTTCTAAGTATTTTTCAAATCATCTAAAAAAAATGTTTGTAGATAGTAAGTTATGATCTATAGGTAAATACTGAACAACTATCTTGCTATCCTTGACAATAACATAATTAGCTTATAAATTATGCTTTGATTTATACTCAACATTTAAAATTCTTTATTACTTTACATGGAGGTGAAACTTTCCTAATAGTTTTAACCCAACTAGACTCACCAAAAAATATATTGAATAAAAAATATAAATGTTAAAATAGCTATCTATTAGATTTTCAAACACAATCTAA
Organism: Pontederia crassipes; assembly: GCA_030549335.1. NCBI lineage: Eukaryota > Viridiplantae > Streptophyta > Magnoliopsida > Commelinales > Pontederiaceae > Pontederia > Pontederia crassipes. Next base: position 53,239,212 of record CM060189.1, on the reverse strand, counting down.
GTATATGATAGCACAAAATTTTTGGAGACTTATGTAATATAGTACAAGTAATGAAATTAATTGAGCTTAATCTTTTATGAGTTTAGTTTCACTAAGATTTGAAATCATGTTAATCAGATATTTGTAAGAAAATTATGTCTTCATCTTTAAGATGTTATTGTTATGTCTACTCAATTTGTTACTTATTTTTTTAAATTAGGCACTAAATCAAATATGTCACATAATTAATCAATGATGGATTCAATATTTGCATGGATAATAGGTCTCATTGCATTATAGACTACAGTAGTTGTTCAAAACTCTTGAAGTAGCCTATTTGCATATGTCTTCTTTTGAATTATTCTTCTCCTAAGATTTCTCTTCATGTTAGGGTGAAAGTCAAGATTGCTTGACATGCAAATAAAAATTAGTTAGTGTAGAATCTCATTTTAAGAATAATTATATAACCATATTAAGAAAGATAAAAGGCAAGAAAAGAAAATTTTTTACTCTAAGAAATAAAAATGACTAAAATAACTAAATAAAAAGTATTCACAACTTAGAAGGGTGTAGACAATGAACATAAATAAGATTTAGCTAGTTTAGAGTAGAAAATTAAATGTACAAAATGATTTTCCTTGACAATGGCAAAAAGTTGATTATGATACTGTGATGTGTGTGATTGGAGCATGAAAAATAAAGGAGAATCGGGTGCTCGAGTGCTCATAAGGCTCAGGTATGAAATTCGGATGTCATTCAAGTACATAAATGGAATCCCATTCAAGAACCTAAAAACTTCAAAACTAAGACAATTCAAGAGCCAAGTGACCCCATAAGGAGATTTTACCTCAGGCGAACAAGACTCGTAAGTAATTTTAAATTTTATAAATCCTTAGCATGTAAATCAATACCGCAAGTGCACAACCATTAATGTAGTTCTTGATAGTCAATCCACATGGAAGATCAATTGAGTTATAACCCTTAATATAATATACTTTATGTGAAAATCTAAATCTTTCTCTTCCTTGTCTTCTCAAATATTTTTGAATTATACTTATCCTTCTAATATTTTTCTTCATGTCAGGGTTAAAGTCAAGATTAGTGGTACTTGACATGCAAATAAAAAAGGGTTAGCGTAAAATCTCATTATAAAAAAAATTTACGAATAAAAATATTTAAAAGAAAACCTTAATTACAATTAACATAACAATATTCCTTTTTCTGAGCCAATCCAAGCATCTGATGCTCCAATGTTATTTTAATTTTGACCTCTTTTTTTGTATTTTTTTCTCTACCTCCCTTTTATTTAAGCAGCTTCTTCCACATAAAAAATCCCCGCCATGATTCTTTCAAATTCTAAATCCCACCTCCATAAACATAAATTGGATGGATTTCTTGTAGTTGCGTTTAATTCGAGAATGAGCCTTTGCTCCTTTTCCTTCCTGATTCCCCGGATAGATAGTGTTGTTCTTCTACAGATCTCAAAGATTAAATTTTTTGAAGCCTTTTTCATGTTTCTTAAGACTCCTGTTTCTTTTTACAATCTCATTTATAGTTCTTGGTAACCTGATTACTTTAAGAAAGGTTTGATTCTTTGTGGTGATATTGAGGATTTTGTGATGATTAACTGCAAATTGTATGATCTCAAGGACTTGGAGGCCTCAGGGGTTTTGTCCAACTTTGGGTTGGAAGTAATCCAATGAGGAGATTCTTCCACTAATCGAGTTTAATTGTTGTCAAGTCCTTGACAAAACTAGTGATGGGAATTCAGTGTTGTTTCAACCTTAATCTCAATGTTTTGTTAGAGAAGTAAGAAGGCAAAAAAAAAAAAAAATTGACGATCATAATTAAGACTTTTGATGGAATGATATCATTTATATAATCTCAATTATTGTATGATTGTATTCTAGTTCCAATTCTTTGGTCAATATTTAATATATTTGTCTATTGGATAGGAACTCTATTCGCCAATTAGAATTTCCTTTCAAAAGCTATATTGTACTTATAATTTTTCCTTGCAATTTTAGTAATTTTCTAGGTTAAGGAATTTGACCCTGGTGTCTATTAATGTATGCCTGAACATTTGACCTCATGTACATCTTTTGAGGTTTTTTTTCCTCGAGTCTATCATGTTACTATGGATTAAATTTATCTTCTTTTCTTTTTTTTTCTTCGCAGCTTGGTGGCCTTAGTGATGCAAGTTTCTTCTTGAAACAACTTAAGTTTCTTAGAAAATTAGAAAAAAAAGAATCTAGTTACCAAATTTCATAAGATTGTACCACTAATACTTATTGTGTGATTGAATAATAGTTTTGGAGTTGGTTAAATAGTTAACAAATTTGCAAATTGGATTTGAACTCTATTAATTGACCAATTAGAGTTGTCTTTCTAAAGCTATAGGTGCAGTTAAACATTTATATTTTTTTGTTACTAGTTATTCAGGTAACTTGGCAATGGTGGTTATTCGTTAATGATAGAATTTTGTATTACTTACTTTATTTGTCACCTATATCTTTTGAGGGTTTTATTCAGTATGTTATGATTCTATATATGTTTCTTTTCTTTACATAATTTGTTGGCCTCTCATAAGCAACCTTTTCTTCCAGAAACAATTTTATAGTTTGAAATTACATTTAGTTCAAGTAATCAAATAAATAATTCTCACTATCATTATGGTGGAATGTTTCACATCTATGACACTATTTGTGAGAACTATTATTAGACATCAAGTTTTTTAAGGATAAAAACTTATAAATCAACTGTGAATTAATTTATGTAAAATGCAAAAGATACAAACTTTCTTTTCTTGCCATACTAGGAAGGAATTCTAAAAATAAGGAAGGCTAAAGAAATTGAATTCACAGCCTTTATCTTGAACTTGGTTTGGAAAGAAGAGGTTCACTACAAGAAAAATTAGCATTTCCGATTTCATTGTCCATCACAAATCCAAGAAAATCCATAAAAAAATTAACTTTCCGACGACTTTTCCGATGGGAACAAATCGTTTGAAAAATGTCTGTCCCAAAATTTTTCCGATGGATGATACGATATCAAAAATTTCGACGGACTCAACGATCCATCCCTAAGTTGAATAAAATAAAAAATATAAAATTTCAATTTTTAGATAATTTAAAAATGTATATTAAAATTTAAAATTTTTTATAATTGCTAATTCTGAAGTATTTTATTACATATTTTCTTAAATTAAAATATTTTACTGGTTGTTGTCATTGTTATCATCCTCTTGTTGGCCATGCATCATTTTCCATATCATGATCTTCATTTCCTTTCGCTGAGCTCTTAACATCTGTGATTGTTGTTGCTTAAACTATTATTGTACTTATTCTCGGATCTCTTGTCATACTTGCGATAATCATTGTTCCCACATGTTATCAAAAAAGTTGTTGCCCATCCTAACTTGGATAACTAGATATCGATTCACGACCATATCCGATATTCACATGACTAATGGATGATTCGAGATCGTAGATGCGACCCTTCTTCACGCCGACATGATATGTCCGAAGTTGTCCTCCCTCCTGCGTGGCCTGTGTAATATGCCCAGCTTCTTTTATTTTAAAATCCTCCTAAAATTTATGAAGTGATTTGTTAATAAAAAAGTTTATCTTATTAATAATTTTGAATCTATATTCTTACATATATATCCCGAGCAAACGACGAAACTCATTCTTCATTTTTCTTTTGACGAGTTTTGAGAAAAAATTCATCTAGAGTGGATGCTTTATCCGTCTCTTTTTCCTGCAATTAAAATCAAAATTTGAACTTGAGTTTCATTGACTACCATTCTTCTTGAATATAATTAAATAAAATTACAAGAATATTAGTGCTTTACCATTTTTTTTGCAATTGCGGGCATAGACATACAACCACTTACATGCAGGCAAGCTCTCTTGTCGGATTTCCGATTTATCTCACTTTTCTACTATAGTTTTAGAAATCCAATTCATTTGTTTTGCATGCAGCGTCTCACCACATGCCAGCCTTCAAAGAAACACAATTGTAAAGGCAACCAACTTGTGTTATTGTGCTTGGCCATGTGTTTTTTTCAAGACATAGAAATAGAAAGCTTCTCAACTGTCCATCTTGCATATTCTAAATTAAGACATACATTACATTAGGATTGCCATTTTTCAATCTTCATGATTAAAGTTCTAGAAAAAAATAATTGTAGATTATAATGAATGAACCACAAATTGTAATGAATCAATATACTTTATTGAACAAACAACCCTTCGGATAGCTTTCTCTTGTACTACAATATTTTCAAGAATTTTTTACAGTTAAATTCGTCAAAAATCTCATGAAATATATTTTTGATGGATATTTCGACGGGACGATGTTGTTGGAAAAACACTTTTGGGAAACAATTTTCCCATAGCGCATAAAAAATGTTTTTAATATCAACATTGTGCAACTTGGAAGTATAGTTTCTTCAGCAGGTGATTGCATTAGAAATGAATTTTGAAATCCTAACTACTGACTTCTTTAGCTAATATTGTCGACAAACCTTTCGGGAAGTATAAGAAGAAAAAAAAAGATCAAATTGCATGCACCAATCATCTATAACTTTATATTTTTTGCTCTCTTATTATGCATGATAAACAAAAAAAGACGTTATAGCAATGATGAACAACAAACTGTAATGAATTATAAAAAGCCTCCAAACCTCCACCTCTCTTCTCTTTTCTTATTCCTCCCTTATGATGACTACAATCTTAAAAGCCTGAGGAAGAAATAGATGAACAACAAGGAAGAGGACAAAGGAGAAGAGGACATATGTAAAAAGAATCTGAACCCCTCTCTCTCTCCTCTCAATGATGTTTTGTATGGATTGAGAGCTCCAAGACACCTTAATTCTTGGTAGAGATTAGATTGAGGATCATTATATTTGAATAATATTTATGCTTAATCTGTCTTGATCAATGTTAGATTGCCATGCTTAGATCTATATATTCACATGTTTATGCCCTAGATTCTTTTAGATGGATTTGGGGAAAGGCCTTAAATCTTGATGATGAATGGAAATTGCATGTTTTAATATGTTCTATGATGTTAGAGATCATGCCTACAATCTTTATGATATTTTAGATTGTTTTTCCTAAAGTTTTAATCTCAAAAACATGAATTTTCGGGACTGATTATTGAAATTTTGGACACTGGCACAGCTGTGACAATGTCCGAAACGACAGTAATCAAGTGAAAAAGGAGATGCAAGGAACGACCCTCTCTAACACCCGTGATACCATTGTCATGAACGTGACAGGGCCAAGCACGATCGTAATCAGACAACCATGAAGGGAAAAGAAGACGAACTTTGTAACGCCTATGACAATACTGTCACGACCGTTACAATGTCGGGGGAATGGCCGTGACAACCTAGTCACAGTTGTTATAGATGGAACAGGAACGCAAGAGCTTTGTCAGGTCTGTGATTATGGGGTTCACGCCCATGATGATGCCCTGGCACGGGTGTGACCACTTGGTCACGACCGCAGAATGATGTATATGATGTTTTAAAGCCTAAAAAGTATTTAGGTGATGCATGGACGATTGATGATTATGTATGACACTTAGATACACGAATTGCTTGTTCAACCGTAAATAAGCTTAAAGATGAAGAATGATTGATGCATTGCAAAGCAATGTATAGTACATCTAAAATTAAAAGATGTCTTTGTCACTCATCAAAGTAATGATGGGAGGCAAATTCCTGCATCTATGTATGTACGTAAATCCGCAAAGTAAAATCATGCATCTATGTATGTATTTCTCAGATATCAAAGTCCCTCGTCAAAAAGTGTGTGTATTTCTCGAATTAAAGTCTCTCGCTATTAAGGTGTACATATTTCTTGAAATAAAGTCCCTTATTATTATGATGTGCGTGTTCCAAGGATATGACCTAGGTAGCAAATGTGATGATTTTGACATGATTCTTCCAACAATAATGTAAAAAATGCTATAAGATAAAGTAAGAATAAAAGTAAAGTTTAACTTCAAAGTATCTTATAACAAAGGAAGAAAGCTAAGATGATGACAAAGTATTTTATAACAACGGATCATGATATAGTACATGACATGCATGTTTACATGTTTATATTGTTATGATATGATGCATCGCATGTAATGATAAGTTATCATGGCAACCTTTATATAATCTAATTGAGAAATGCTACCTGTGTGGGTAATCAAGATTAAGTGATGGATGACAACTCAAACTCGTGAAGAAGTGTTAAGCATGCTTAGATTTAAATAAGTCCTATAGTTCTATTTGAACATGAGGTTAAAGATGTAATGAAGATTTAGGCATTTAATGTTTTATGAAGCGGATATGATTAATAGAAAAATTTATTTATTATGATTTTCTCTAAATTATTAAATCTTTCACTATTAAATGATGTTAATGATTTAAAATTACCTTAGGAATGTTGAAAACTTTTAAGGTGACTGTGTACTTGTTTTCTACTGAATTCAATCAGGGGCAACCAATGTCCTGTATGCTTGGGACAAAATCTTACAGGAAAATGTTTGGCTTGCAATCACGAGCTTTACATGTTTTTTCCCTTTCTTCAATTTCAACTCTCTCTACGAAGTTCTGTACCTTGATTCTCATTGCTGCTTGAATCATAAGCAGCCTCAAAATCACAAGCAATGAACAAATTTGCGAGACAAGGAAACATACAAAACATACTTGACATGAAGTGCTTTACACAGTCGATCCCAGAACCCCATGAGATCACGACCAGTGACGACTCTGGAGCCACCCCCTCGGCCATTGACCCTGAGAAGGTGTCCGTATCCGTTCGCATGCACTACACCATGAAGCAAATCGGTAGTATCTTCCAATCGGATGTACGCCGAATCATCCAGCTCAACAGCAGTCATCTCATTGTCGCAAGAACACCTACGACAAGCACGTCAAGTATGCTGAATCATATGTTCTGATTAAGCGCATGTGATAATCTTTTTTTTTCCTCCTTTGTTCGCAGTTATGCACACAAGGTTCAGACCTCTCTGAGAAGTGCTGTGGAATCCCACACTTGGGGCAGATACTCCCCTCGCTCCGGATTAGGAAATGGTATCGCTTGGTGCAAACTGGGATCCAACTCCATCCTGTTCCATACTACACCTCCCAAAATCAGGAATTTATGCTCCAAAATCCAGAAACAAAGGAGAAAAAAACGCAACCGAGAATTACAATAATTTTGAACATATAAGTAGCATTATTAGCGCAACAAATATTCTTGGGACAAGTTCTATCTGAACTAGTTGTTCAATACAATAAATAATAAAATATATTATTTTTTGAAGAGGACAAAAAACAAATGTGGACAAGAAAACGAAAGCTAAATGTCATCTCGCTCACCAAATAACAACCTAAAACAGTAAAAAATAATTATTGAGAGAAAAAATAATCGGTGAGATAGGAATGATACCAACCGACGACCCTGCAATGGTTACAGTAGACGATCCTCGACTGCTCAACGTCCTCCTCGATGACGTCGAATTCCACGAGAGCCGCGTCGAGGTCGCCGATCCGCAGCACGATTCGTGGTCCTGAGATGGGATGGTGCCTTGCACTAGATCTGGGCGTGCCTCGCCACGAACGATCTCACCATGCAACGGAACGGTCCATCGACACCGACGAGGGCGCCGGACGGGAACGACGCGAAGTCCTACAGATCGGTGGTTACCCTCCGCGTGCGCTTTGACCGCCTAAACGGCCTGCCATTGACGTTCACGGCATCAGCCCGTGCCATCAGATGTAACGCCCCGAACTCCACCCCACGACACGTGTCGAGAGCGACCCCAGGTAGCAATATAAAATATTTGGAGCAATATCCAGCGGAAGTATAAATACAACAAAGATGAGAGTATGGAGGAAGGATGATATAATAGCAATAATCCAAAAGGTGTTGTTGGCATGGGCATGTCGAGATACAAAAGACGGAAGATCCATCTCCCCAAATTAGTACATCCTTCCCTTATACAAAAGGCAATAACATCGACTATAAGTCCATACATAAAAGCTTGTGGGCTGAAACATAACCATACTAGGTAATGACATATAACCCAATGACCCCGCCATGTGCAACTTCATAAAGCCCTACAATCGGTCCAATCTCACTCTTCCATACCTGCACGAACCAGGATGCAGGGGAGGCCCACCTCCCGTTAGGGTATGTAAAGGGCCAAATGAAATAATAGTTTAAATTTAAAATGATGAAAGAAGTCATAAGTCAAATCTTGGAAAACATTTCGTTAAATACTCATTTTTGTAGAGTCCATTCCAATGCATAAAATGATTCAATTGCATTAAAGTCATAATGCCCAAATACGATACCAATCAATGGCTAGCTAACACACAATTGAATTAAACATTTAATGCCCCATATACAATATGATAGCCCATACTAGTCATTTCATGGTTCCATAAATATTCTTACTGATTTTTAAGACTATCAATCATTACACAACAATTTAATTAGCGTGCATTTTATATGTTGTTGGTACTTGAGGACCCCTGAGGCCCATAATAGCTAGCCATGCCCGGTCACTATAGGACCAAAACTATTCGATTACCCGTGTCCGGGTCCAATAGCAACAATACAATTCCTCGGGGTTCAAGTTTCAACCAACGAACATGCGTGTTCAATACAATCGTTCATTTTATTCCGATGACTTAGCATGCAAATTCAGAATCTAATGAGTCATTCAAAAGCATGGTCAATCATATCAAAACAATTATTATGATGAAGGAAGCACATAAGTAAACATTAAATCAAATCATGCTTATCTACATATTTCCTTAAAAAAATCATCAAAGAACTTCTACAATGCCATGGAAAATCAATAAAATAAAAGACCCTTACTCTAACTGAGCATGATGGAAGAATAAGGGTTTGGGGCACTGGGCACGGCCGTGACACCCTCTGGTCACGGTCGTGACGGCCATTGGTCATGGGCGTGCCGCTAATGGGGCACAGTTGTGCTGACCGAGGGGCGCCCGCTCACTATGCGTCACAGTCATTCTCCTCATGCGTCACGGTCGTTCCTTCTATCTGTCACGACTGTGCTCCTCGGTCACGGTCCATGAATAGCCTATAACGCCCCTCACAGAACCTTTCGCTAGGATGGTGAACTCCTTACGGCCTGTGAAAGGAGACATACGGGCCTCACAGAATGGTCGAGCCGACTCATGCCTACGTCACGGCCCGTGACACGGGGGTAACGGACCTCACAGAAGGTTCTTGATGGGGAAATCATCTTACGACCAATAACGTAGGTCCCACGACCCGTTAGATCACCTACCCCCTGGTCACGATCGTGCCATTATTGTCACGACCATTCCCAAGAGGGTTTTATACATTAACAGTACCCAGGTCACGATCAGGACCATCTTGGCACGGCCGTGTCAAAAATTGTTCGAAAGAACCTCCCCTGTTTTGGCTATATTTTTCACATGTCTACAATAGATGATCATCGATACACCCCTTGGGGATTTCAAAAGGGGCTCATACACATTTATGAAAAGTTCACATGCATTCTTAGAGACCAATTTCACAATGATAAGATTCCTAGCATTGAAAGAAACTAAAAATGGAGAAAAATGTCCAAGGAAAATCGGAGGCTTCGAACCTCAAAACTCTAGCTATCAATCCAACATAAAAACATCACATAATCCCTTCCAAACCAGGAATTATTTTGGAAGGAAAATGAAAGCACAATGGGTTCCCCCAATTACATACCTTATGCCCTAGACCATACTAATGCCGTAGCCTCCTCCTTCGTGTCTTCTTCCCTCTCCAATGGAGTTGGTCCTCCCCACCAACCGCCCCCTACGCCTCCCCTTCTTTAAGGTGAGCACCTAGGGCATGAAATGGTGGCTCCAACGTGAGGGAGAGGTAGCAGCCGAGAGAAGGAAGAAAAAGGGAGAAGAAGGTTTTATTTTCTGCCCTTTTGCAAAAGTCCCCTCCAGCTACCACACTATTGAGGGTGTTTTGATCACTTAAAAATTTAGGATATTTCATCCTACCCTCCTTAATTAAAAATTCATCCTTGAATTTGCTAAAATGTAATTATTTACCGAAAAGATGAGGGAATTCCTTGTGCATCTCGCTTTCGAGTTCCCAAGTGGCTTCAACTCCTCGATGATGTCTCCATGCGACCTTGACCATGGGAGTGACCTTGTTGCGAAGTCGATGCTCTTTGTATTCCAAAAGCTCTATTGGTTGATCTTCATAAATTAAATCCTCCTCAAGGTTGGGCTCTTCAATTCTTATCACATTTGACTCATCGTGTCGATATTTCCTCAACATAGAGACATGGAACACATTGTGGATCCTCTCATATGAAGGCGGCAACATCAATCTGCATGCGCCATCTCCAACCAATTCTAACACCTCAAGGTCCAACATACCTTGGGCTCAATTTGCCCTTTTTACTAAAATGCATTACGCCCTTCGTTGGGGACACCTTCAAAAGTACTAAGTCTCCTTCCTTAAAAATTTGCTCCCTTGTTCTTTGATCTGCGTAGCTCTTTTGCCGACTTTGTGTAGAGAGCATTCTCTTCTTAACAATCTTGACTCGTGCGGAGTCTTCTTCCACTGCCTTGGGCCCAAAGAGTCTTCTCTCACCCACCTCAGTCCAACAAGTACGGGACCTACAAGGCCTACTGTACAAAAACTCATATGGGGCCATTTTGATAGTGGCATGGTAGCTATTATTGTAGGTGAACTCTATCAAATGGAGGTGATCGTCCCAATCTCCATGCCAGTCTAAAGAGCAAGCCCTCAACGTATTTTCCACGATTTGAATGGTCCTCTCACTCTGATCATCTATTTGGGGGGTGGAAAACCGTGCCATACTTGAGTCTTGTTCCGAAAGTCGGTTCAAATCCTTTTCAAAATCTGGAAGTGAAATGGGGGTCTCTATCAGATACGATTGTGGCTGGGATACCATATAGTCTTACTATCTCCTTGACATATAAGTCCACTAGGCTCTCTAGAGATTGGTTTATCTTCATTGACAAGAAATGTGCCGATTTGGTCAACCTATCCACGATGACCCATATAGCGTTGTGCCCCTTCTTTGTCCTTGGCAAACCCGCTACGAAATTCATAGTAATATCTTGTCATTTTCATTCCGGGACCTCTAATGATTGAAGTAATCCACCCGGTCTCTTGTACTCGATTTTTACTTGTTAGCACACTAAACACTTGGACACATATTCCGCTACCTTGGTTTCATATGATTCCACCAAAAGCTTTGTTGGAGATCTTTATACATTTTAGTGCTCCCCGGGTGAATAGAGAACTCGGACATGTGGCACTCCTTCAAAATCTCCTTTGTGAGTTCTTCATCATTTGGCACTTATAATCTATCCCTATACCTTATGCCTCCGTCCTTGTCCAAGGTGAAGTTGGTACCTTCCTTTTGACATAAGGCCTTCATGTCTTTGTACTCTGGATCTCTCGGTTGGGCTTCAATAATTCTTTGCCCCAAGGCTAGTTGGATGACATAGTGAGTCATCAATATCGCCTTCCCACTTCCAAAACTTGGACTCCATTGCACGATGTCCTCTAGTAAGTTCCACCGGTGAGCCCTTAAACAAGCTAAGGATCCATCCCACTTTCGGCTCAATGCCTCGGCCACTATATTTGCCTTCCCCTGATGGTACTGGATAGCAAATTCATAGTCCTTGAGAAATTCCAACCACCTCCTCTATCTCATGTTAAACTCCTTTTGGGAGAAGACATACTTCAAACTTTTGTGATCGGTGAAGACTTCAAATTCCTCTCCGTATAGGTAGTTGCGCCAAATTTTCAAGGTGAATACGACGACAGCTAACTCCAAATCATGTGTTGGGTAGTTGCCCTCATGTTTCTTCAATTGTCTTGAGGCCTAGGCTATAACTCTCCCATGTTGCATCAAGACGCAACCTAATCCAGTACCACATGCATCACTGTAGATAACAAATCCACCACTCCCCGTGGGAATGGTTAACACCGGTGCCGTGGTAAGACTTCTCTTCAATTCCACGAAACTCTCTTCACACTTGGGTGTCCATTGAAACTTCACCCCCTTCTTGTCAAGTATGTCACCGGTGCCGCAATTCTTGAAAAATCTTCGATGAATCTTCGGTACCCCGCCATTCCCAAGAAACTTCGAATCTCGATAACAATTTTCGGCCTTGCCCAATTTACCACTGCCTCCACTTTGCTCGAGTCCACTGAAATGCCATCCTTTGACACAACATGTCCAAGGAACATGATTTGGTCCAGCCAAAACTCGCACTTAGAAAACTTGGCATACAATTTGTGTTCTCACAAAGTTTCTAGTACAGTCCGCAAGTGCTCCTTGTGTTCCTCCGAGTTTGACGAGTAGACCAAAATATCATCAACAAAAACTATGACAAACTTGTGCAAATATGGCCTAAAAACCCTGTTCATAAGATCCATAAAAGCAACAGGAGCATTCGTTAGTCAAATGGCATAATTAGGAATCTGTTATGATCATACCTAGACCGAAAGGTGGTTTTTGGTATGTCCCACTTTGCCACCCTCAATTGATGATATCCGCTCCGAAGATCAATCTTGAAGAACACCGATGCCGATGATAGTTGATCAAACAAATTATCAATTATTGGAAGAGGGTACTTGTTCTTCACGGTCACCTTATTTAGTATGCGGTAGTCTATACACAATCGCAAGGACCCGACCTTTTTCTTCACGAACAAAATAGGAGCACCCCATGGTGATAAGCTCGGTCTTATGAATCCTTTATCCAACCACTCTTGGAGTGAGTCTTCAACTCGTGCATCTCTGCTGGAGCCATTCTATAGGGCGCTTTCGATATTGGTGCCATCTCGGGTAACAACTCGATCGTGAAGTCAATTTCTCTTTGTGACGGCAACCCCAAAAGTTCTTCCGGGAATACATCTTGAAACTCGTGTACACCTCAACTTGATGTGGTTCATGAAAGGCATCCGTATTACTCCTCACCACATTTGCTAGGAAGCCCCTACAACCCTTCCTTAGCATCTTGTTGGCCTTCATTGCCGATACTAGGACTTTCCGGCCATCCGATGGCATGCCTCGGATCACTATTTTAGACTTTTTGGACGCTCCAATCAAGATTTTCTTCTCCCGACACATGACGTATGCATCATGTTCGGACAACCAATCCATGCCGATGATTACATTGTACTCTTGCATTGATAGTATTACTAAGCCTGCGGCAAGATTCTTTCCTTCCACCATTACCGGCACCTCTGGCGCCCAACTCCTAGTTGACAATGCTCCCATAGGGGTCATGACCTTTAAGGGGAAAAACATATCTTGAGTCTTCAAGCCCAGCAAGTTAGCAAAATCCTTGGATACAAAGGAGTGGGTAGCTCCCGAGTCAAATAAGACTTTTGCATGATGATTTGCAATTAAGAGCATACCTTGCACTACATCATTGGAATTGAGGACTTCCTCGACGATCATGTTGTAAGCCTTTCCTTGTTGCGAAGTTCCCACCATTTTTCCCTTACCTTTGTCCTGAGGAGGAGTGTTCTTTGTGGGGCAATCCCTGGCAAAATGACCTTGCTTCCCGCAATTGAGGCATGCCCCCGTCTTTCGGTAGCATTCCCCACTATGAAATCGATGGCAATATGAGCACTCTGGAATGTTTCCTTTCTTTTGACCCATCCTTAATGGTGGCTGGTAGGGTTGGACTCTTTGCTCCTTTCCCTTTCCCTTTCCTTGATCTTCTTTCTTGGGTGACTTGCCCTTGATGACCACCCTTTCCTTGTAATCAGTCTCATGCTCTACAGCAAGTCCTACTGCCTCGTTCAGTGTGGAGCAGCGACCACTTATAACTCTGGACCTCAACCTAGGGTTCAAACCTTTGATGAGCCTATTGTCCCTCCTTTGTTCTTTCTCATTTAGCTCACCATACTTCTCTAACTTGAGAAACTTGCTCATGTATTCATCCACTGTCATTCCCTCCTGACGAAGTTGAAGGAACTCATCCCGTTTTTTTATCTTTGATGTAACCAGGGTAGAAATGTGCTTCAAAGGCTTTACAAATCTTTCCCACACCACCTCTTCATCGACTTCAAAGATAGTCTTCAAGGCTGCTTTCCACCAAATCTTGGCCTGTCCACCCAATCTATGTGTAGCATATAGTACCTTGCAACCCTTCGGACATTCCATGACCTTGAGAATGTCTCCTACTTCTTCAATCCAGGCCTCGGCTTTCTCCGGAACTCCTTTGCCATCAAATTTAGGAGGGTCGAGCTTCAAAAACCTCTCAATGGAGTAGTCCGGGCCCATGTTTCTTCGAGCATTTCGGGCTGCCCGGATCAACCCATCGATGAAGGCATTCCTTTCGCCCTCCTCGTCGGGGGTCGCATGCCTTGGAGGCATCTGCACCCATAACACAAGCGAAAACTCAATCAATATTAACAAATTGCAAATGTAAGGGGAATGTGTACCTCTTTGGCTCAATGGTGGCTCATGACGTTGCACATGGACTTGACGCCTAACTATCTACTTATTTATGACGCGACCTTGACATGACAATCACTACCTAGATCCAAACCTTAGGCTCTGATACCTAATGTAACGCCTCGAACTCCACCCCACGACACGTGTCGAGAGCGACCCCAGGTAGTGATCACTAGCTGATCACAATAGGTTTTTATCCCATTTTAGATTCATTTCACCCATATCGAGCCCCATTTTGCCTAAATTTTAACCAATTATGTTTGGAATGCAAGGATTGTGATAACTAGTTGATCCTTCTCATTTTATACCTAATTCCATGTGCATAGAGGTTCTGAAATGCTAAAATCCATAAAAATGTCAATTCTATGCCAAATTATCATTTTTTGGGCAAGTTATCATTTCAAAGTGCAAAGTTATCATTATTTTAATTGAGTTGATTTTCAGTGATTATTTTGCCCTAAATCCCCTGCCATTATGAATGAATCATATTTGGATGATCATATTTCAACTTGTGCAAAATTATCATTCCATTTCACAAGTTATCATTTTTGAATGCCAAGTTATCGTTTAAGGGCAAAACTATCATTTCGATATGCAAAACTATCAATTCTACACAAAGGCATTAAGCAATCATTAAATTACTGTCTTAACTCATTGTTGTTCAAATTTGATTACATTTGGATAATCACAACAAAAGTTATGACAAGTTATCATTTTTATGGCATCAAGTTATCATTTTTGGCACCCAAGTTATCATTCCTATAAAATCTTATCCACATTTAATTTCTAACCTCATTAACTTGCCACCCTAATCCCTTTGATGCCTTCAATGCTTTGAACCACTCAAATTTGGACAATTTTCATGAAATATGCAAAGTTATCATTTCGGGTCTTTAAAGTTATCGTTTTAATTAAGGTTTTCATTCATGCACAACACCAAATCCCATTTGATGTTTGAGCTGATAATTCTTGCTATCCTAATCATTATTTGTTTAAATCTTATTTGAGGACTTTGATGCTGACTATTTTGGGTCTTCTAGCAGGTATAAAAAGGCTGCACAAAGAGGAAAAAAGTAGGGGGGGACCACCTACTTTTTGCTGTCCAAAAGCTGTCACATAGTTGAAATTTCAGGTCATTAGACAGGTGGCTTTAATTAGGAGAATGGAACAATTTGATGATGATCTAAGTGTTGAAGGAAGTCATATATAAGCTGAAAACCCTAAGGAAGAAAGGGGAGGCCAGCCATTGCAAGGAAGGGAACTGATTGGAGCTGATTTGAGCTGGAAGGAGCTGAAGCAGAGTTGATTGCTGTCAACAGCCCTCAAGCCAGTATGATTTGTTTCTATTCTTCATTCTATTGTGTATCTAATTCTGTAATTATGAGAAGCTAAATCCCATGTCTCCTAGGATAGGGTAGTAGTCTAGATTAATAAATTGGATATAGACAAGTTTGATTTCCTGAACTGATTTCAATTCTGATTTCTGATTTTCTATGTTGATATGAATCTGATTATGTCATTGTAAGATCCTAATTGTATCTACAACTGAGAAGTTGTCATTTGATCTATTCTTTGTTCAGAAATGAAACAAGAATCAATGCCAAGTTTCTAGATTCAATCCTAATTAGAAATCTGATTTCCTGAATTCTGAATCCTGATTTTCTTGATTTCTGATTTCTGAATTGTTCAAATTTATTTTCTTCATTGTGGAACCCTAATTGAATTAATAACTGAGAAGTTTCTTATGGTTTCATTCTTGTTGAGAAATGAATCAAGAGGCAATGATGTTTCTAAGGTTTCAACCCCTGAATTATTGCAAACATTTCACTTGCTAATTTCTGATTTGTAAAATCTGATTTCCTGAATCTTTGGATTCTGTTTTGCTATTGTAAACCCTTGATCTTATTAAATCACTGAGAAGTGAATTCTAGGGATACTTTGTTGTTCAGAGATGAACCAAAGAGCAATGGCAAGTCTGAATTCCAATGAGTGACATGTGCTGAATTCCAAAGTTTGCTAGGTGCTGATTTCTGAATTTTCTGGTTACTGATTTCCTAAATTATGTGGAATCTGTCTTGTTATTGTTAAGCCCCTGATTTCATTTAATCACTAAGAGGTGTACTTAGGTTTTCTTGCTGTCCAGAGATGGAACAAGAAGCAATTGCATGTGCTGAGTTCTCATATATAATTATGTGCTGATTTTATCCAACTCATTAGTGAAAATGTGGATTTCATTTAAATTTGCAACTGAGAGGCTGATTTAAAATCCTCTTATAGTTTAGAGATAAACCAAGGAGCAATTGCACTAATGTTCGATAGATTTCATCCCTGTTTAGTTGATTGAAGTATTCTCCTTATTTTCAAAGTGAAATTGATTGTTATCATTTCAGATTTCACTAAATTGTCAAAAAAAATCAGCAAGGAACTTGGTTTTGAGCTTAATGTCAACTTGATTTCAGTGAAGGACTTTTCTAATTCAACTTAGCTAATCAATCATATGAGAATGTGATAATTAGTTCTGGATTAATTGAGCTGTGAAAATATAAAATTTTCAAGTTGAGTTAAAATTGACAATGTATTTATAACTTGTTCCATTCCATCCATAATTAAATTAGACGAACCCCAACTCCTAGGAGAACCTTCCTCATTGATAGATAAACCCTTTTAGCCTCTAGTTTAGCATTTACAATTCAGTTTTGATAACTTTTCAAAAATCTAAAAATAGTTATCATTTTTGCCATTTATAGAAATCGGTTTTCACTTTCTTTGAATTTCTTGGAATTTTAACTTTAGTTAAGGCTAATCTTGATTGTTTAGGGAGTCTTAGGCTTAAAATCACTATGGATATGACATTTGGGTAGACTATAATTGACCTATATACTTGCAGTACAGAGTGAAATAGGGAGTTAAATTAAAAATCTGAAATTTGACCCTAAAATCAACAAGTTATCACTACATCCCTCAATTTCACTATCAAGATTTTGGCGCCGTTGCCGAGGATTTGAGGCCAATTAGATTAACATAGATAGTTTAGACTAGTTTTCAGTCCATTTATTAGGCCAATTTTTTATTTTTGGAAGTTATCATTCCCAATTTTCCAATTTTGTCTAGTTTCCTTTCTTTTCTGAATTTGATACTTCTAAATTCATTTACGCAGGATTTGGTCAATCAAGAGGACCATTATCAACCAGATCCTAAACCTGAAAGAAGATTCTTGAGAAGGAGAACATTGCAAAGAATTGAGGCAAGAAGAATAATTTTTGAGGAAGAAGAAGAGGAAATCAACATGGCTGCACCAAGGACATTAAATGATTGCTATTCACCTAGCAATGTCAGAAATCAACAAGGGGATGGAATCCTAGCACCAGCTGCTAACTTTGAAGTGAATCCAGCTTTGGTTACAATGACAAGGCAATACCAATTTGCTGGATTGGGGAATGAAAATCCAGCTTCACCCTTGAATAATTTTAAGGAAATTTGCAGCACAGTTCACTTCAATAATACACCCATGGATGCTGTCTATATGAGGCTATTTCCTTTCTCACTCAAGGACAAAGCAAAGATATGGTACAAGACCCTCAAACCTGAAGAGATGGCTACATGGGAATCCATAATTCAATTATGTCTAGCTGAATTCTTCCCACCTAGCAAAATTGATAATTACAGAGATCAGATTGTGAGGTTCTATCAATTGGATCAAGAGAATATATGTGATGCATGGCAAAGACTCCAAGACTTGCTGAGGGCATGTCCACATCATGGCTTTGAAAAATGGCAATTAGTCAACTGTTTCCACAAAGGATTGAACTATCCCAGCAAGGTTGCATTGATATTTACATCAAGAAACATTGATGAAGCCTACCAATTAATTAAAAACATGGCCAAGAACCATCATTTCCTTACACATGAAAGGACAAGGAGGCCATCCAATGACAATCAAGTCAATAACATTATTGTCCAGATTGAAGAAGGATTGAAAAAAGCATTGGAGAAGCTGAATTTGTCAACTAATGTGGGAAAATCTTCAAATGCTGAATCAAGGTGTGATGTGTGTGGAAACGAGGGCCATGCCACTAAGAGTTGCAATTTGATAATGCAGCAACATGAGCAAGCCATAGACCAAGTAAATGCAGTAGGAAATTATGGAGTCAAACCACCTACTGAATTCTATACTCCAGAAAACAGAAATCATCCCTACCTCTCCTACAAGGCTAACCATTATCAAGGGCCACCTATGCAGAATTCAAATTGGCAACCAAAGATTTTGCCAAGGAACTAGCCACCTCCATATCAGAATCAACCCTCAAATGCTCCAATGCAAAAACCCCCTTATGAAAAGTCACCATAACCTCAATCCACCCAATTCTCAAAGATGAAAGAGTTGCTGCAATAGATTGTAAAGAAACAAGAGAAGCAGGAGGAGACAATGCAGAAATTAGCCAATGGATATGAAGCTTTGAGTGCCCACCAAAAGATCTTTGAAAATCAGATTGCTCAACAAGCTAGTACCTCAACTAGGCCACCTATGTTTCTCCCTGGACAACCTGAATTGAACCCCAAAGAACAAGTCCAAGCTGTCCAGCTCAGGAGTGGAAAAATTATAGAAGAACCAATGAGGAATGTTGAGGGCAATCCAGCTAAAGTAAATACAAGTTCAAGGCCTGCAGAAGAGTCAAATGAAGGGGCTGTGTTGGAAAATTAGAATCAACATCTTCAAAGTGAAACCAAGACCAAAATTTTTGATAGAGTACCATTCCCTCAAAGATTAATCAAGGCAAAGCAAGACCAGCAGTGGACTGAGGAAGCTTCTGCAATCATCCAAAATAAATTGCCACCCAAGTTGAAGGATCCAGGAAGCTTCTCAATTTCTTGTGAAATTGGAAATATGAAAATTCAGAGGGCAATGTGTGATTTGGGTGCATGAGTTAGTGTCATCCCTCTTTCACTTTGTAGGAAGCTAGAAGTTGGAGATATGAAGCCTACCAACATGTCCCTATAACTCAGACAGATCCATCAAGTACCCACATGGAATTATTGAGGACATACCCCTCAAAGTTGGCAAATTTTATATATCAGTAGACTTTGTAGTACTTGACATAGATGAAGACTTGAATACCCCTATTCTTCTAGGGAGGCCCTTCTTAGCCACTACAGGAGCTGTGATAGATGTCAAGGAGGGCAGATTGACATTCCAAATTGGGGAGGATAAGATAGAATTTAATTTGTCACAAGTTATCAGTAGACCCAATTTTTAGGAAAATAATTTTGAAAAAGGGCAGCTAGATCAAGTTGTTCAGCAAGTTTCTACTATAATTCCTATTGAAGATCCATTGCAAAGGTGCCTAATGTTTGATCATTTGAAGGAACTAGAAGATTCAGAGGCTAAGGCATATCAATCAGTACTGAATTCTTCAAAATCAGTGGAAAATTCAGAAAATCAGAATGAAGTTCAACAAGTTATCACTGCTGAGCTCCAAACTAATTCAGCTCAAGAAAATTCCTCTAAATTGGAACTCAAGCCTCTCCCTAGCAACCTGAAGTATGGATTCTTGGGAGAGAATTCCACATTCCCTGTTATCATCAATGCCAACTTGCCTAAAGATCAAGTTGAAGAGTTGCTGAAAAGATTGAAGCTGTACAGGGAGGTAATAGGCTATTCTATTGAAGATATTAAAGGTATAAATCCCTCAATTTGCATGCACAGGATCCCTATAGAGGACAGCTGCAAACCTTCAATTGAATGTCAAAGAAGACTCAATCCAGTGATGAAGGAAGTGGTCAAGAAGAAGATGCTAAAATTATTGAATGCTGGAATTATATATTCCATTTCAGATAGTGAATGGGTCAGCCCTGTGCAGGTAGTGCCAAAGAAGGGAGGAATTACAGTAGTGAAATATGATTCTAATGAATTGATATCCACCAGGACAATTACAAGATGGATGATGTGTATTGACTTCATGAAGTTGAACAAGGCAACAAGAAAGGACCATTTTCCACTTCCTTTTATTGACCAAATGTTAGAGAGATTGGCAAAGCACTCCCATTTCTGTTATCTAGATGGATATTCAGGATTTCTTCAAATCCCAATTAATCCTCAAGATCAACACAAGACCACTTTCACATGTCCATATGGGACATTTGCTTATAGGAGGATGCCATTTGGCCTATGTAATGCACCTGCCATCTTCCAAAGATGCATGATGTCAATATTCTCAGATTTTATTGAAGAGATTATGGAGGTTTTCTTGGAGGACTTTTTAGTATATCTCTTTTGAAAGTTGCCTAGAAAATTTGACCAAGGTGCTACAAAGATGTAGAGAGTCCCATTTGATCCTCAATTGGGAGAAGTGCCATTTCATGGTCCAAGAAGGGGTTGTTCTAGGACATATTGTCTCAAGTAGAGGAATTGAAATGGATAAGGCCAAAATTGAAGTAATTGAGAAGTTGCCACCACCCACAAATGTGAAGGCAGTAAGGAGCTTCTTGGGACATGCAGACTTTTACCGGAGATTTATCAAAAACTTTTCAATGATAACCAGGCCTCTTACCAACTTGCTAGCAAAAGATGCTAATTTTAATTTTGATGAAGAATGCATGAAGGCCTTCAAGCAGCTGAAAGAAACCCTCATCTCAGCTCCTATAGTTCAGCTACCTGATTGGTCCCTTCCCTTTGAAATTATGTGTGATGCCTCTGATCAAGCAGTAGGAGCTGTGTTGGGGCACACCAGGGATAAGAAACATTATGTCATTTGCTATGTTAGGAAGACATAGATGAGGCTCAAATCAACTATGCTACCACTGAAAAAGAATTGTTGGAAGTGGTGTTTGCATTTGATAAGTTCAGATCTTATTTAATTGGATCCAAGGTGATTGTATTCACTGACCACCAAGCAGTGAGGCACCTGATTAGTAAGAAAGAATCAAAACCAAGGCTTATATGATGGATCCTATTGCTACAAGAGTTTGATGTTGAAATCAAGGACAAAAGAGGGACAGAAAACTTAGTTACTGATCATTTGTCAAGGATGGAAGGAGTTTAGGATTCTCCATCACTCCCCATCAATGACTCCTTCCCTGATGATTTTCTAATGGCCATATCAGCTGCCCCTACTCCTTGGTATGCTGACATTGTAAATTACTTGGCATGTAGAATCATTCCTTCTGACTTCTCCTATCAACAGAAGAAAAAGTTCTTCCATGACTTGAAGGACTTCTATTGGGATGACCCTCTTCTATTCAAAAAGTCCCCTGATGACATTTTTAGGAGGTGTGTACCAAAAGCTGAATTCTAATCAATTTTGCATGAATGCCATTCATCTCCATATGGTGGACATGGAGCTACTCAAAAGACTGCTGCCAAGGTTCTACAATCTGGTTTCTATTGACCTTCCTTGTTCAAAGATGCTTATTTGTATGTGAAGAGCTGTGATGAATGCCAAAGGGCAGGTTCTATTTCAAGGAGGAATGAAATGCCTCAAAATGGGATCTTAGAGGTTGAAATCTTTGATGTATGGGGCATTGATTACATGGGACCTTTCCCTAGATCCTTTGGATACAAATTTATATTGCTTGTTGTTGACTATGTATCCAAATGGATAGATGCAATTCCAACCATAGCTGCTGATTCCAGGGCTGTAATCAAGCTTTTCAAGGAGATAATCTTCCCAAGATTTGGAATCCCAAGAGTGGTCATAAGTGATGGAGGGAGCCACTTCATTGAAAAGTGTTTTGATAACCTCCTAAACAAGTATGGAGTTAAGCACAAGGTCTCAACAGCATATCACCCTCAAACAAATGGCCAAGCAAAAATTTCAAATAGGGAAATCAATGCCATATTGGAGAAAATAGTTTTCTTGACTAGGAAGGATTGGAGTTTGAGGCTAAATGAGGCACTTTGAGCATATAGGACAGTTTATAAAACCCCTATAGGCACTTCTCCTTATAAATTTGTTTATGGCAAGACATGTCATTTGCCAATTGAGTTGAAACATAAGGCCTATTGGGCAGTCAAGGCAATAAACTTTGATATGCATGCATGTGGACAGAAAAGACTTTTACAAATTGATGAGTTGGATGAAATTAGGCTAAATGTCTACCATAATTCAAAATTCTACAAGGAGAGAACAAAAAGGTGGCACGACAGCAGAATTCTGAAAAAAGAATTCAAGGTTGGAGACCTTGTGTTGCTTTTCAATTCAAGGCTCAAATTATTCCCTGAAAAGTTGAAATCAAAGTGGAGTGAACCTTTCAAAGTCCACAAAGTTTATCCTTATGGATCTTTGGACCTTCTGAATGATAAGGATGATATATTCAAAGTCAATGGACAAAGGTTGAAGCTATATAACCCCACAACTCTAGATTCAGCTAAGGAGGTGCTGAATTTGCAAGATTTGCCAAATTTGCCTAGCTGAATTCAAGTGGAAAAAATGTCTAGCCTAAGAAACTAAAGTAGGGCACTTCTTGGGAGGTAACCCAAGCTATTTTACACTTAATCTTTCTATTTTGCAGGAATAAATCAAGGAGGATTCAGATCAATCCACAAATTGACAACTAGGGAGTACCCCTACCCTTAATTTCAATTTTTTTCACTGAAATCCTAATGATAACTGATATTATCTTTTCCTTCATGCTGCAATGATCATATTGACATCTGAATTATCATTCATATCAATTATCCAAATCCATCATTGCTGAATTTCAATGCATTTCATTGAATTGTGCACCCCAAAAATCTGTTATTGCAGATTTCATTGATATCCTTTATTTCTCTGCAAGATTAGTTGCAATTCATGAAGAATGGACCACCCAAAGCCTTTGGTTGAGATGCAAAAGGATTCAAGTGCCCAATTCCATGAATTTGATACCCTACCCTCTCCCTTGCCTATATTTTCACCACTGTGGACAGTGTTGAGAATAAGCTTGGGGGAGGAAACTTGGTGCTTTTCTAAATTTTACACCATGTTTTCAATCTATTTTAATGCTCATATCATCATTTACCACCGGGTTATCTTTGTTTGAACAAGTTATCATTGATTTCACTCGGTTATCACTGGTTATCATTTTTGGGCTCAATTCAATTCTTGCCTTCATTTTAACTCCAAAATGGGTGAAATACTTCATTATGACAGTTAGTACACTCCAATACCAAGTGATCAATTTGGCCATTAGTCTTCTGGCTTTAATTGGCTTATCAAATTCAGGTGCATTTGAATCAAATTTCAGCTGAAAAATTTTCTTTTTGTAGATAACACTAGCTGACATTCATGGATTGAATTAGTAATATATGATGTCTAGAAGGGGGTCAAGGCTCTTGCTTCCATGTTAAATAGGAAAACTTGACTTTTTGGACAAAGGAATCTAAACCTTACTTGAGTTTGAACTATTGCTCACTTCATGAACAGAATAGAAAAAAAAAAATGGAGAAAAGAAAAAAAAGTGAAAAATTGCATTTTACATTGCATGCATGCATAAATAAAGAGAGTGAAATTCCAAAAAGGAACCTCTCCTGAATAAAGCCAGGATTTTTATCCTGTGACCAACATGAATAAAAATCAGGTCTTGACCTGTTTACTTGAATTTTCATGAATAAAAGTCAGATGTTAAACCTGCTTAAGCAGTGAAAATATGTTCATGAAGAGATTTGTAGTTCAACCCCTTTGTAAAGTTGATAATTCCTAAAATTCAAACTTGTTATTGCTAGTACTTCTTTCATGGCTTAAATTTTCTTTAGCCTCTGTGATTCCTTAGCTAGAAATTGAGTTTTTGGAAAGAATGAAGTGTTGGCAAAGTGGGAAACTCATTGGACTTAAATCAGCTGGTTTTAATTCATTTGTGGGTTGCTAATTCATGTTTGTCCTTAATTTCTGAATGTTTTTCTTGAGGACAAGCAAAAGGCTAAGCTTGGGGGAGTTTGATCACTAGCTGAACACAATAGGTTTTTATCCCATTTTAGATTCATTTCACCCATATCGAGCCCCATTTTGCCTAACTTTTGGCCAATTATGTTTGGAATGCAAGGATTGTGATAGCTAGTTGATCTTTCTCATTTTATACGTAATTCCATGTGCATAGAGGTTCTGAAATGCTAAAATCTATAAAAATGTCAATTCTATTCCAAGTTATAATTTTTTGGGCAATTTATCATTCCAAAGTGCAAAGTTATCATTATTTTAATTGAGCTAATTTACGGTGATTATTTTGTCCTAAATCCCCTGCCATTATGAATGAATCATATTTGGATGATAATATTTCAACTTGTGCAAAATTATCTTTCCATTTCACAAGTTATCATTTTTGAATGCCAAGTTATCATTTAAGGGCAAAACTATCATTTCGATATGCAAAACTATCAATTCTGCACAAAGGTATTAAGCAATCATTAAATTACTGTCTTAACTCATTGCTGCTCAAATTTGATCACATTTGGATAACCACAAAAAAAGTTATGACAAGTTATCATTTTTATGGCATCAAGTTATCGTTTTTGGCACCCAAGTTATCATTCCTATGAAATCTTATCCTCATTCACTTGCCACCCTAATTCCTTTGATGCCTTCAATGCTTTGATCCACTCAAATTTGGACAATTTTAATGAAATATGCAAAGTTATCATTTCGGGTCTTTAAAGTTATCATTTTAATTAAGGTTTTCATTCCTGCCCAACACCAAATCCCATTTGATGTTTGAGCTGATAATTCTTGTTGTCATAATCCTTATTTGTTTAAATCTTATTTGAGGACTTTGATGCTGACTATTTTGCTCTTCTAGTAGGTATAAAAAGGATGCACAAAGAGGAAAAAAGTAGGGGGGACCACCTACTTTTTGCTGTCCAAAAGCTGTCACAGCAGCTGGAATTTCAGGCCATTGGATAGGTGGCTTGAATCAGGAGAATGGAACAATTTGATGCTGATCTAAGGGGAAAGGAACAACATTGGAAGGAAGTCATATATAAGCTGAAAACCCTAAGGAAGAAAGGGGAGGCCGGCCATTGCAAGGAAGGGAGCTGATTGGAGCTGATTGGAGCTGATTTGAGCTGGAAGGAGCTGAAGCAGAGCTGATTGCTGTCAATAGCCCTCAAGCCAGCATGATTTGCTTCTATTCTTCATTCTATTGTGTATCTAATTCTGTAATTATGAGGAGCTAAATCCCATGTCTCCTAAGATAGAGTAGTAGTCTAGATTAATTGTAGATGGATATAGACAAGTCTGATTTCCTGAACTGATTTCAATTCTGATTTCTGATTTTCTGTGTTGATATGAATATGATTCTATCATTGTAAGATCCTAATTGTATCTACAACTGAGAAGTTGTCATTTGATCTATTCTTTGTTCAGAAATGAAACAAGAATCAATGCCAAGTTTCTAGATTCAATCCTAATTAGAAATCTGATTTCCTGAATTCTGAATCTTGATTTTCTTGATTTCTGATTTCTGAATTGTTCAAATTTATTTTCTTCATTGTGGAACCCTAATTGAATTAATAACTGAGAGGTTTCTTATGGTTTCATTCTTGTTGAGAAATGAATCAAGAGGCAATGATGTTTCTAAGGTTTCAACCCCTGAATTATTGCAAACATTTCACTTGCTAATTTCTGATTTGTAAAATCTGATTTCCTGAATCTTTGGATTCTGTTTTGCTATTGTAAACCCTTGATCTTATTAAATCACTGAGAAGTGAATTCTAGGGATACTTTGTTGTTCAGAGATGAACCAAAGAGCAATGACAAGTCTGAATTCCAATGAGTGACATGTGCTGAATTCCAAAGTTTGCTAGGTGCTGATTTCTGAATTTTCTGGTTGCTGATTTCCTAAATTATGTGGAATCTGCCTTGTTATTGTTAAGCCCTTGATTTCATTTAATCACTAAGAGGTGTACTTAGGTTTTCTTGCTGTCCAGAGATGGACCAAGAAGCAATTGCATGTGCTGAGTTCCCATATATAATTATGTGCTTATTTTATCCAACTCATTAGTGAAAATATGGATTTCATTTGAATTTGCAATTGAGAGGCTGATTTAAAATCCTCTTGTAGTTTAGAGATAAACCAAGGAGCATTTGCACTAATGTTCGATACATTTCATCCCTGTTTAGTTGATTGAAGTATTCCCCTCATTTTCAAAGTGAAATTGATTGTTATCATTTCAAATTTCACTAAATTGTCAAAAAAAATCAGCAAGGAAATTGATTTTGAGCTTAATGTCAACTTGATTTCAGTGAAGGCCTTTTCTAATTCAACTTATCTAATCAATCATATGAGAATGTGATAATTAGTTCTGAATTAATTGAGCTGTGAAAACAGAAAATTTTCAAGTTGAGTTAAAATTGACAATGTATTGGTAACTTGTTCCATTCCATTCATAATTAAATTAGATGAACCCCCACTCCTACGAGAACCTTCCTCATTGATAGATAAACCCTTTTAGCCTCTAATTTCGCATTTACAATTCAGTTTTGATAACTTTCAAAAATCCAAAAACAGTTATCATTTTTGCCATTTATAGAAATCAGTTTTCACTTTCTTTTAATTTCTTGGAATTTTAACTTTAGTTAAGGCTAATCTAGATTGTTTAAGGAGTCTTAGGCTTCAAATCACTGTGGATACGACATTTGAGTAGACTATAATTGCCTTGTATACTTGCAGTAGAGAGTGAAATAGGGAGTTAAATCAAAAATTGAAAAATATGAAATTTGACCCCAAAATCAGCAAGTTATCACTACACCCCTCAATTTCACTATCAGGTAGCATTACGTGGCGACATTATGCCTTGCAATGCAATAACTTACCATGCCATAATATAAAAGATTTGGAGCAATATGGAAATATGTAGCGGAAGTATAAAGGCAAGAAAGACGAGAGTATCGCAAAAGCATGATATACAAAATACGGAAAACATTGTTGTTGGCGTGGGCCTGTCGAGATACAAAATACGGAAGATCCATCTCCCCAAATTAGTACATCCTTCCCTTATACAAAAGGCAATAACATCGACTATAAGTCCATACATAAAAGCCCGTGGGCTGAGACATAACCATACTAGGTAATGACATATAACCTAATGACCCCGCCATGTGCAACTTCATCAAGCCCCGCCATCGGTCTAATCTCACTTTTCCATACTTGCACGAATCCAGATGCAGGGGAGGCCCACCTCCCATTAGGGTATGTAAAGGGCCAAATGAAATAATAGCTTAAATTTAAAATGATGAAAGAAGCCATAAGTCAAATCTTGGAAAACATTTCGTTAAATACTCATTTTTGTAGAGTCCATTCCAATCCATAAAATGATTCAATTGCATTAAACTCATAATGCCCAAATACGATACCAATCAATGGCTAGCTAACACACAATTGCATTAGACATTTAATGCCCCATATACAATATGATAGCCCATACTAGCCATTTCATGGTTCCATAAATCTTCTTACGGATTTTTAAGGTTATCAATCATTACACAACAATTTAGTGTGCATTCTATATGTTGTTGGTAGTTGAGGACCCTTGAGGCCCATAATGGCTGGCCAAGCCCGGTCACTTGATGACCAAAATGATTCGATTAACCGCGTCCAGATCCAATAGAAACAATACAATTCCTCGGGGTTCAAGTTTCAAACAACGAACATCCGTATTCTATACACTCGTTCATTTTGTTCCTACGGCTTAGCATGCAAATTTGAAATCTAAGTGAGTCGTTCAATAGCATGGTCAATCATATCAAAACAATCATTATCATTAAGGAAGCACATAAGTAAACATTAAATCAACTCATGCTTATCTACATATTGTCTTAGAAAATCATCAAAGAACTTTTACAATGCCATGGAAAATCAATAAGATAAAAGACCCTTGCTCTAACTGAGCATGGTGGAAGAATAAGGGTTTGGGGCACTGGACACGGCCGTGACACCCTCTGGTCACGGTCGTGATGGCCATTGTCACGGGCGTGCCACTAATGGGGCACGATTGTGCTGACTGAGGGGCGCCCGCTCGCTATGCGTCAAAGTCGTTCTCCCCATGCGTCACGGACGTTCCTTTTTATCTTTCATGGTCATGCTCCTCAGTCACAGTCTGTGAATAGCCTATAACACCCCTCATAGAATCTTCCGCTACAACGGTGTGCTCCTTACGGCCTGTGAAAGGAGACCTACGGGACTCACAAAATGGTCAAGGCGACCCATGCTTGTGTCACGGCTTGTGACACGGGGGTAACGGACCTCACAGAAGCTTCGTCGATGGGGAAATCATCTGATGGCCAATAACGTAGGTCCCATGACCCATGAGATCACTTACCCCCGTTGGTCATGGTCGTGCCATTATTGTCACGACCATTCCCAGGAGGGTTTTATATGTTAACGGTACCCAAGTAACGGCCAAGACCATCCTGGCATGGCCGTGCCAGAAATTTTTCGACAGAACCTTCCTATTTTGGCTACAGTTTTTCACATGTGTACAATAGATAATCATCGATACACCCCTTGGGGATTTCAAAAGGGGCTCATACACATTTATGAAAAGTTCACATGCATTCTTAGAGACCAATTTCACAATAATAAGATTCCTAGCATTGAAAGAAATGGAAAATGGAGAAAGACATCCTAGGCAAATCGGAGGCTTCGAACCTCAAAACTCTAGCTATCAATCCAACATAAAACCATCACATAATCCCTTCCAAACCAGGAATCATTTTGGAAGAAAAATGAAAGCACAATGGGTTCCCCCAATTACATACCTTATGCCCTAGACCGTACGAATGTCGTTGCCTCCTCCTTCGTGTCTTTTTCCCTCTCCAATGGAGTTCGTTCTGCTCGCCAACCGCTCTTCTTCTTCAAGGTGAGCATCTAGGGATGAAATGGTGGCTCCAATGTGAGGGAGAGGTATACCTCACATTGGAAGAAAAAGGGAGAAGTGCATGCTACGTAGCATCCGAGAGAAGGAAGAAAAAGGGAGAAGAAGGTGTTTTGGGATTTTATTTTCTACCCTTTTCCAAAGGTCCAAACTGCCCCTCCAGCTACCATACTAGTGAGGATGTTTTGGTCACTTAAAAATTTTGGATATTACATCAGATCCTTTCGGCGGAGCAAGGAAGAGGGGGGGGGGGGGGGGGGGAGAAGAGGTGATGAATCAGGGATCGCTCGCACCAGCGGCAACGATCGAGAGGGGCAAAGAAAACGAACAGTAGGATTCGAGGTTAGATTGCGTTAAGTGAGTTAACAATCATCACGGAGATAGAGAGATAGAATCGTTCAAGCGGTGATATTTTCTCTCGTTTCTCTCTCCATTTAGGAAGGTGGTGAGAGGACCGGAGACACCGGATGGTGTTGGCACCGCAGATGTCAATTTATATATGTAGATGGACTCACTATGGAGGGAGGTCAGTTTGGGAAGGGCGTTAGTTGTTCAATTACGATAATGCCCACGAAGGAACAGGAGGAGACACGTTGCACTTGGAATCAGCCCTTCTACGTTGCACTCAGAATCAACCCTTCTATTTGATTCCTTAGCACTGTGTTTGAATTGAGGTGAAAGGAGAGTAAAGAGGGGGAGGGAAAGAAAATTTTTTTCCTTATTTGGATAAAATTTTAAAAGAGAGGAACGAAGGGAAATCTTCATTTTTTTCCCCTCCTTTCCCTCCATTTGTACTATTTTCTTTCAACCCGGAATTGGGATGTAAAATTTCTGTTTCCTTCCCTCTTTTTTCCTTCTCTCTCATTTTCTTTCCTTCCTCTTAACGAGGCCTCAGCCAAACATAGTGTAAAATGATGTGACGCCTATTAAATGAGGATGAAATCAAATCACGAAAGCCTAGTATCATTTCTTCGTGGCTCTTTTTTTTATTTTGCAATCTTTTTTTCTTTTAGTTTTTTCTTCATTTTACATTTCTTATATAAAAGAAATTATTTACTATATGATAAAATATTTATAATAAAAAAGTAATATAATATTATTTATTATTTCATTTAAAAAAATCAATATTTTATTAAATATAATTATTAAAAAAATATTTTTATATTTAAATAAAGAAAATTTATTTTATACTTTTATTTTTATTTTAAAATAAAATTAGATTTTATATTTACAATATTTATTTTTATTCAAACACCCCACTAAAACTAATTTATTATATCTACTTTTTATATCACATCAATCATTTTTACGTTTCACCCCCTTGAACTAATTTATTAATTTAATTATTTATTGTCAAATGCAGCTATTACTTTTTCGGATAAGGCAGGGGTGTTTCCGGAAGAAAGAGTTTTTTTTTTAAATTGACAGGGAAGTTGTTGGGATTTCGGAGATGAAACAGATTAAGAGTTCATTGGTGTTCTTCAACTTTCATTTGCATCAAACTTTAGTTTTTTTCTACCAAGATAAATAGAACAAATTAGTCATTAATAACTATATATGTAATGCCCTGAGACCCACGTGACTATCACGTGCTTAGAGTCGTCCCAAAGGTGCTACACGATTCTATGTAAATAATTTTTACGGAAAATAAACTCTATAAAATGCGGAAATAACAGTAAGATCGTCTAACAATATGTATTGGCAAGGAGCTGGAAATGTCCATGACTCCACCATACTAAATATGCGGAAAATAAAAGCTAATCCAATCATCTAGTAAGACTAAATCCTACACCATGTGCAACATCTCTGTCACTGAGCCTGACCACCTGCATCACCATCTTCTATCATCTCACCTGCATGAATCCAGATGCAGGAGAAAATTCATGTGTATAAAAATACTCAGTACGTAGGGTCTAACCATAACAATGAACAATAAATCAAAAGTGCTCAACAATATGAAACAATAAATAATAGAGCACTAGAGGATCAATATGTCAAGATAGAGCTCAATAATCAATATCAATAAATCAATAAGGACATAAATCAATAAAGAAGATCAGGTAAGAGGTCAAAGGACCAATCAATATCAATTAATAATAATCAATTATGCCTGATCACTATGGCATTGTCCAATTTAATAATTCAATTCAATTATCAATATAGATGGTCAACGGCCAATAACAATTTCTATTATATTCAATGGGCGGAGGCAAAGCTGGTCAACGCCAAAATCTGAATGACCATGATTCGATTCAGTTCAATTCAATTCCAATTCCAATTCAATTCAATTCGATTCAAACTTTGGAGTTATTTAATTCAATAAGCGCTCAGTCAATTAAGGGAAACTCCATGACTCTTTTACGTAGGCCAGTGGGAGATCAAACCATGGCAAGCCGCCCTCCAATAGTAGCGCTAACAATAACTACGTGATGGCGGGGGACCATGGCCATCACAGGACAGCCATAGCTTCCCTAAAGGATGACGTCTCAAACCTTTAGGTACACTATCTGTCCCATACAATATGATAACAATAATGGCCCAGGGGGCTTAGAGACAATCGAAGAACATGGAGACCCAACAGTTTCATCTTTTATCTTGTTTATCTTAAAGACCTATCTTTAACAATTTACTTTAGGTTAAATAAGAATCCAATCAGGGAAAAACTACTGGATCAATATCATGATGGATAACATGATCTGATATGGTAACAATGAAGATAATCTCAAATCAAATCTAATAAAATTTTGATGAGGTCAGATCTGCTAACAATACAATCATGAACAATTATAATGATTATTCAATTAAAATATCACATTTTATGTTTTCTATCCCTAGAACCCGACCCGCGTCGGGTGAAACCCGGGCCAGTGTTAGGAAATGATCAATATCACCTCGGCCAGGGCAAACCCGGGCTGGGTGTATGGTGAACACGGGCCAAGTTGGTCGGTTCACCTCCAATTCTATTGCGCCACGACCCGAGTCGAGCCGAAACTAGAACCCGGGTCGGGTCAACAGAAACCCAGGCCAGGTTGGACAACCCGATCCAGTTCTGAGTCCAGCTCGGTCCGGATTACGTAGAATCGGGGCCGGTTTGGGTTCTGCCGTCGACGGAGAAGTACGTTCCGATGCGACTTTCCGACCATCATAACCATGCCCTACGATATCCAAACTATGCATACGATACATCAATGGATTCTCAGTATGAAGGAGAAGAGAATAGGGTTCCATGTCACGGAAAACCGAAGACATAGGGATTCCCCCTACGTACCTAAAGTTGGCTGAAAAACCAACTGGAGTCCCTTCTCTGACAATCTGCATGAACGTCGAATTTTGATCGACGATTGCTCTCTGTCCTCGCTCCGAAACTCACGGCCACAACCTGGAACTTCTTCTTCTATGTGCCGATTTCAAAACCAGCCACCACATATCCTCGGAGGTGCCTCGGTTCACGTGCAAACAAGAGGAAAAGAGAGGCTTGTGGCCAGAATTTTGTTTGGCAGAAAAATGGGTTTCCAGCCACCCTTTAATGCCTATTTATAAGTGCAAATTTAAGATATTAATTCTATTAGGCATTGGACTCTTTTAGAATCAATCTTGGCTATCCAACAATGACTAATCACTTCTTAATTATTCAAATTTATTTAAATCCGAATTTACTTTTTAAATCCATGCTTATCTCCATAACAATTCTATCTTTATTCAAATTCTTTCCTCTTTCTCCATCTTATCTCATAATTTCCATCAATTTAGGAATTAAATAATTTATTTATTTATTTAATGAAAATCAGGGTTGTTACATCATAAACTCCTTAAAAATAAATTCGTCCTCGAATTTGCTTAAGAAAAAATTACATCAACTATTTAAACAATTCTGGAAAATCCTTCCTCATTTCATCATCCAATTCCCAAGTAGCGTTTTCATCTCTATGATGTGTCCATGCCACTTTCACCATAGGTACCATCTTATTCTTCAAATGCTTCGTCTGGTACTCCAATATCTCTATAGGCTGTTCTGTGTATGTCAAGTCCACATTCAAATTTGGTTCTTCCATATTCACTATATTAGCATTATCATGCTGATACTTGCGCAACATTGACACGTGGAATACATTATGCACATGTCCATATGATGGAGGTAGAGCCAACCTGCATGCTGCATCTCCAATCAATGCGAGTATCTCGAATGGACCAACATACCTAGGGCTCAGCTTCCCTTCTTATTGAACCTCAGTACTCCCTTCATCGGGGAGACTTTCAACATTATTCGATCTCTAACCTTGAAGATATGCTCTGTTCATTTCTTATCAGCATAAGTCTTCTGTCTAGTGAATGTTGCTTTCAATCTTTCTCTAATGGGATGAACCTTTTCAGCATCCTCCATGGTTTGCTTTAGCATTTTCTCTGACAAGAACTGTCGTCCTCCTACCTCACTCCAATAGATAGGGGAGCGGCATGGTCTTCCATACATAGCAGCAAAGTGTGCCATGCCAATACTAGAGTGGTGGCTGTTATTATATGCGAATTCAATCAGTGGGAGGTGAGTGACCCAATTGCCACTCTAGTCCAAAGCACATGCTCGGAGCATATCTTCTAATATCTGTATGGTGCGCTTAGACTACCCATCTGTCTGAGGATGGAACGCCGTGCTGAAATTCAATTTCGTTTCAAAGGCACTCTGGATGCTCCGCAAAAATTTTACTATAAATCGTGGATCTCTATCCGACACAATGGAGACTGACACTCCATGTAGTCGGATAACCTCCTTAATATAAATGTCCATCAGGCTTTTGATGGATTGCTTCCATTTGATGGGAATGTAGTTGGCCGCTTTGCTAAATCAGTCCATCACTACCCATTTCGCATCGTGGCCCTGTTGTGTTCTTGGAAGCCCTATAACGAAATCCATCATTATCTTTTCCCATTTCCATTGTGGGATTCCAAGCTCCTGCAGTACTCCATATGGCCTTTGATGCTCAACTTTCACTTGCTGGCATACTATGCATTTTGCAACGTACTCTGCTATGTCCTTCTTCATATTGTTCCACCAAAAGGTCCGTTGCAAATCCTTATACATTTTTGTGCTTCCGAGATGAATGGCGAATTCTATTTGTGGCATTCATCAAGCACCTGTCTTCTTAGTCGTTCATGGTCAGGGATCCACAAACGTCCCAGGTATCTGACGACTCCATCTGAGATTGAAAAGCCAGTAGGAATCTTTTTGCACAACTTGAGTAGGTGGTCGTACTCCTTGTCATTTTATTGTGCCTTTCCAATCTTTAACATCAATTCGGGTTGCATGCCGAGGTGTGCCATAATTCTTACTCCATCACTGCTGATCACTGGACTGACTTGTATAATGCAGTCAATCATATTTCAACAACTCACTCTCAGGCATGCGAGTAATCCTACCCACTTTTTGCTGAGTGCATCAACGATCGAGTTTGCCTTTCCCGGGTGGTAGTTGATGGCAAACTCGTAATCCTTTAAAAATTCTATCCATCTCCTCTGACGCATGTTCAGATCATGTTGAGAAAAGATATACTTCAAACTCTTGTGATCTGTGAAAATCTCGAACTCTTCACCATAGAGGTAGTGCCTCCAAATCGTGTGGGCGAAGACTACTGCTGCTAATTCGAGATCATCCATCGGGTAGTTCTTCTCATGTTTTTTCAATTGCCTTGATGCGTAGGTGATGACCTTCCCACGCTGCATCAAGACGCACCCTAAGCTGGTGCCACATGCGTCGCTATATATCAATAACCTCCTTGGCCTGAAGGTATGGTCAGAATAAGTGCCATCGTCAATATTTTCTTTAACTCTTGGAAGCTGTCTTCACACTTTCTTGACCACTCATATTTGACGCCTTTCTTTGTGAGATTTGTCAATGGCGACGCAATCTTGGAGAAGTCTTGTATAAATCTCCGGTCGTATCCTGCCAGCTCGAGAAATCTCCTGATCTCTGATACATTCTTTGGTTGCTCCCAGTTGGCAACTGCTTCCACTTTGGCAGGATCCACTGATATTCCATCCTTGCTGATGATATGTCCGAGGAACATTATCTCTTCCAGCCAAAACTCACACTTCGAAAATTTGGCATACAACTTGAGCTCTCGGAGGGTCTGTAGCACAATTCGTAGATGCTCCTCGTGTTCCTCTAGACTCGAGGAATAAATCAAGATATCGTCGACGAAAATGATCACGAACTTGTCCAAATATGGCCTGAACACTGGTTCATCAAATCCATAATGGCATCACCAGAAACTCGTAGTTGTCATATCTTGTCCTGAATGCTGTCTTCGGCACATCATCATCAGCTATCCTAAGCTGATGGTACTCACTTCTCAAGTCGATCTTCGAGAACACCTTTGCCGAAGACAACTAGTCGAATAGGTCATCAATTCTCTGTAGTGGGTACTTATTCTTTATTGTGACCTTGTTCAACATCCGATAGTCTATGCACAGTCGCATAGATCTGTCCTTCTTCACGAACAGTACCGGAGCGCCCCATGGGGAGACACTCGATCGGATGAATCCCTTATCCAACAGCTCTTGGATTTGGTTCTTCAATTCCAGCATTTTTGCAGGAGCCATTCTATATGGTGCCTTCGATATGGGTGTAGTACCCGGCACCAAGTCGATGCGGAAGTCGATCTCCCGTCGTGGTGGTAGTCCTGAGACATCATCGGGAAAAACGTCCAAAAAATCTTTCACCACCTCAATGCTATCTCGATCTATTTTAGTCCGGTCCATCTTAATCACACTTGTCAAGAATCCTCGGCATTCTTTCTTCAGCATATAACTTCTGGGCTTTGATGGCTGACACCAGGACCTTGCCCTGCTCTAATGGCCTGCCTCTGACGATGGTCTGAGGTCCTCCTGGTTCTCCAATCACTATCTTCTTCGCTCGACCATGCAGGTAGGCATTGTGGTAGGACAACCAGTCCATGTCCAACACCACGTCGTAATCCCTGATCGGGATGACGATTAAGTCTGCCGAGAAGTTCTTGCCTTCTATCAATCCAATAAGTATTTATCATTTATTGCATGACGATGATCTTTCTTATTCAATGAATTCCTAAATAATTCCTTATAAGACATAGGTACCTTTGGACTATCTCTATATCGTGATCATTAAGGCATAACATTATGCATCTCTGCAATTCTCATAGGTAGCATTCTCAACTAACCTAGAGATCAACTTTCCAATTTGAATCCATACTCTTTCCTAGCTTTATGATTAGGAATCCAGTGAGGTCTCCTTTAATTCACTATTTGATAAATAAATGTCATACTTCACTCGTTGTGTTGACCTCACTTCTATCTCAATTTATAATGCCTTAAGAGTAGCGTGGGGATAACCTCCTTAGAACTTTGGTTATTCCTTTCAGAATAACCTCCTTAGCCGTTACCTTATACCATCAATGAATCTATTCTATTTTCATCATTTAAGGTTTTGTGTCATCCCTCACTTTATCTCTGGTTTCACCAACCAGTTTTCATTTGGCATAGGTCAACTTGCGGTTCTTGCCGCAATCCATCTCGAGGGAGATCTGCTCAACCTCCTCAATCCATCTTTTTACATCCTCGAAGTCGTCCATCCCGTCGAATTGAGGGGCTGCAACTTTAGGAACTTCTATAGTATCTCTATGATCATGCCCAAACTGCCATGCAAGACTCATGGGTGGGATTATTTAGTATGAGTTAAGTGGGATCCATAAAGATCCTTGCCTCAATCCTATTCAATTGGGATTTTGAGTCTATTGCCTATTCGCTATTGGGCTCTAAGCCTACGCACATTGGCCTGTGAGCCTAGGACCTGTTGAATGACCTGCTACAATCCATTTTTGGGAGCTCGTGCAATGTGGCTTGAAAAAGCTATAGCAGCTTCAATACAATAATCACTACAAGAAAATTGTCATTTTCCGACGGACAATTTCTGATAGAAATCCATCGCAATTTGCGACGAAACTATTTCCGACGGATTTTTCGACGGTTACAACCGTCGGAAATGAAATTAATAGATTATGAAATTTTTTATATTATTATTTTATTTTTGACGTTTAGGAACGTCGATATTTCCGACGGATATCCATCCGTCACAATTTTCGACGGATTTTCCGACGGTTACGTCCGTCGAAAATGAAAATATAAATTATGTAATTTGTTATGTTATTATTTTATTTTTCGACGATTAGGAACGTCGATATTTCCGACAAATATCCATCTATCGCAATTTTTGACGATTTTTCCGATGGTTATGATCGTCGAAAATGAAAATAATAAATTATGTAATTTGTTATATTATTATTTTATTTTTCGACGATTAGGGACGTCGATATTTTCGACGGATATCCATCTGTCGCAAAATCCGCCGTAATTTCCGACGGTCGTAATCGTCAGTAAATTTATAATAATATAATATGAGGATTATTTTATTAATATAATTTACGACAGTCCAAACCGTCGCAATTTCTGACGGTTCCGACCGTCGGTAATAATTAACGACTGTTCAAACAATCGGTAAAATAAAAAATAAATATTATATATAACTAAATATAGTATTTTATTTTTACAATTAAATGATTTTCGATGATCACAACCGTCGGTAATTTTAAAAATAATTAATATTTGCTTTTTCGACGGGCAGAGCCATCGGTAATTAAAATTTCGTTATCCCACTTTTTTTTTCGTTTTCCCGCTTTCTCAACTTTCCACCTATATATATATATAATACCCCTCCTCTCTCCATCCTCTCCTCTCTCTCCCTCTCCGTCTCCCTCTCCCCGCCGGTGAGCATCTGACCGGACATCAGCATCGACCGCCGGCGACACTCTCTCGCCGGCGCCTATTTCTCTCCCTCTCCGGCCCCGACCGCCAGGTGGCCGGATCCGGCCCCCAATGGCCGGATCTCGTCGTTGGCGGCCGGATCGGCCGCGTGGTGACCGGATCCAACCTCCGGCGGCTTGGCGGTCAGATCGGCGGCCTGGCAGCCAGATCCGACCCCCAATGGCCGTATTCGAACACCAACGGCCGGATCGGCCGTCGGGCATGCCAGATCCGACTGCGGGCATTCGAATCCGGCCGCGGGCGGCCGGATTGGGCCGCCTGGCCGGCTAATGTTTTTTTATATTATAAAATTTCTTTGCGATGGTATTGACCGCCGAAATTTCAGAAGTCATCCGATGACCGCCGTAAATATCGGCAGTCACGATCGCCAAATTTTCGACAGTTTCATCGACCGTCGCAAATGTTAGTGGTCACGACCGTCGAAAATCCGTCAAAATTTTCGGTGTTTCTTTCCCAATCGTCGGAAATTGATTTGCGATGACCATTTTTTGGACGTCCCGATTCCGTCGAAAAAACCGTCGGAAACATCATTTCCGTCGATTTTTGGGGAAATTACAGACGGTTTCGACCGTCTGTAATCCCCATATTTCGTGTAGTGAATAACAATGCAATACAATTAATATGAGCTCCAAAATCCATACCTCAATTCAATACTTACTTGACCCTACTTGATGGCTGCGGTGGTTGCTCGTGATGGTTGCACTTGGACTCAATTCTATCTATTAGAGACAACTAAGAAGTATCTCTCCTTAGGCTCTGATACCTTTTGTAACTCTCCCGAGACCCCGAGACCCAAAGGCGCTACGCGATTCTATGTAAATAATTTTTGCGAAATATCAGTAAGATCGTCTAACAATATGTATTGGCAAGGATCTAGAAATGTCCATGACTCCACCATACTAAATATGCGGAAAATAAAAGCTAATCCAATCATCTAGTATCACTAAATCCTACATCATGTGAAACATCTTTGTCGCTGAGCCTGATCACCTATATCACCATCTTCTATCATCTCACCTGCATAAATCCAAATGCAGGGAAAAACCCATGAGTATAAAAATACTCAGTACGTAGGGTCTAACCATAACAATGAACAATAAATCAAAAGTGCTCAACAATATAAAACAATAAACAATAGAGCATTAGAGGATCAGTATGGCGAGATAGAGCTCAATAATCAATATCAATAAATCAATAAGGACATAAATCAATGAAGAAGATCAGGTAAGAGGTCAAAGGACCAATCAATATCAATTAACAATTAACAATAATCAATTATGCCTGATCACTATGGCACTGTCCAATTTAATAATTCAATTCAATTATCAATATCGATGGTCAATGGCCAATAACAATTTCTATTCAATTCAATGGGCGGAGGCAAAGCCGGTCAATGCCAAAATCCGAATGACCATGATTCGATTCAGTTCAATTCAATTCCAATTCAATTCAATCTTTGGAGTTATTCAATTCAATAGGGAGCACTCAATCAATTAAGAAAAACTCCATGTCTCTTTCATGTAGGCCAGTGGGAGATCAAACCATGGTAAGGCGCCCTCCAATAGTAGCGCTAACAATAGCTTCGTCATGGTGGAGGACCATGACCATTACAGGACAGCCATAGCTTCTCTAAAGGATGACGTCTCAAACCTTTAGGTACACCATCTGCCCCATACAATACGATAACAATAATGGCCCAGGGAGCTTAGAGACAATCAGAGAACATGGAGACCCAACAGTTTCCATCTTTTAACTTGTTTATCTTAAAGACCTATCTTTAACAATTTACTTTAGGTTAAACAAGAACCCAATCAGGGAAAAACGACTGAATCAATATCATGATGGATAACAGGATCTGATATGGTAACAATAAAGACAATCTCAAATCAAACTAATAAAAATTTGATGTGGTCAGATCTGTTAATAATACAATCAGGAACAATTATAATAATTATTGAATTAAAATATCACAATTTATGTTTTCTATCCCTAGAACCCGACCTACGTCGAGTGAAACCCGAGCAAGTGTACGGAAACGATCAATATCACCTCGGCCAGGGCAAACCCGGGCAGGGTGTATGGTGAACCCGGGCCAAGTTGGTTGGTTCACCTCCAATTGAATCGCGCTGCGACCCGAGTCGAGCCGAAACTAGAACCCGGGTCGGGTCAACAGAAACTCGGGCCAGGTTGGACAACCCGATCCGATTCCGAGTTCATCTCGGTCCAAATTATGTAAAATCGGGGTCGGGTACAGCAGAACCCGGGCCGGGTTCTGCCGCCGACGGAGAAGTGCGTTCCGACGTAACTTTCCGACCATCATAATAATTCCCTACGATATCCAAACTATGCATACGATAAATTAATGGATTATCAGTATGAAGGAGAAGAGAATATGATTCCATGTCGTGAAAAACTGACGACATAGGGTTTCCCCCTACGTACATAAAGTTGGCTGAAAAAACCAACTGGAGTGCCTTATCTGACAATCTGCACGAACGCCGAACTTCGGCCGGCGATTGCTCTATGTCCTCGCTCCGAAACTCGCGGCCACCACCTGGAACTTCTTCTTCTATGTGCCGACTTTGAAACCAGCCGTCACACGTCATCGGGGGTGCCTCGGTTCGCATGCAAATGAGAGGAAAAGAGAGGCTTGTGGGCAAAATTTTGTTTGGCAGAAAAAGGGGTTTTCAGCCAGCCTTTAATGCCTATTTATAGGTGCATATTTAAGATATCAATTCTATTAGCCCTTGGGCTCTTTTAGAATCAATCTTATTCAGATTTATTTAAATCCGAATTTACTTTTTAAATCCATGCTTATCTCTATAACAATTCTATCTTTATTCAAATTCTATCTTCTTTCTCCATCTTATCTCATAATTTCCATCAATTTCGGAATTAAATAATTCTTGAATATTAGATAGTGATTTTCTAGATATTATAAATGAATAATTCATTTATTTATTTAACGAAAATCAGGGTTGTTACAATATACGGACTGAATCATGATAATATTACAAAGATTAGCACATCAAAAGCCAAATAAGCGCGGTGGAATAACACACGACCAAATAGTTGTACTATCATGTGGGTCGGATATTGTAGCATCATCTCCTTCAGTAGCCCATTGCATTTGTTGTCTCATCTAAAGTCTTGGTAGAAAATAATAAATTTTATTCTACCAGAGCATGACTTCTATAAAGTAGTCATACGCTTGATGTCTACCCTATTCAGATACTCCAATGTTTGTGGCAAACACACCAATGTCCAACCATTTGGTGTATCTACTCTCCTAATGTCTATTATAGTCAACATCTCCTATGTCCAGCTTAAAACCTTTTTGTTCCTTATCAAACTCGTAACACCTTAATTGCAACATTCTAACTTGCTCTTATATATATGTATATGTATATATATTCTATGTGACCCTGCAAACACTCTCTTATAGTCTAATTTGTCTCCTCATTGCTTGTAGCTTAGTATTATATAGACCCTCAATCTTGGTACCCCACTATGTGTATCGGTCCTAGTCTAAGGTCTCCTTTCTTTAGTGTAATTACACTTTAGATATCACGACAAAAAAAAAACAAAAAACACAACTGCAACAATTTTTACAATGCATCTTTTATGTGGTTTAGCCTATGAATGCCTACATTCACTCCTAGATTATCCCTTCTTGTGATACTCTCTGGATCCTCTAGTATATGGACTTTTCGTATCACTACAAGAAAAAAGTATTTTTCCAACAAAAATTTTCCGACGGATGAAAAATCTTTGCAATTTACGATGGATTTTTCGACGGTTTATCGTCCGTGGTAATTTCCGACAGCTCAAGCCGAGGGAAAATTTTTTCCATAGCTCGAGTCATGGAAAATGTTTTCCACGACTTGAGTCGTAGGAAATTCCCACGGCTTGGGCCGTGGGAAACTTTTCCCATGGCTTGAGACATGGGAAACATTTTCCACGGCTCGAGCCGTGAGAAATTCTCATAGCTCGGACTGTGAGAAATATTTTCCATGGTTAGAACCGTGGAAAAATTTCCCACGATTTTTATCGTAGGAATTCCCCACGGCTTGGGCCCCGGAAAAATTTTCCACGATTTCGACAGTAGGAATTTCCCACGGCTTGGGCCGTGGGAAGACATTTCTCATGACCTAAACCGTTGGAAAGTTAAAAATCTCGCCAAACTCTCCGGCCTATTGCTTTTTTCTCTTTTCCCGCTTCTCCCTCTCTTTTATTCACCTCATCCCTCTCTCTCCTCTCTCTACTTCTTTCCCACTCTCCTCTCTCTCCCTCACCAGCGTGGCCATCTCCCTCCTTCTAGGCGACCGACACGATGACCTCCGGCAACGATCGGCCATCTCTCTCGCAGGCGACGCGCGTGGCCAGATCTTGCCTGCACGCCGTCGGATCCGCCTGTGCGCGGCTGGATCCACCTGTGCGGGGGCGAGATCTGCCGTGCGGGTGGGATCCGGCCGTGCACGACTAGTTCCCACCGGCAGCATGTTCCGGCCGTGCGCGGCCAGTTCCCGACACACGCGGCCTGTTCCGTCCGCCTGCACGCGGGCCAATTTCGGTCATGCATGGCCAAATTTTAAAAAATGACCTTCCGACGGTCGAAGTCGTGGGAAGTTCCCACAACTCTAGCTACAAGAAAAGTTCTCACGGTTCCAGCCATGGGAATGTTCCCATGGCACCAGCTGTGGAAATGTTTTTCCCATGGTGGTAACCGTGGGAACTTTCGATGGTTGTAATAGAGCTTTTAAAAAATATTTGCGACAAGCAATTTTACGACAGATCATTTCCATCGGAAAATCCGTCACAAAGTGTATTTTCCGACAGATTTTTCTCAGTTTGTGACTACTTGAACCATTGGAAACACACATTTTTCTTTTAGTGTATCGCAAGGGCCAGAATTGCCACCCAATACACTTGATCATTATAGTATATAAGATTATGCCAAACAATTACTACTTTGATATCGACAATGGAACCTCTCTAATGAAGATTAGCACTTAGTAGACAATGCAAAAACTCAAACAAGGCATGAGTAAGAAAATGTTCTCTTCTGGTTATTCAAGCATGTTATATAGCAATGATGTCCATGTTGTTTCTCCTCCAATCAATCCTTGCACTATTGTACTATGATAGTAGGCACCATCATACCGACTATTAGTCTTAACAACATCCTACCTACTTGAATTCTTGAGATTAAAATATTTCAACTATTATTAAAATAGAATTACACTCAAGAGTGTTGCATTAGACATCCCAATCAGAATTGCATTTCATCCATTAGATCCTCTTTCTACCTTACATTTATGTAGCCAACATATAATTGCCTTCTTTTTTTTTTGCATAAAGAAAATGAGAACACATTGAAAAGAAAATACTAGCACGTAGTAACCTATTAAGAATGTTACAATAAGAACCATATCAGGAATATTAAAATTTGACAATAAATTACTTTCAAAATTTCTATTTTACTGTAGTATGCCACATCGTACATATACTTTTTTGAATAAGGGTATTTAAGTCATTTGGAGAAAACCTTAGGTTAGGCTCTATAAAAAGTCCCAAGTATCCCCCTCTCTTCTCTTTTCTTATTTTCCCTCCTTCCTCACAATGACTACAATCCTAAAAATTTGAGAAAGAAATAGAAGAAGAAAGAGGAGGAGGATAAAGAGGAAGAGAACATGAACAAGGAAAAGGGGATCCACATCAATGAAGAAAGAGATCAAAGCCCTATGTATGTAAAGGGGATCCGACCCTTTTCTCTCCTCTCAATGAATTTTATGTTTGGATTGAGAGATTTAAGAACACTCTAGTTCCTAGTAGAGATTGTGATTGAGGGTGCATTGATCATATGTTTAGATCAACATGTTCTATGTTTAGATCTATTTATATGTTTAGAAAATGATAATGCTTAGATCTATGATTTTGTATGCTTAGATCTACATACAATCTCAATTATATTATGATTCCCATGATTTTATTCATCTTATATGCCTATTAGATATATAAAAATGTCCCTTAAGATTGTTAGTGATGATATGCATGATGTCTTAATATTTCACCTCAAAACGCGATATTTTCATGTTAAAAATCGAGACTCTAGGTTGTCGACATGACCTGCCACCCTAGAAAAGGTCGTGACTGAGCGGATGAGATCAATCATTGAAAGGGCTATCGATCATGCCCGTGACACCTCTTTCACAATCGTGACACGGCCAAAATGGCATTGGTCATGACCGTGAGCGAGAGAGACGAAGCTAATTTTCGGCTAAGGCTGGGAACGAGCATGAAAAGGCTGAGCATGGACAAGCTAATTTTGGGTATGGCTGTGACAAGACTCAGCACAACCATGAAAATGACGAGCACGACCATGACAATTCTGCGTACGACTGTGACAATTGTGAAAACGATACTCACTGTTGGAAAACGTCTTTAAGATGTATTAAACCTATTTTCTAATGTATATAGGCTATGTATGAAAGTGTGTTGATTGTATGTGACACATATACACGTAATGCATGATTAACTATAGTTAGACTAAAAGATGAAGAAAGATTGATGTGAATGATGTATTGATGACCTTAATACAGTATGAAATTGAAGAAAAAGTCTCGACACTCATTATATTAAGTAGTAAAAGCCTTTCACCTTTTGATGATTGAGACTTTTCAGAA
The DNA here is from genome assembly GCA_030549335.1 of Pontederia crassipes. Classification (NCBI taxonomy): domain Eukaryota; kingdom Viridiplantae; phylum Streptophyta; class Magnoliopsida; order Commelinales; family Pontederiaceae; genus Pontederia; species Pontederia crassipes. The sequence goes on along the minus strand of CM060189.1, from coordinate 53,194,345 downwards.
AATAATGCCATCATCTGAAAGGGTGTTTGATATTGTCTAGGGGCCAATAGTGTAGTTGTAATGATATTGCATTAAGCCTTCAATTAAGTAAAGATGAAAAATGGGCTAAGAAATAGATGTCCTTCACCTTAGGTGATTGACACTTCTTTGATAAATAATATCATCACCCAAAAGATGTTTGAGATTTTTTAGTTTCTTATTAACAAATGTAATGATGTTATCTAATGCCTTCAATTAATTAAAGATGAAATATGTGGTAAGAAGTAAATGTCTTTCACTTTATGGTGACTGATAATTCTTTGAGAAATAATATCATCATTTAAAAGGTGTTTGAGATTTTCAGTGCCCTATTAACAATATAATGATGTCAACTTGTATAGACTATTGAACAAAGATGAAGCATGATGTATGATGAATGTAATGAAAGTAAGCAATGAACGTAAAATGAGAAGTAAATGTCTTTCACCATAAGACGATTGAGATTTCTTGAGAAATAATATCATCACCTAAAAAGTGTTTGAGATTTTCCAATGTAAAAACTGAAAGATATCATATGATAAAGTTAATGAAAATGTAGTCATAATGTACCCCAATGATTTCATATGATAATGAATCAAAGAAAAATGAATGAATACTCAAAGGGTTATAAAGCACCCCAAGAAAATGTAAAGAATGAAAAGAAAGCAAGGATGTCAAGTATTAAGTAAGGATAAATGAGTTATAAAGAAAATCCTAGAAAGTATGTAATAATAAAGAAGAAATGCAAGGATAAGTCATCTGCTATGTATGTTCATGAAAGTATATTTTTATTGTATGATGTTACCGGAGGTGATGGTTCTCAAGTTGAGAAGGTTTGTTAAGTGTTAATGTTCAAATATTATGCTATGAATGATAAGTTTGATGTAATCATGTAAAGATCATGATATGCATGTTTATATGTTTATATTATTATGATAATGATAAGTGATGCATCACATGTAGAAGCATGTACATACTCTAACTAAGAAACCCTGCACTCTGAATCTGTGCAAGTAATCATAATTAAATAATGGATGACAGCTCAAGCTCATGATGAAGTATTACACATATTTAGGATTTAATAAGTTTTATGGTTCTAGTAGAATATTGATGCTCACTATGTAATGAAGTATTTAGGCATTTAATGTCTCATGAGGTGTTAGAAGAAAGGATGTTACATGGTTATGGGAAAGTTTTACTTATTATGACTTTCTTTAAATTTAAATCTTCCGTTGTTGATTGATGTATGGCGAATGATTATCGACATGAAATTTCCTAAATGACCAAAACTTTGAAACTAAATTTTGGGTCGTTACAGTTGGTAATCAAAGCATAGTTAGTACATAAGTCTAAGCAACATAATGTTAAGAAGTCTAAGTCCATGTGCAATCGTCATAAGCAGTCATCAAAGGTTGTGTGTGTAATGTTTCAGTTATGTTATAAGTGTTTATAATTGACCAACTAATGGGTGATTAATTATTGTTATGTTAAGAATGGAAGAAGCAGGCTTATCTATAGGTCAAGAGCTCAGGTGGAGTTGATTGAAATCATGACCCGCATGACTCATGCTATGGAAAGAAATGCAAATTCGAGTCACTCTCGTCGCTCGTGCTTAAAAATTGATAGACTTCTGATGTTGCATTCCCCAACCTTCAATGAGGATAGAGATTATGATAAGGCTGAGGTTTGGCTGGATGTTATCATGGAAAAGTTCATGCCAATGGATTGCTCTGACAGACATATGGTTAGCTACTCATCAACTAGTTGATTAGGTTCGCTCCTAGTGAAAGTGATTAGGACCCAATTTGAAGATGAAGATGAAATCACCTAGAGGGACTTCAAGAAGGCCTTTAGGAGTCACTATCTCCTTCCACATGTAAGGGGGAAAACAAGTTGAATTCATGAATTTGCAACAAGAGAATATGATGGTGGAGTAATACCTCAACAAGTTTTTGAAACTTGAGAGGTATAGTTCTTTAAAGGAGGATGAAGAATTAAGGGTGAATCACTTTGTCAAGGGATTAAATCCTTGTCTTATGATGAACGTCAAATGTGGTGATGGTGATCCTGAAATCATGGCCATGGAAATCTCCTTAGTATTCAAGTTGGCTAGGGAGATTGACACCCAAAAGAAATATGAACAATACAAGGAGTCAATGAAGGAGTCCAAAAGGAACAAAGGCAAGAAAGGAGGGCTGAAGACTCTAAGCCCTACGAGAAAAGTGATGATAGAAAGGGACAACAATGCTACCCATACTGTAGGAAATTTCACTTAAGTTAATGTTTTTGTGTAGTTAAGAAGGACACTATAATAGAGACTACCCTAAAAAGCGTGATGATTACGGACAAAGGCAAGGAATGCTAATGAATAATGAGCTATCTCTAGTAGAAGAATTGGTGTACCAAAGGAGCCTACGAGGGATGAAGCCCCAGACCCCTCCTCCTCCACCGCCTTTCCCCACCTCCCCTCCCCTCACAGCCACCAACCCATGACAACTCCATTAATCTTGACAATACTACCGGCATCAACGCTAGTAAGCTTGTGTCCTTGCATAGGAGCGGGCCCCTCCCTTCCTGGGCAAATGTCATCAAAGTTGGGAGATGCCCGATCATGCCCATGATGTCTCCTCACCAACTTTGTGAGCTCGAAGCATCGATCTCGAATGAGATTGAGATCCTTGCGAATGCAATAGGCCCCAAAGTTGCTGAAAGAGAGTGTTGTCTCATTGGTTGCATATATGGCAGAAATGTATTCTTGAACTCACCTTGGACAGAGCTACCGGGGTTATGGAACCTCAAGCAGGCCATAAAAATCACTGATATGAGCAATTCTTATTTCATTTTTCAGTTTGCAGATATGGAGGACGTTTTGCCAGGGTTTGTGTAGAAGTCGATCTCGGCCGATCATTCAAGCAGGGGATTTGGGTGAGGAGCCAAGGTGGCGGTAAGTATTTTCAACTTGTCAAGTACAAAACATACCCCTTCTTTACTACTGATGTGGTCTTGCTGGCCATAAGATGGAACCGCGGTCCTCCTCTATGGCCCATGGTTGCAGTCAAGGTCGATTGATCCTCAATTGACTAGTTTGTCCCTACTGCACTAGGGACGTAGCCATTCCCGGCCTACTAGACGACGATCTTCGCTCCGAAAAGGGGGTGGCTCCACAGCATGCCTTGACCTCACCATCGTACCAACAATAGGTGACTCAGATCAGAGCGAAGTACAACAATAGTCAAATTCGAGACACATGGGTCACCATGTGCGTACTAAGGCTCTTATTCAGCTGGAGAGCAATTACTTGATAAATTAGATGGGGATCCGCGTCTCGAATTGATTTAATGATCGAATCAACGGACTTTTGACAATCTGGTATGAGTCTTGGGGCACGTGAGGGATTGCTAGACTAGGCATCATGATCCTGGCCATTCAGACCTACAACGCCAACCTAATTCGACGACACATATCCATTTGCATCTCCTCCTTTTGCAAAACCCTACTGCCTCCGCCGCTTCACCAAACCTTATGTCCCTCAAATCCTTCCCAAATCTCTTGGATACCACTCCTCACTCAGATGCCTCTTCTTACGTCTCCTAGCATATTCCCCTCATGATGTTGTGGTCCAGGAGATCCTCGTGGCATTTTCGGGACAAAGCAACCTTCAGGCTAAGGGGAAAGCTGAATCCACCAACGAAGAACTACCAAATCTGGAGATTGTACCAGCAACTTGAATAGAAAAGAAGAAGGAGCACCTCCAAGCCAAACTTTTACCCCCCTTCCCACACTCAAAATGAAGGAGTCAAACAGGAGTAAAGCAAGACAAGCAGGTAAAAAGAAAATATCCATTATGATCAATCCCTCACATTCCTCTTCCTTGCAGGACGCATTTGGCGCTACTACGCCATGAAGATTGTGTCATGGAACTGTTGGGGAGCCGTGTGTAGCAAGGTCAGGGATCGACTCCTGGAGATAATGATGCATCAATGCCCTTACATCATTGTTTTGGTGGAAGCAAATACTGATGAAGGAAAGTCCAATCACATCATCCGTCGTCTTGGGGCTGCATGGAAGTGTTTCGTGCAGCTAGGTACGGGTGCGGCGGGGGTGGGGGGTGGGTGGGGGATCATCATTGCTAGGCAACAACACCTTGCCTAGGTTAATTTGCTCCACGCCAACCCTCAAGTAGCTCACTTAGTTGTTACTATGAAGGACTTCTCGTTCCACCTCTCAGTTGTGTATGCTAGTACTCTTCCCATGACAAAACATGTGGATAGGGCTAAACAACATTCACGGTAGTAATGTGACTTGGGCTACTATCGGAGACTTCAATTGTATTCTCTCCCTTGAGAACAAGTGGTGAAGACTCTTTTTAGAATTACTAAGTCAACTCGTTTTCTCCGCACTCTGATTTCTAACCACAGCCTTATGGACCTGCCTCACATGGGTAATAGTTTCACCTGGTGTAATAATAAGTTGGGATCTGTTTCCTAGTAAGCCATCATTGGCTTATGATATTCCCTAATTTAGACAACTCCACTTTTCCCAGAACTGCTTTTGACCACTCGCCTTTGTTTTTTAATTCTAATTCATATAGATGCATACCTAGGACTTTTAAATACGAACATTTTTGGCTTGAGCACCAAGAACCTAGGAACATTGTCACTGTGCTAGTAACAACATTTCGGCTTCACTTAATGCCATGAAAAAGAAAACTCTATTATGGAATAAGAATTGCCTTGGCTCACTGGAGCTAAGGGCTGAGGTCGCTAGGGACACCATTCTTGAATTAAAAGCCAAAGACAGCCGCCTTGGACTCTCTAATTCTGAACTCAACTATCTTAGGGCTACCTATCGGGAACCTAGTGCATACGATAGACACATTAGTATTAAATGGTGGAGTAAGGCACGTGTTAATTGCTTGCAAAAGTGTGATAGGAACTCTTGTTTATTTCAACTCTCTACCTGTGTTAGGTAGAAGAGCAAAAGAATTACCTATATCCAGGACTCTAGGACTCTGAGGGAAATGACAACTAATGATCAATAGATTGAGGCATTTCTTAAACATTATCAAGACCTATGGAAAAGAGAGCCCCAACCTCTTATTCCACTTGATCATTGGCCTGATTTTCCATCCTTACATTACTCTTGGGTGAACAAGTTTACTGGCCCTATGTTTGATCAAGAGATCAAACACGCTTGGGCTTTGGTAAGGCTTCTAGACCTAATGGTTCATGGTGGAATTTTACAAGTCTTACTACGACATTGTGGGTCCTTGTATTATCACTAGTGTTAAGAATTTCTTCTCTACTATGCACATTACCAGAGGATTGGGACAAGACCACCTTGATATTTATACCCAAGAAAAAGCAACCAGGTTTAACACTGACTTTAGGCCTATCTCACTATGGAATGTGTTATATCGTCTTATAGCTAAAATCATTGCTAACCGATTAAAGCCAACATTATCAGATCTTATAGACCAGGCACAATATGCTTTTATTATTGGAAGAACTATACAAGATAACATCCTAGTTGTTCAGGAGATCACACAATCTTTAAACCATGGCAGGTAAAAGCACTCATTAATTAAGGTTGACTTTGATAAATCTTTTGATAGGGTTAATTGGCTCTTTGTTATTAATGTGTTAACTCTTATGAAATTCCCTACAATGTTCATTAATTGGATTATTGCTTGTATCCAGTCCCCTATATTTAATTTCTCTATTAATGGCATCACTTCAAGATACTTAAAAAAGTTTTAAAGGTATTAGACAGGGGAACCCTTTATCCCCCTATCTCTTTATTCTAGTATATCAGGTTCTATCTTCTATTATGAATCAACATGTCAACTCTGGTTCTATTAACCCTTTTTCACTGGGATCCTTTTCTCTTAGTCATCTCATTATGCTGATGATCTTGTCATTTGCATTAAAGCCACCAAAGCTAATTGCAAGAGGGTATTAGAGGTATTCATATTATATAATTTGCTTATTGGCCAAAGAGTAAATCACACAAAGTCTAAAGCATTCCTCCCTGTAAAGCTTAATAGGAAACGTAGAGATTTAATTAGTTGCACTTTAGGAATCAAAATTAGTAGCTATTCTTTCAGTTACCTGGGAGTGTCAATTTCTTACAAGTACCTTCCCATGAGCACCTAGACAACTCCCACTAATAGGATTGCTAACAAAATCAATGCATGGAATGGTAGGATTCTCAATCAAGCAGGCAAGGCTACTTTGATATCTTCTGTCATTAACTCCATGCATATCTATACTTTAAGTTCTATCATGTGTCTCTAGGGCTGCTCCCCTCCCTGGAAAAAACTTCTTGCTCTTTTTTTTGGCATTCAAGCGAAAATGGCAAAGGTCTCGATCTTATTAACTGGAATACATTATAGCTTCCTAAATCCCTGGGAGGTCTCGGTTTCAGAAAACTCTTTCTAGTTGGTCCCTCCTTACATGCCAAAAGAATACTAAATTTACTAAATGATGTTCCATCCCCTTGGGGTTCTTTGGTTAAGAACAAATACGACATAATTCACCCTTGGCAACATTCTGCTAGTAGCCAGCCAGCTGCTTGGAGTTGGAGGATCATTCGTGACTTTTTATTGGATATTAGAGGTGGTATGTTGAAGTTAATTGGCAATGGCTGCTCTACCAGCATTTTATTCGACCCATGGTTTTCTTGCATCCCTCTATATTAGTCACCCACTTTTATTAATATGAATAAAATACAATTTCTCTACTCTATGAATGTCAATGATCCGATTCTTAATAATTGTTGGAATGATGCCTTACTGCATGAGTTTTTTGGTGACCTGTTGACTTCTCATATTCGCTCTATGTTTTTATTTGCTATACGATGATGACCTGTGGATCTGGGAAAGTAATTCCCATGGTTTTGCTAATGCAGCTTCTATCTATAGCTATCTCTATAGAAGAACCTTGCCGCCTCATGTAATTGGAGGGTTTGCTTGACGACAGGTTTGGAAAATTCTAGTGCCCCAAAAATCCATTTGTTTCTATAAAAATTGGCCCACAATCGCTTGCCTACTCTGGATGTTGTTGCTCGCTTTAATCCCTCTGTTATCTCCTCTTGTCTATTATGCGGTTGTGATATTGAGACTTCTTCTCATTTAACTTTTACTTGCCCAATTTCTCTTAGTCTTTGGTCACTATTCCAATCTCGACTTAATTTTACTTTCAACCTGATGGCCAGTTGGAGTGACGGTTCCTGGTTGTAGGAGGACTAGTTAAAAAATAAAATTAGTTCTCTCTTCTCTTTTTGTCTTTGGAACTTGTGGAGTTTACGGAATGATATCCATTTCAGAGGAAAGCATTCAACCATATTAGCGGTTTGGGAAAAGGCAGTCACAGAGTATAGTGAACATGCTAGAATCCACAATCCTGAAGTGTAACGCCCAACTCCCTGTTAGGCTCCACAAGGGGGTGAAACCATAAAACAAAATGTTTAAATTTAAATTCAAAACTTTGATGAAAAAACCAACATTCGAAGTAAACTGTTTGAAAATTTTCAAAAATTTTGGCATGACGTATGTGTAAATTCGTCCATATGTCATATACAAAATTTCATCGCAAACATTTCAATGGCAAAAGTTTAACCATCACAGGTAATTATAAGAACATTTCTGACATTCTATACTAGAAATCAAAAGGTGAGACTCAAGCCCAAATCAATGAGTTACAAGCTCACTCTCAAATCAAAACTATGAGCCAGCTCGTAAATCATATATCATAAGCGTCCATCGCTCTACATTACTACTCCAACAACTCCAAACCATTCACAACATTCTTCCAATTAATAATTTGTATAAGAAAAGAATTAAATACAAAGTAACTAAAAATCATGATGACAACTCTCACAAATGATCAATCCCTAGCCCCCTTACATTTCTTATTTCATGTCAAGCAAACAAGACTTTCGTTCAATACCTGCAAAACAATTAGATAAGAGGGGTGAGCTCTACAAGCTCGGTGAGTAATGGAAATCCATAAATCTTAAAAACTCAGAAAACAACTCCTTGCAAGAACCAATACAACTCAAACGAAAATTATCCACATGCACATCATGTATGCAAGAAAGTTTTTTTTATGTTCCACCATCTTACGCGGTCATAATCCAAGGGGTCATGCGCACGTACTCGCCCCTCATGCCCTATTTCATGCCAAGAGCTATGACATTTATTCCTCGAGCCCTATTTCATGGCAAGAGCTATCTCCCCTCCAGGCCCTATTTCATGTCAAGGGATATATATATTTTTATTAAGTTGCCTATCGACTAATAATATTGCTCCTTAGGTCCTATTTCATGCCAAGAGCATTACTGCCCCCAAACGGTCATCTCAGTGTTGATTAGACATCCGAGGTAAGTGATGCAAAAATAGTTTTGGCATGCAATGCATGAATGCAATTTAGCACATATCTAATTGCACCATAATTAGTGACATTTTCAACACGTCCATAATCTTGCTCATAAAACCAACACCATATATAATTCATCATCGTAGTAAGGTAACATATCAACAATCATTTCGATGGCATATTGAGGCATTCATACACATAAAAGTATTACACATATCAAATCGAACAAAGTCCATTCCATATTGGCATGGAAAATAAACATGTAATTGCCCGAGGCCATCGACACTATCTTATGGATAAACCCACTCGCCTTGGATTACGTCGGGAGTCAACTATCTTTCGTCTGAATCCGATCAAAAGTACACACCACCTAATCATATTACCATAATATTATTAGAACAGTCATCTTACCCTTTTGTTTAATAACCAAGTTATCTTATTAATATGGAATCATTATCACCAAAATAAACTTGCAAATCAACTTAACTAAAGTATTTAGCTTTACTTGATAATATATGGAAGGGAAGTTATGATTACACTAAGTACTTAGTTATAATTAGTAGAATGCACAAAATCAATTATATAATCTCAACAATGACTAATTCACTAGACTTAGTATTAATCAAACTTTATTGCACACAATAGACCAAATTATAACAATTAACAATGTTATTATAATCATACTCCACATGCATCACTTGGTAAATTTCATTCAATTTTATCATATTATTAATCATAGAAGTCTATGAGAAGTTATGGCAAATCACAAAAGATGAAAACAATGTTGCCCTCAAAAGGTCCAATGATGAACTATAGCAATTAAGTAATGAACCGAAAGCCTATACCAACATAAGGGTCCAATTAGTCCCAATCACCCCACCAAATTAGCTTAATAAATCTAGCATTACTAATGCCTTACAAGTAATAACTTAGGTATGAAGTTCATTGATGATCAATCATTTCAACAAGGTGGAACAAACATATCATCCCAAATTGGATTCTCTAATAATTATATAACAATAATGTTTATGATTAATAATGAACAACCTCAACCTACCCAAGATGCAACAAGCAACGAGGTCGCAAAAATCCTCATCGGAGAAATGACTAAGATCCAAACCAACAACCTAAAAGAAGCTTTCGATTAATTTCTATAGGCACAAAAATCCAATCAACGTTCAACAACTGTGGACTTACCAGAGCGGCAATGGTGTGCACTGTTTAAGGTCACGACGTACTCATCGAAAAGCTGCACGAAATGACCGCCAAAAAACTCTCTCGGCCACCTCACTATTGGAAACAGAAACAAGATTAAAACCCTTCAATTGTACCTAATCGACCTAAGGATGATACCAAACTCACTAGCAGAAAGATTGGTGTGAATCAGAGCTAGAACAGGTCGCCGGCGAACTCCCCCCTTTCTCATGTTCGGCACTCACTATGTCATCCATAGTGGACCGATATTTTTCTCACCCGTGTCAAAATGTTGTCCCGTCTCGCTCTTTCCAACGGTACCTCTCACGTGAAAAAAAGAGGTCATATGGCCACTGAAAGCAGCGGCGACTGGAGCGTCATGCAGGTGTCTTCGGGGATGAAGATGGGGGTTGGGGGGTTGGGGAGAGGAAGATGATGTCTTCTCTCCCCACCTTTCCACGTATTTATTTATTGTTTTGGTGCTTGCCAAAAGATAAAAAAACTCCTCCTTTTAAAAATATTTACATTTTCCTTTATTATTATTTTTAAATTGCTGGATGTTACAACTACAACATCCATAAAAATAATTTCATCTTTGAAATTTCTAGGGGTTAACTAGATGAAAAATTTATTATTATTATATATATACACACACACATACACACACATCACTTGCCTTAGTCTCCTAATCATCATCTTAAAGGACTTAAAATTTTTTTAACTACTTATTATGATTATTATGCTTGTATTTAAATTTCAAAATAACCCTTTCCTTTAAAAGTAAAATTTAAGTCAATTCAGGCTAAACTTTATCCCATCAAATTTTGATCAAACTGTCGTAAAATTAAGAATATTTTTTTTTTGTTTTTACCAAATTTTGTATACCACAATTGGTCAAGCCGAAGGAAAATTGGCTCAACATCGGCAATTACAAATCAGATTTCGCCATATTGAATTTGACCTCCAACAAGTTTTAATATCCTTGAAACTCAATCAACTAATATCTATAGTAGCCACATCTTCAGGTTTATAACGACAACACAAAATCTCCAAATATGAGGATTGTCTTTCACTTCCACTGGAATTCGTTTTAAAGAGTCATTGCACCACAAAATCACAATTTCCACTTTTTATTGATTTCGTTGGTGAAACTTAGGACCAATGACTCTTTTGGTGCAACAATGTTATTAAAATTATACTTTAACTCTAAACTAAAAATATGATCTACACACCAATGAAAATCTCTTCACTGGCTAAATCCCACAAACTTTAATATAAGAATCTAACCAATTTGATCTTGTTATCCATCAATCTTAAAAGTATTTAAAATTTTCTTCCATTTAAAACTCTCTCCTGTGACCTTCTTTATATACTAATGAAGAAAATTCATAATCTTGTATTCTCTCCTCAATCTTAAATTATAAATTGATTAAACTCTCAATTTAAAATTAACTAGTGAAACAACTAATCATCCACCAACTATGACGACATGATGTGTCGATTCAAGCTTACGATTGAGGATCGGATGGCATCTCACTCCAATCACTCTCCCGATAAGATTTATGACGTAACCTATGGCTAGGTTCGAGTTTCCAATCGATGACTAGAAGGCGTCCCACTCTAATCAATCTTTCGAAAAACTCCAACCCAACATACTCTAAGTGATAATCAAAGACATTGATATGATCAATCAATTAACTTAAGATGGATTGAATAGACTGCACGATTTTAAAACTTATATCGTTCTCCATTTATCCTCAATTTAGTGTGAAACATTATCATCCATCCTCAATGTAATCGTACAAATTTAATCCATCAAATCCTTTCCACATCATTTCTTATTTCTTTTATTTTTACTCAAACTTCAATACAACATCCATAGAAACATACTTATTTAAAATTTTGATAAATCAACTCTATTAAAGGCCTCTATCCATTTAGATTTTCATTCATTTTTCGTAATTAGTCTCACAAATTCTCCCGTATCAATATATAATTTCCTTCCCATTTTTTCACCTTCTCAAAATTTGCAAACCCCGAGATGCTTCATTTATCATTCTAAATTATTTACCATTATAAACCATTTGAAATATTTTACAATTACTTCTTAAATCAATTTATACTAAAAATTTATAACTGGAATGATATGTTCATCCGTATCAAGTACGAATTATTTTATTATCTTGACTATCTCCAAAATTTTTGAAAGTCACTTAACTCATACTTACTAAAATGAAATTTATACTCTTATCTTAATCATTTCTTTATGGAAAAATAATTTATATTGTGCTTACATTTGTCTCCATAAATTGCTCTAGCTTTTCTCATAATCTAAAGAAAATGTTAGAATTTGAATGCTTATCGATTTTGATACAAATGAGACATTATTATTATGTTTCAGTTCCTACATTGAGATGATCAAGGGACCAACAATGTTCTCAAAGATTCCTTTGTTATACAACCAAGTTCTACAATTTTATTTCTACACTTGATTCCTTTCGTGTGTCAACATGCGGACATATGCTTTTATTACATTAACTCTTAGTAGCTACCAATATTTAGAAGCCATCACCATTAACAAGTCCATATATCTATCCATTGGTCATACAATTTTTTTTGGTACCTATATCTACCACGTTTCACAATACCTCTTAACGGTTAACAATAATGATGAATAACTATTATCGTACAATTATTCATAACATTTATGAATGAATCAATGAGAATTTAGATTGTGTAAGCACCTTCTCTTATCCATATTGCATATTTATCATTATTTTTTTAAGTTTCATCAGTAAATGATTTGTCAAGAGCATTCTTCAACTCTACATTAGGTCGTACAAGACAACAATTTTGCACGAAAGATTTTACTACTCGATGTTTGATCTAATCGATCGATACTCTATATTCAATATTTTTTTTTAAACCAATGCCCATGGTTTCATTTCCCTCTTCCATAATAAAATAAGATCTTAATGGAATAATTTTATGGAACCTTGTGAATCTCAGACCCAACAATTTTATTTAGATTAACTATTTACCACCTATCTTACTTGAATTTTGACTCGTCTATACATCTCTTATTCATACTTTCTTAAAACCAAAATAGTGCCAGTTGTAGGGATCTTGCCGTGTGTCCTCTTTTTTTTGCGCAAATGCCTCCTCTTGAATACCCATTCGAATAGTACCCTAATTGTTTTTCTCTTACATTCATTAATGCCATTTCATTTTACTACAATCCGAAAGAAGATGATAGATTTTATTATTGAGGATTCTTATCTAAGCTAGGTTTGGTTCATTGACTCCACCCAACATGATATAATCTTATAACTATACTCTCTCTATCCAAGCAACTTCAACGTGATCTTGTTCTATGAAGTGGCTAACATAATTTGATTGTGGTTCTCTCTTCTCTTCCCTTTTTTTTCAACATTAACAATGCATATTATCTAGCATGCATATCTATGCACAACTATTATACACTCATGTGTACTATGAGCATACATCAACATAAATAACCATGTTGTCATTTGTTTAAATGTCAAAATCCGTGTTTGCTACACACAACATACGTCCTAGATTGAATGTTTTCAACATTTTCATAAATAAAAAGTAATAATAATTTTATCTTTTTTATACAACATGATAACATTCTACAACAAAATAAATCGTGTAGCAAGTGTCAGTCAACTAAAAACCTAGAAAACAACTACTTGCAAGAATCAATACAACTCAAACAAAAATGATCCACATGCATGTCATGTATGCAAGAAAGTTTATTTTTATGTTCGTCTTACACGGCCACAATCCATGGGGTCATGCGTGCGTACTCGCTCCTCAGTCCCTATTTCATTCCAAGAGCCATGACATTTACTCCTAAGGGCCTATTTCATGCCAAGGGATATACATACATATATATATATACACACACATATATATATATTTATTAAGTTGCCTATCAGCTAATAATATCTCTCCTCAGGCCATGCCAAGAGCTATAATATCCGATCCTCAGGTCCTATTTCATGCCAAGACCGCCTCCAAACGGTCATCTCAATGTTGATCAGACATCTAAGGTAAGTTATGAAAAAATAGTTTTGGTATGCAATGATGAATTAACACATATCTAATTGCACCATAATTAGTGACATTTTCTATACATCAATAATCTCGCTCATAAAACCAACATCATAAACCCATACCATACATAATTCATCATCGTAGTAAGGTTGTTAACATATCAACATTTCAACAATCATTTCGATGGCATACTAAGACATTCATACACATAAAAGCATTAAACACATCGAATCGAATAAAGTCCATTTCATATCGGCATGGAAAAGAAACATGTAATTGCTCAAAGGCCATTGTCACTATCTTATGGATAAACCCACTCACCTTGGATTACATTGAGACTCAACTACCTTCCATCTAAATCTGATCAAAAGTACACACTACCTAATCATACTATCATAATATTATTAGAACAGTCATCTTACCCTTTTGTTTAATAACCAAGCTATCTTATTAATATAGAATCATTAACACCAAAATAAAACTTCCAAATCAGCTTAGCTAAAGTATTTAACTTTACTTGATAATATATGAAAGGGAAGTTATGATTACACTAAGTACTTAGTTATAATTAGTAGCATGCATAAAATCAATTAAATGATCTCAACAATGACTAATTCACTTGACTTAGTATTAATCAAACTTTATTGCACACAATAGACCAAATTATAACAATTAACAATGCTATTATTATAGTAATACTCCACATGCATCACTTGGTCAATTTCATTCAGTTCTATCATGTTATTAATCATAGAAGTCTATGAGAAGTTATGACAAATCACAAAAGATGAAACAATGTTGCCCTCAAAAGGTCCGACAATGAACTATAGCAATTATGCAATGACCTGAAAGTCTATACCAACATAAGGAAATAATTAGTCCCCAATCACCTGATCACTTGCTGATCACTATATGATTCTAACCCATTTTAGATGCAATTCATACATATGGAGTCCCACTTTTACCTATTTTTGGGCCAATTATACTTGGAATGCAAACATTGTGATAACTAGTTGATATTCCTCATTTCATACTTAATTCCATGTGCATAGAGGTTCTGAAATGCCAAAATCCATTAATATTTAAATTCTATGCCAAGTTATCATTTTGAGGACAAGTTATCATTCCTAAGTGTCAAGTTATCATTATTTTGAATGAACTTATTTTCAATGGTTTTCTTGCCCTAAATCCATCATTATTATGTATAAATCATATTTGGATAGTCACATCTCAACTTGTGCAAAGTTTTAAGTCCATTTGAACAAGTTATCATTTTTCAAGTGCCAAGTTATCGTTAAAGGGCAATTCTGTCATTTCGACATGCAAAACCATTAATTCTGCACAAGGACCTTAAGCAATCATCTTATTATTGTTCTAACTCATTGCTGGTCAAATTTCATCACATTTGGATAATCAAAACTCAAGTTATGACAAGTTATCGTTTTTAAGTCATATAAGTTATCGTTTTTGGGGCACTCAAGTTATCACTTTTAGAAATCTCATTCATATTTGATTTTTGACCTCACTCACTTGTCACTCTAATCAAATTGATGCCTGAAATGCTTTGAACCACCCATATTAGGACATTTCCCAAGATTTCCATAAAGTTATCATTCCGGGCCCTTGAATTCATTCATATCGATATCGGTTTTCATTCTTGCAACACACCAATTCCCTTTTTGATATAGATCTGATTTTAACTACTGTCCTAATCCTTAGTTGTTTAAATATTATTAGAAGACTTTCATGCTTGATGTTTTGGCCCTTGTAGCAAGTGGAAAAAGTGGCCAAAAGGAAGAAAAAAGGAGGGGGGACCACTAGCTTTTTGGCTGTCCAAAAAGCTGTCACTGCTGGAATTTCAGGGCCAGGGGACACATGGCTGCAATCAGGAGGATTAGAACATCTAGATGCTGATCAAAGGGTGGAAAGGAGTGATATATAAGCTGGATTTTTCTGGAGGAGAAGGGGGGCTGGTCATTCAAGGGTTTGGAGCAAGGCAAGGCAAGGAAGGGATTCTGCTGGATTTTGGGAGCTGCTGGCTGAGAAGCTTCAAAGGATTCATGATTTGTATCTGTTTCTTATCCCATTTGATGCCAAATCTTGTAAATATGAGGAGCTAAACTCCATTTCTTCTAGGATAGGGTAGTAGTTTAGATTAGTTTTGGATGGATATGGACTGTTTTATAATTCCTGCACTGAATCATTTCTGATTTTTCAGATTTCAGAAACTTCTTTACTGATTTATGCTATGCTACTATTAGATCTAATTGTAACCAATGAATGAGAAGTATTACTTGATCTAATCATTCTACAGAAGTGAATTAAGAGTTAATGTCAGTTTTCTGATTTCATTCAATTGCAATTCTGATTTCTGATTTGGTTTCTGATTTCTGAATTTGATTCCTATAAATATCAGAATCTGTTCTTCATTTCTAACTTGGTTAATTGAGTCCTTGGGATGTTGGTATTGTCCCTATCTTATTCAGAAATGAATCAAGATTGTTTGGGCAATCATTTGACTCAAATCAGATTTTTCATTAATTCCTGAACAAAAATCAGAAATCTGATTTTTCTGGTTTTACATTTCTGAAATCTGATTTGTTATAAATCTGATCTTGCCATTTGAAGACCCCATTTGTATTTATAACTGAGAAGTTATCATTTGGTCTAACCCTTGTTCAGAAATGAATCAAGAATCAATGGCAAGTTCTAGATACAAACCCAATTAGAATTCTGATTTCTATTTTCTGAAATCTGATTTTTTGAAATCTGAATTCTGATTTTCTTGGGCTGTTTGAATCTGATTGTCATTGGGGATTGAACTAATTGAACAACTGAGAGGTTGACATCTATCCCAATCTTGTTCAGAAATGAATTGAGAAGCTTTGACATTCCTATGATTCAAAACTGATTTGGTTTTTCCTGATTTGAATGAATTGAATGAGTTGCTGATTTTTTGGTTTCCTGAATTCCAAAATCTGATTTCTTGGGCTTTTGAATCTGATTGTCATCAAGGATTAGATAATTGAATAGTTGAGAGGCTAATATATGCCATGATTTTATTCAGAA
Source organism: Pontederia crassipes (assembly GCA_030549335.1). Taxonomy (NCBI): domain Eukaryota; kingdom Viridiplantae; phylum Streptophyta; class Magnoliopsida; order Commelinales; family Pontederiaceae; genus Pontederia; species Pontederia crassipes. The sequence goes on along the minus strand of CM060189.1, from coordinate 53,177,606 downwards.
ATGAATCAAGATCATTGACAATTCAGAATTTAAATCTGATTTTTTTCCCAAAATCTGATTTCTTAGTTTGATTCTAAATTCTATTTTCTGATTGTTTGGAATTTGATTTGCCAATTGTTAATCCCTATTTTATTCAAATCACTGAGAGGTGTACTCTAGGAATCCCTTGTAATCCAGAGATGGGTCAAGGGGCATTTGGCAAACTTGAATTCCATCAATCCACATTGCTGATTTTTTCAGAAATGTTGATTTCTGTTTTCTCATTTTTCTAACTTCTGATTTCCATTGTCAACCCTCATATTAATCCACTACTGAGAGGTAGTCTTAAGGGCTTCTTTGAGATCCAGAGATGGGCCAAGGAGCAATGGAAATTGTGAACTCATGTGGCCATATGTTTTGCATTTCCAATTGAGTGTGTTTGTGTGGATTCTAAATTATTTTGCAACCGAGAGGTTGATTTTGAATCTCCCTTGAATTCAGAGATGAATCATGGAACACAAGCACCATTATTGAGTACATTTTATCCTGGTTTGGTTGATTGGAATGATTCCATCTTTTTATGATTGTAAATGCAAGTTATCATTCCAAACTTCCTTGGATTGCAAAAAAATCAGCATTGAATCTTCCTTTTGAGCCCAATGATAACTTGATTTTCAGTGAGGACCCTCTTTTGATTCAACCTAGCTAACAATTATATAATCATATATTGCTTAGTTAGAGGCCAATTGAGCTGTGGGAACAGCCATTTTCAAGTTGAATCAAAAGTTGGATATTTAATGATAATTTGTTCCATTCCATCCTTAATTAATTTAGATGAACCCCAAATCCTAGAAGAACCTTCCTAATAGATAGTTAAACCTTTTTAGACTTCATTCTAGCATTTATAATTCAGTTTTGATAAATTTCTAAAACCCAAAAATCTGTTATCATTTCACTTTCTATAAAAAAATCTGTTTTCACTATTCATTAAAAATCTGTTTTTTAGGCACTTAAGTAGAACTAATCTAAATTGTTTTAGGGTGTCTTAGACTTCAAATTCTTGTGGATACGACAACCTGAGTCTACTACAACTTACCTGTGCACTTGCAGCTAGTGAGTTGGGAGACCAAAAAAAAATGAAAAATTGACATTTTCTTTAATTTCAGCAAGTTATCACTAGAAAACCCAAATATCACTATCAAGTTTTTGGCGCCGTTGCCGGGGATTTGAGGTCAATTAGGCTAACTTAGATAGTTTAGATTAGTTTTAGATTAGTTTTTAGTTTATTTGTTAAGCCAATTTTCAGTTTTTGCAAGTTATCATTCTGAATTTTTTTTCTTTTCAATTCTGTACAGATTTCTTTCTTTTTATGAAATTGATACTTCTGAATTGATTTTATGCAGATTTGGAGCTTCAAGGAGACCTCTACCTATCTGATCCTCAACTGAAAGAAGATTCAATAAGAGAAGGAGATTGCAAAGAGAAGAGGCTAGGAGAAGAACTTTTGAGAAGGATGCTACCAATCAAAACAAGGCTGCTCCTAGGACATTTAGGGATCGTTATTCACCCAGCAATTGCAGAAAATTATGAATTCGACTTCTGAGAGAGAAAGAAGAAAAGATGGATATGAGTTGGCAAACTTGGTCCTATGACTATTATCAATCAAGTGAAACACCCTTGAGCCAGGAGGAATTGGATTCTATAGTTGAAGAACCATCACAAGTTCATTGCAATCAAGGATCACCACAATTTCAACAGCCCTCTAATGCTTACATGTATGCCTCATATGGTCATGAAAGTTCTAATTACTGGAATCAAGAAGAAGGTTTCTCAACTAGTAGTCATTATATTTCAAATTATTGGAATCCTGAGCAAGACTTCTCAAGCAGCAATCCTTATGTTTATGACTCACAAAATCATTTGTATTACCATCACAATCAAGGTCAAGAGTCAAATTTTCAGGTTGCTACCATGGATATTTCAGAAAATCAGCAATCACTTAATCAATCCATAGAGTCAGAAATGAAGATTATGTTGGAGAACTTCATGAGGCGGCAGGACGAGCAACTTGCAAACTTGAAAACAATATGTATGAAAGTAGATGTTCTTGGAGCTGGATTGGAGGCCAAGCTTTGTTTGCAGTCCAGTCAAGAAGCCCTACAAATCCAATCTGCCCTTCTGAAAGAAGAAATTCAGGAAATGAAGATGGGAATTGAGAAAGAGATGAATGAAGAAAAAGTAGTCATGGAGGCTGAAATTGAAAAGGAGTCTATCACACTTATAGAACAAGCCAAGAAACAAGATGATGTTGCTGAAGTTATTGAAAAAGCTACTCCAATGATACCAGCAATAAATCACATTGAAGATCCACTTATAAGGTTCCCATCCAATGAAGAATTAATTATAGAAGACCCTGATTTTGATTCTTTGGAGAAACTATCAGATACACTCCATTGTGATGAGGGCTGCAACTCAATTCACTTATTGTCTATCCCTAAAGATGAGTTACTTCCTGCACTCAACTGTCCAAAAATTCTACTTGAAGAAATTTGCTCCACAAACCATCATGGATCAGTTGAAGAATGTCAACATCTTAGGGTTAAAGATGAAGAAACATCAAAAGAGAAGAAGTGGCCTGAACTTGAATCAAGCACTAATTCATTTGAAGTCATTCAAAGTTCCAAAGTCTCACCCATCTCATTTTCCATTGGGCAACTGGTTATGACAGCAAAGACACATGATGAAACTGAAATGGCCAAGGAGGATACAAAAGCAGAAGAAATTTCTTTCCAAATAGAGGCTATAGCAGAATTTAGATTTGTAGAAGGAATTGAAAATTCAATGAAGGAAGATCATTGCTTGCCTACTGAAAGATGGAACCAACAGCTCAAAGATCTTCCAACAATGCTGCATTTAAAGAGGCCATTGAAGAAATGGTTGCTTAAACAAGATGGTGATCCAGGAGATTCAGATGTCTTAGATGAGAAGTTATGGAATGAGAAGATAGTATATTTCTGGTACAATGAAGGAGGGATACATCCAACTGAAAAACGAAGGTCAAATATTGTGAAACTAAGAAATCCATACTTGATTAGTAAAGCTGTCCACAGATTGAGATCTCTACTGATCATATCACACTATTTAAACCTCCTTGACATCAAGAGTTGTAACAATGTCTAGCCAAAGACATTAAAGAAAGGCACTTCTTGGGAGGTAACCCAAGCCACTTATCAACCTAATCTTTCTGTTTTTGCAGGAATAAGAGATGAGGAACATGTTCAATTCACAAGTCTCAAATTCAGGGAGTACCCTTACCCCTATTTCTGATTTTTACACTGAAAGCTTAATGATAACTGATAATATTTTTCGCATTATGCTACATGGATCATATTATCATCTGAATTAACATTCATTTCAGTTATCCCAATCTATTATAGCCTAATTTCAGTGAATTTCAGAAATTCACAATGCAATGTTGAAATTTGCACTCAAAAATCTGATTAGTTACAAATCTGCCATTCCACTGATATCCTTTGTTTCTATGCAGGATTAGTTACAACTAATGAAGATTAGACCACCCAAAGTTTCTAGATGAAGTGCCAAGGGGATCCAAATTCTAAATTTAATGCATTTCAATCCCACCCACCCCTCTCCCTTGCCTTTATTTTTCAACCCTGAGGACAGTGTTGAGAATAAGCTTGGGGGAGGAAACCTAGTGCTTTTCTAACCTTTACACCATGTTTTCAATTGATTTTAATGTTCATATCATAATTCATACCATGTTATCATTGGTTTTCACAAGTTATCACTAGTTATCATTTGGTTATCAATTTTTGGACCCAACTCAATTCTGAATTCATTTTAACTCTGAAATGGGTAGAATACTTTATTTTGACAGTGGATGCACTCCAATACCAAGTGGCCAACTTGGCCATTAGCCTTCTTGCTTTAATTGGCATTATGAATTCAGATGCATTTGAATGAAGTTTTTAGCTGAAAATTTTTCCTTTTTGTGGGTCACACTAGTTGATACTTATGGATTGAATTAGTAATATCAGATGTCTAGAAGGGAGTCAAGGCTCTTGCTACCATGCTAAATAGGAAAACTTGACTTTTTGGATAAAGGGATCTAAACTATACTTGAGTTTGAACTATTGCTCACTTCATGAACAGGATAGAAAAATGAGAAAAGGAAAAGTAAAAAGTCATATGCATGCATAGAAAAAAGGAAGAGAGCAAAACTTCCAAAGGAATCTCTCTTCAATGCAAAAAGAAAAAAAATTAGCTTAATAAATCTAGCATTACTAATGCCTAACTAGTAATAACTTAGGTACGAAGATGGTTGATGATCAATGATTCCGACAAGCTGGAACAAATAGATCATCCAAAATTGGATTATGTAAACAATATATAATAATAATGTTTCTAATTAATAACGAACAACCTCAACCTACCCAAGATGCAACCAGCAAGGTTGCCAGAATCCTTGTCCGAGATACGACTAAGATCGAAACCAACAACCTGAAAGAAGCTTTCGATTAATTTTTGTAGGCTCAAAAATTCGATCAACATTCAACAACTGTGGACTTACCGAAAAACTCCACAAAATGGCCGTCGAAAAACTCTCTCGGACACCTCACGATTGGAAATGGAAACATGATTAAAACCCTTCAACTGTACCTAATCGACTTGAGGATGGTCCAACTCGCCAGCAGACAAATAGGCGTGAATCGGAGCTGGAACATGTCGCCGGCGAACTCCCCACTTTCTCACGTTTGGCACTCACTGCATCATCCATAGTGGACTGATCTTTTCCTAACCCATGTCAAAATGTTTGTCTCATCGCGCTCTTTCTAATGGTAACTCATACGCAAAAAATGGAGGTCAGATGTACCTCACTCTAGTGGACTGAGTTTAGGTAGCAATAAATCTTAAAAGAATTTTCTTGTATTTACAATAATTTTCCCACTTAAAAAACACAAAAGACTTCTAGAATTAGAATAAATTAGCCAAAAAATTATGCATGAATTTTGTGCATCATTTACCACCACGACCGCTGCTTCATCAGAGGAGCAACTGATGCTTCATGGCCATGGGAATCCATGCGACGGAGGATTAGGGGGCGTACATGGCGGGGCACCCGATCCGTAGATGTAATAGATGTAAATTGATAATGTAGTTTAAGCATAAATCTGGTAGATGATGTAGTTTAATATTGATTGTGTAAGTTGATCATGTAAGTGATTAGAACAAGTATTTTTTAATAAAATAATTGTATTTTGTGATTAGAACGTGTTGATCAAATAATTGTTTTATGAAATGTATAATTAAATTAAGTTGTGCAATGAAATGTGATTTTGTTGTATGAACTTATCGTATGTAGCGTCTCGTTAGCGCCACATCGGCATTGCACACTTAGCCCCACATTGGCATTTATGCCTTCGCGACACATTGGCTTCTACATAGCACCACAGACGATGGATAGGAAACCGAGTTAGGGATTATGTTAGTGCCCGATTAGCGTTAGAATAGCATCTTGCATTAGCATCAACATGGCGTCGATGGGATAACGCCTCTTTAGCGTAGCAATTTGCCGTTTTGCAACACAGCTGATAGCGTCATTATAATGTTGGTATAGCGCTGACTCGTGACACTAGTAGCATCATCGTGTGCTTTGGCGCCATAGTGACACTAATGTTTACCAATTTTTTACGTCCCTTTTTCGTGGCATTGTGTCGATGCTAATGCGTGGCCAAAAATGTCATTTTGGTGACACATTGGTGGAGTTGCTATTTCACAGATATGTCATAGTGCCTCTACGAGTCAAAATGCAAATGAAATATGGAGAAAACTTATTATCACTGATGAAGGAACTGAGAAAGTTAAGGAATCTAGATAAAACTTGTAAATCATTAATATGACACTTTTAGAAAGCTTGAGAATGAAATTATAAATAGTATGGTTGTTCGTTTTCATGAGTGAATGGCTTAACCTCTTTGGGCGAGCCAAGGACTAATGCTCAAAAGTTTCTTAGGTCACTCATCTCAAAATGACACACGAAGAGAACCGTGAACAAGGAAAATGGTCTAAACAAGTTGGACTTGGATGATCTCATAGGATCATTATTGATCTATGAGCAATGTTTTTAAAACCGGACCGGACGTTGAACCGGTCAAGAGGATCATTATAGGATCATGGTTTGACCGGTTCAACCGGGTTCGACCGGATTGAATCGGATTTTTATTAAAATAATAATATTTAGATTTTTTAAAAAAACTATAGTATACCTAAAATATCAAATAAATTATTTTTACATGTAAATAGCACATGTAGAATAAAAAAAGGTTGGAACTTAGAACTTTATATTTCATATTTTTACATGTAAATAATCATGATCGATCGCACCTAAATTACTTGTAAACATAATCCATAATAACATCTGCAAAACAAAAGAAAGAAGTTTTCATTTTCCTAATTAATTATATTCATAATTTTTAAAATCATCAACTTCAAAATTTATGAATTATATTTAACCTATTTTCATTCAATAACTTAGAACTCGGACAAATAAATAGAGGGATGACAAAATATCTTGACATTACATATAGTCAACCATACATATTTCGTATTTTAATTAATATTAAGAAACTTTCACCCCATGTCCTAATAATAATCATGCAAAATTTAAGCATATATTTATTATAATAATTTAATGAAAAAAATTTCTTATTTTTAAAATATTTTCTGTAGAATTTTGTAAATATTTTTTCTTTATATATTTATTTTCTTTCCTTTTTTATTCATTAATTTCAAATTTAACTTCCTGATTATTACTTTCCTAATTTTTATACTTTCTAATCTTCCTTTCACCTTTATTTATACCCACAAATTTGAAATATAATTTCCTTATAATTAATTTCCTTTTCTATTTCACACATCATAATTTACTCTATTTCCTAATATCTTATACTTTCTAGTTTTTTCACATTTATATCATTATTATACCTTCCTTATTTTATAATTTCTTTCCATATAACAACAAATTTTATTGCTTTGAAAAAAACCGGTTTGAACCGGTTTTCCGATTCAACCAGGTTTTGCCCGGGACGAACCAGTTCATCCCGGTTTTTTTCAAAAATGGCTTTTGATATTAAACCGGACCGGACCGACGGCCGGTTCGCGATTAAACCAGTCGGACCGGCCGGTCCGGTCCGATTTTAAAAACACTGTCTATGAGATAGGAATAAAGTAAGATGAAGAACCAAATGACACCATCATTGATCTCATATTATCTATTTTCTACATGCATTGATTGCTACTTTTTATTCGTATAATATCAAGATATCAAGGGTTCATCATTTTGCAAGAAAAGAGTCCAAAATCGAATGAACCACCATCATATAAAAGTTGAACCTTCTCGTCCACAATCCATTATGTGTCAGCTCAAATAATCACAAAATGAATTCAACGACATGAAGATTCAAAAAGAAAGATGAAAACCATCATCCTCATTCTAGGAATGTTTAAAATGGGATTAGAAGTGAGTTCACCCTATTACATACCTTAATCCCTAGATGATTTAGGGGCTTCTTCTTCTCCTCCTAGCCTTTTTTCTTCCCCTATGAAACTCCTCCTCCCCAGCTGGCCCTGGCCCTTGCTCTTCCCAACCTCCTCCTTTAGCTCCTAAAGCACCATGAGATGAAGCCTTATGGTGAGAAAAGAGTGGTCAACTGCTTGGTGATGCGTAAAATGAGGTAGTAAAATAAAATCACTATCAACTTCACTAGTCGCTCAAGTAATATAGTAAAAAGGAATAAAGAGTGTTGAACTAACAAGGAATATTATTAATTCAATATCTGAATTTATAAATTAACAAGAGAAGAAAAAACATGGAATTTTGGAAAATAGGGTTTGTTATTATAAAAATAAGATGATGATGATGATGATGATGATAATAATAATAATAATAATAATAATAATAATAATAATAATAATAATAATATAGTGGTGTTGAAGTTAGACCTTAGGATGAAAATAGATCAGGATAAATATTTGAACCATAAAAGATAAATTTAATCTTTAAAAATGGATTAGAGTCTCCCTAAAATAGTAATTTAACATGATTAACTTGCGGTTTCCATGACTCGCATCCCCTCAACCTAAGCATGCAGAACTATATTAATTTAATAAGAATTGAAGTCTCCACAACTAGCATCCCATCAAATCATATTAAAACTAAAATGCATTAAAATGGATTTCCTAGACTATTAATCACTCCACAAAATGATATAGATTAATAGACCACACAAACTTTGATTCTCCACACAATAGTTATCAAATTTATGTTAATTATTAATTTCATAAAAAATTAATTAAAATTAGCATCATAAATTCTGAAATTAAACACTCCACAAACTAGTATAGCCTAATTCAGAAATTCAATTAACTAACATAAAAACATTAAGCACAATTAATAATTGATAAAAAAAGATTAAAATAAATGAAATAGGGTTCAAATAATTTCCCTTCAATTAATAATATCCTAAAATAAAAGAACTAAAAACATGGAGTTCATCCTAGAAATGTTGGAGAGATAATAAAATATAAATGATGAAAATCGAAAGAATTACACCCAAGATAAAAAGTAGAGATCTCAAATTTGGGCAGACAGTTGGCAGCCTCGCGGACTTCAACCGTAGCACCTCTCTCCTTTTGGTCCTAGCCTTCAGAGCTCACGGCTCCACTGTGAAAGAAACCTAGACTTCAGAGCACCAATTGGATTGATGGTATCTTCCACTATTTATAGGTGCGAAAGGTCTTCATGGGCGTAAATCGTACGACCGAATTTAATTTGCAGAGATAAACTTTATGACTTTTAGATCTCGGGCTGATAAAACTTTGGTTAATGATAAAACATTATTCCTTTTGCACGCGATGATAAAACTCCTCTTTGATTCTCGGTCATCAAAATTGGTTAATGATGATGTTTTGCACCCAATGATTGGTTGATGATCACAGCCGATGTCTCCATCCTTGGTTAATGATAGGGTTTTGCGCCCAATGATCTCGGCCGGTAATACTCAAATGTTGGTTAAGTATAAATGCCTCTCATCGCTTTATTGCCCAATGATAGAGACATCGCCTTGATTAATGATAGAGTTTTGCACCCCCATGATTGGTTAATGATCACGACCGATGTATCCATCCTTGGTTAATGATAGGATTTTTGTATTGGTTAATGATTCCCAATGATCTCTTCATGGTTGGATATTGCAGTCAAAATTCTCCATAGATCTCGGTTAATGTTGGTGGTTTGCGCCATGATTTCGTTAAAGATAAACTTTTTATGATTATATTGATTTGGCGCCACATGATGACCTTCATTTATGTTTTATGGCCAATGATAAAGTGTCATCTTGATCATGCGTGAATTGCCTTTTGAGTTGTAATCCTGCAAAGTAATTTCCATTATTTAATTCATTCATCCACAATTAAAATATTCAAAAACTTAATAATCAAAATCGATAAATCTGGAATAATGACTAGAAATAACTTAAAATGATGCATGCCATGATCAAATTACAAAAATATTAATTAAAATAATAGACTAAAATATGTTATATTTTGCATACATCACTTGGGAAAAGAATGGAGAAAAGAAAAGAATTTTGGGGGGGCTTTTAGGGCTACTTTTTGCCAAAGGACCAAAGTACTCCCTGACTAAAACTACTTTTAAGGGCATTTTGTTAAAGTAGGTATTACATTCTACCCCCATCAAATAAAATTTCATATTCAAATATTCTTAAAATTTCACTTATCACTTATCTTTTGAGGAAACTTCTCTCCGATTCACTTTTTAGCTCCCAAATTGCATCCACGCCATGATGATATCTCCACGCCACTTTGGCCATAGTGATCACTTTGTTTTAGAGGTGATGTTCTTTGTACTCCAAAATCTTTACCGATTTCTCCTCATATGCCAAGTCTTCCTTGAGATTAAGTTCCTTAATCCTTATCAAATTGGATTCATCATGATGATATTTTCTCGACATTGAAACATGAAACACATTTTTAATTCTTTCACAAGAAGATGGTAATGTCAACTTGCATGCTCCATCATTGGGTAATTCCAACATTATAAATGGCCAAATGTACCTCAGGCTCAATTTTTCTTTCTTACTTAAATGCTTGATACTTCTGTTGGTGACACCTTCAAAAGTGCCAAATTTCATTCGCTAAAGATTTGTTCTCTCTTTCATTGGTTGGCATAACTTTGTGCCTACTTCGTGTCGCAAGCATTCTCTTCTTGATCATATCAATCTTTCAGAGTCCTTTACCGCCTTAGGGCCAAAAGGCATTCTTTCATCAATGTCAGTCCAACATGTAGGTGACCTACATAATCTTCCATACAAAAATTCATATGGAACCATCTTGATAGTAGCATGATAACTATTATTGTAGGTAAACTCTATCAAGTAGAGGTGATCATCCCAATCTCCATGCCAATCTAATGAGCAGGCCCTCAACATATTTTCTAAAGTTTGAATGGTCCTTTTGCTTTGGTCATCTGTTTGATGGTGAAATGTCGTGCTATACATTAGTCTTGTTCCAAAGGCTTCTGTAACATCTTGAAGTGAAGCGTGAATCTCTATAGGATATAATGATAGTTGGGATACTATGTAGCCTCACTATCTCCTTCACACATAAGTCCATCAAACTCTCTAAGGATTGATTTATTCTCACTGTGTCGATTTGGTCAAGTTATCCACAATGATCCAAATTGCATTATATCATTACTTTGTTCTTGGTAATCCTACCACGAAGTTCATAGTAATTTCTTGCCACTTTCATTCCAAAATTTATTTTATGTTCAATCTTCACTTATTGACACACCAAACACTTGGACTCATGCTCAACAACTTCTGTTTTCATATTGTTCCACCAAGAGCTCCTTTGAAGATCTTTATGATGTGAAAGCACGAAGAGGGGAGGAGGGTGAATTGGTGTATAAAAATATTTTTGTAAAATCACTTTCAAAAAATCAATAAAATCAATCACAAGCAAATAACGATAAAGAGTAAGTGCGAAATAAGGAGCAAACACAAGGAGACACGATATGTAGCTGACTTTCGGCCTCAACTCTTTGGCCTACGTTCTCGCTCCGACTTCTCAACCTCGAGACCGTAGGAGATTCACTATCTTTCTCTTTTCTTGTAGGGAGAGAACAACCGTCTTTATACCACACGCCTTCTTCTCCGCTCAAAAGGCAAGGCACACCTCTTTTTACAAAGAGCTCTCAACTTCACTAGATCATTCCCTCTAACTCTCTTCTTTTACAAAATTTTCTCACACAAAGCTTAGAATAGAAAGGGAAGAATTTGCAACTTTGGGATCAAGAACTTGAAAAGAGCTTTAGAATGATCTTGCTTGCTTGGATGAATTTTCTTCAGGCTTTGGCACTCCTTTTATAGGCTTCTACATGTGAAAAGTTCGTCAAAAAAAATCTTCCATAATTTTTTCCTTTAAAAATAATCGTTACTGTTCGTCTCTCTCTGTGACCGGTCGACCGCTTTAATGTGTCGGTCGACCGGTGTAACGACCGGACACTCGACCAATATAGTCTCATTATTTCTCGAACTAGCCTTTGAGTTGATCGGTTGACCAGTGCAACGATCAGACCGTCAACAGGTATAGTCTCGACATTTTTGAAATTCATCTCTGCACTGATCGATCGATTAGTACAATGACCAAACCAACGACCTGTATAGTCTCGTCATCTCTCCCGCTTGATATCGATCGTCCGATCGCCATGGCCGGTCTACCGGTGGGTTGATCGATCGTGTTGCAAAATTTTTATTTTTGCCGTTTAACTTGGCGGTTTCTTCTATGAATGAAGTCATATCAATCTTAGACCTACATTATCATCACTTGAGCATAGATTAGTAACTTTTATGTCCAATTTAATTTGTTATCATCTAAACGTAGGATTCAACATATACATCTTGGTTCTTCTCAAGTGAATAGCAAATTTGTACTTGCACCATTCTTTCAAAATTTCTTGAGCTCTTCATTGCTAGGCACCCTCAATTAGTCTATATATCTTACGCCTCCATCATTACCCAGGGTGAAACTTGTGCCTTCTTCTTGAAAAAGAGCCTTCATATCGTGATATTCTGGATCACATGGTTGAACTTCGATGATCCTTTGCACCAAATCCATTTGAATGACATAGTGTATCATCGTTATTGTCCTTTAATTGTCAAAGCTCATACTCAATTGCACAATATCTTCAATCAGATTCCACTTGTGAACTCAAAAACAAGCTAAGATCCCTCCCATTTTTGGCTTAATGCATTGATAACTACATTTGTCTTGTCCATAAGATATTGAATGGCAAATTCATAATCCTTGAATAATACTAATTATCTCCTTTGCCTCATGTTCAACTCCTTTTGAAAGAATACACATTTCAAACTTTTGTGGCCAAGGAACTCTAACTAATCCAATTAACCATGACTTCCACGGAGATGCCATCCTTGGACATGATATGGCCAGGAACATAATTTGTTTGAGCCAAAACTCGTACTTGAAGAACTTGCACACTTGTGTTGGTGCAACATCTCTAATACAATACGTAAATGATTCTTATTAATACAATACGTAAAAGATTCTTATTCGGGGCTTGATAAGTAGATCAAGATACCATTGACGAAGACGATCACAAATTTGTCCAAGTAAGGTCTAAAAATCATGTTCATAAGATCCATAACAGTGTTGGAGCATTTGTTAGAAAAAAAGGCATAACAAGAAATTTGTAATGACCATACCTACATCGGAAAGAGGCTTTAAGTATGTCTTGCTCCACAACTCTTAATTGATGATATTCTCTATGGAAATTGATAGTGAAATTGAGGAGTATAGTGATAACTTGCTGATTTTGGGGTCAAATTTCAGATTTTTCAATTTTTGATTTAACTCCCTAATTCACTCTGTACTACAGTGCACATGTCAGTTGTAGTAAATCCTAAATGTCATATCCACAGTGATTTGAAGCCAAAGACTCCCTAAAACAATCTAGACTAGCCTTAACTAAAGTTATAATTTAAGGAAATTGAAGGGAAGTGAAAATAGATTTTTAAAAGTGACCAAAAAGATAATTGTTTTTGGATTTTTGGAAAGTTATCAAAACTGAATTATAAATGCTAAACTAAGGGCTAAAAGGGTTTATCTATCAATGAGGAAGGTTCTCCTAGGAGTTGGGGTTCATATAACTTAATTATGGATGGAATGGAATAAGTTATCAATTTTTAGTCAAATCTGATTCAACCTTAAACATGGCTGCTCTCATAGCTCAATTAGTCCAAAACTAATCAATATATTATCATATAATTGTTAGCCAGATTGAATTGGATAAGTATCCCCACTGAATGTCAAGTTATCATTAGCATATTCACAAAACCCCTCACTGATTTTGCCAACTCTTTTCAGATTTTGGCAATTTCAGTTTGGCATTACAATTCAACTCACATTCATGCATCAACTAATCAGAAAAGTAATGAGTCCAATCTTAATACTAATGCTTCTTGGTTTATCTCTAAACAACAAGAGGATTTTAAATCAGCCTCTCAGCTGCAAATTGAAATGAAATCCACATTATAAAATCAGCACATATTAAACATTGGAATTCAGCACATGTCACTGCTTCTTGGTCCATCTTTGAACAATAATAAATCCTTAAGTTCACTTCTCAGTGATTAATGAAATCAGAGGTTTAACAATAACAAGGCAGATTTCCCAAAATTCAGGAATTCAGAATTGGAAATCAGAAATCAGAAATTAAAAGGTTTTGCAACAATTCAGGGTTGGAATCTCAGGAAGTACCTTTGCCTCTTGATTCATTTCTGAATAAGAATGAAGCCATAAGGAAACCTCTTAGTTGTCAATACAATCAGGGCTTCACAATGATAGAATCAGATTCAATCAGAATTCAGGAATCAGAAATCAGAAAACAGATTTCAGAAATCAGAATCCTAATTGGGTTTGAACCTAGAAACATGCCATTGGTTCTTGATTCATTTTTGAACAATGAATAGATCAAAGGACAACATCTCAGTTGTAGATACAAATAGGATCTTACAATGTCAAGAATAGATTCATACAAAACAGATTTCAGAAATAGAAATAAAAAATCAGAACTTGATTCAGTGTAGGAAATCAGAATTGTTTATAATCCATCCACAATTAAACTAGACTACTACCCTATCCTAGGAGAAATGGGAATTAGCTCCTCATAATTACAAAGTTTGATACACAATAGAAGGAAAAACAGATCCAAAATATCCTCATTTGAAGGCTGTCGACAGGATGATTGCAGAGTGTTCAGCAGCACTTCAGCTCCTCTCCTTGCTTCCTTCCTGCTCAAACCCTTGGAATGTCCAGCCCCCTGCTTCCGTCCTCTCATCACTATTGGATGTAGATCAGAATGTTCTCTTGTGCCTTGATTATGCCAAGTGTCCTGGTCCAGAAAATATCTGCAGTGCTAGCTTTTTGGACAGCCAAAAAGCAAGTGGTCCCCCCTCCTTTTTCCTCCTTGTGCAGCCTTCTTTTCCCTACTAGAAAGGTCAAAACAGCAAGCATCAAAGTCATTGAATATGATTTAGACAAATAAGGATTAGGACAGCTATTAATATCAGCTCATTTAGCAAATGAAGTTTGATGTTATGCAGGAATGAAATCTTTATTTGTCTAATGATAACTTATAGCCCAGAATGATAACTTTACATATTTCATAAAAAATGTCCAAATATGAGTGGTTCAGAGCATTGAAGGCATCAAAGGGATTAGGGTAGCAAGTGAATGAGGTTAGAAATCAAATGTGGATAAGATTTCATAGGAATGATAACTTTGGTGTCAAAAACGATAACTTGAAGCCATAAAATGATAACTTGTCATAACTTTGGTTGTGGTTATACAAATGTGATCAAATCAGAGCAGCAAGGAGTTAGGACAATAATATAATGATTGCCTAATGCTTTTATGCAGAATTGATAGCCTTGCATATCGAAATGACAATTTTGCCCTAAAAATGATAACTTGCCACTCAAAAATGATAACTTGTGAAATGGAATGATAACTTTGCACAAGTTGAAATATGATCATCCAAATATGATTAATTCATAATTGCAAGAGATTTAGGGCAAGATAATCACTAGAAATCAGCTAAATTTGAAAAATGATAACTTGCACTTTGGAATGATAACTTACCCAAAAAAATGATAACTTTGCATAGAATTAAAATATTTATGGATTTTAGCAATTCCGAACCTCTATGCACATGGAATTAAGTGTAAAATGGGAATGATCAGTTGGTTATCATAATCCTTTGCATTCCAAGCATAATTGACCAAAAGTTAGGCAAAATGAGGGCTCGATATGGGTGAATTGAATAGAAAATGGGATAAAAACCTATTGTGATCAGCTAGTGATCAAACTCCCCCAAGCTTAGCCTTTTGCTTGTCCTCAAACAAAACATTCAAAAATTAAGAACAAACTTGAATTAACAGTCCACAAATGAATTCAAAACCAGCTGATCTAAGTCCAATGAGTTTCCCACTTTGCCAACACTTCATTCTTTCCAAAACTTATTTTCTAGTTAGGGAATCACAGAGGCTAAAGAAAATTTAAGCCATGGAAGAAGTACTAGCAGTAACAAGTTTGAATTTCAGGAATTATCAACTTTACAAAAAGGTTGAACTACAAATCTCTTCATGAACAGATTTTCCACTACTTAACATGTTTAACACCTGACTTTTATTCATGAAATGCAAGTAAATAGGTCAAGAGCTGATTTTTATTCGTGCCGGTCACAGGATAAAAATCCTGGCTTTATTCAGGAGAGGTTCCTTTTTGGAATTGCACTCTCTTTATTTATGCATGCATGCAATGCAAAATGCAATTTTTCACTTTTTTTCTTTTCTCCATTTTCCTTTTTCTATTCTGTTCATGAAGTGAGCAATAGTTCAAACTCAAGTAAGGTTTAGATTCCTTTTTCCAAAAAGTCAAGTTTTCCTATTTAACATGGCAGCAAGAGCCTTGACTCCTTTCTAGACATCATATATTGCTAATTCAATCCATTCCATGAATGTCAGCTAGTGTTACCCACAAAAAGAAAATTTTTTAGCTGAAATTTAATTCAAATGCACCTGAATTAATAAGTTGATTAAAGTAAGAAGACTAATGGCCAAATTGACCACTTGGTATTGGAGTGTACACCCATTTTAGAGTTAGAATGAATGCATGAATTGAATTGAGCCCAAGAAATGATAACCAGTGATAACTTGTTAAAACTAGTGATAACCGAGTGAAATCAATGATAACTTGTTCAAACAGTGATAACCTAGTGATAATTGATTATATAGGCATTAAAATAGATTGAAAATATGGTGTAAAGCACCAGATTTCCTCCCCCAAGCTCACTCTCAGCACTGTCCACAGTGATGAAAAAGATAGGAAAGGGAGAGGGTTGGGAGGGTATGAAATTCATGGAATTTTGCATTTGATCCCTTCCAATGGTTCTTGCATCTCAATCAGAGGCTTTGGGTGATCTATACTTCATGAATTGCAACTAATCCTGTAGAGAAATAAAGGATAATAATGAAATCTGCAATATCAGATTTTTGGGGTGCACAATTCAATAATGCATTTGAAATGAATTGAAATTCAGTAGTGATGGATTTTGATAATTGATATGAATGATAATCCAGATGTAAATATGATAATTGCAGCATGAGGGAAAAGATAATATCAGTTATCATTGGGATTTCAGTGAGAAAATTAAAATTGAGGGTAGAGGTACTCCCTGACTTATTAATCTGATTCCTCCCTGACTTATTCCTACAAAACATAAAGATTAGGTATAAAATGGCTTGGGTTACCTCCCAAGAAGTGCCCTACTTCAATGTCTTAGGCTAGACATTGTTGAATTGGAGTTCAACTAGGCAATTGTAGGGGATCTTGCAAAATCAGCACCTCCTTAGTTGAATCCATGGTTGTGGGGTTATATAACTTCAATCTTTGTCCATTAACATTGAATATGTCAGCATTGTCATTGACAAGGTCCACAGCCCCAAAAGGATAAACCTTGTGGACTTTGAAGGGTCCACTCCATCTAGACTTCAATTTTCTAAGAAACAACTTGAGCCTTGAATTAAATAGCAACACAAGGTCTCCAACTTTGAAATCCTTCTTCAGAATCCTGCTATCATGCCATCTCTTGGTCCTTTCCTTGTAGAATTCTGAATTATAGTAGGCATTGAGCCTAATCTCATCCAATTCATCAATTTGCAAGAGTCTTTTCTGTTCACAAGCATGCATATCAAAATTTAGTGCATTGACAGCCCAATATGCCTTGTGTTTGAGTTCAATTGGCAAGTGGCATGTTTTTCCATAAACCAACTTATATGGGGAGACACCAATTGGAGATTTATAAGCTGTCCTATAGGCCCAAAGTGCATCATTCAACTTGGTGCTCCAATCCTTTCTAGTTAATGAAACTATTTTCTCCAAAATGGCTTTGATTTCTCTATTTGAAATTTCAGCTTGGCCATTTGTTTGAGGGTGATAAGCTGTTGAAACTTTATGCCTTACCCCATACTTGCTTAAGAGGGTCTCAAAATATCTTTTTATAAAGTGGCTGCCTCCATCACTGATAACCACCCTTGGCACTCCAAATCTTGGAAAGATAATGTCCTTGAACAACTTGATAACAGCTCTGGAATCAGCAACTATAGTGGGGATGGCCTCTATCCATTTGGACACATAATCAACAGCCAACAATATGAATTTGCATCCAAAGGAGCTAGGGAAGGGTCCCATGTAATCAATGCCCCAAACATAAAAAATTTCAACTTCTAGAATCTCATTTGTGGCATTTCATTCCTCTTGGAGATTGAAGCCGCTCTTTGGCACACATCACAGCCTTTGACATACATGTGAGCATCTTTGAATAAGGAAGGCCAATAGAAACCAAATTGTAGAACCTTAGCAGTTGTCTTTTGGGTAGCTCCATGTCCACCATATGGAGATCAGTGGCATTCATACAAAATGGATTGGAATTCAGCTTCTAGCACACACCTTCTGAAAATGCCATCAGGGGACTTATTAAACAAGAGTAGATCATCCCAATAGAAGTCTTTGATGTCATGGAAGAGCTTCTTCTTCTGTTGATAGGAGTACTTAGGTGGAATGACTCCACATGCCAGATAATTGACAATGTCAGCATACCAAGGAGTTGGAGCAGCTGATATGGCCATTAGAAAGTCATCAGGGAATGAGTCATTGATAGGAATTGATGGAGAATTCTGAGTTCCTTCCATTCTTGACAAATGGTCAGCAACCAAATTTTCTATCCCTCTTTTGTCCCTGATTTCCACATCAAACTCTTGCAGCAGTATAATCCATCTTATAAGTCTTGGTTTGGATTCTTTCTTTCTGATCAGGTGCCTCACTGCTTGGTGGTCAGTGTACACAATTACCTTGGCTCCAATTAGACAAGATCTGAACTTATCAAACGCAAACACTACAGCCAATAGTTCCTTTTCAGTAGTGGCATAATTGACTTGAGCCTCATCTAATGTCTCGCTAGCATAGCAAATGATAATGTTTCTTATCCTCGGTTTGTCCTAGCACTGCCCCTACTACCTGGTCAGATGCATCACACATGATTTCAAAGGGTAGTGACCAATCTGGTGGTTGCACTATAGGAGCTGAAATGAGGGCTTCTTTCAACTGAATAAAGGCCTTCATACAATCTTCATCAAAATTGAACTCAACATCCTTTGCTAGCAACCTTGTGAGGGGTCTGGTTATCATTGAAAAGTTTTTGATAAACCTCCTATAAAAACCAGCATGGCCCAAGAAACTCCTTATAGCCTTCACATTCTTTGGAGGTGGTAGATTTTCAATGATCTCAATCTTTGCTTTGTCCATTTCATTCCCTCTACTGGATACAATGTGGCCTAACACAACTTCTTCTTGAACCATGAAGTGGCATTTTTCCCAATTCAGAATCAAATTGGATTCCCTGCACCTTTGTAGCACCTTTGTCAAATTTTCCAAACAAGCCTCAAAGGAATCCCCATAAACTGAAAAATCGTCCATAAACACCTCCATAATGTACTCAATGAAATATGAAAAGATGGACATCATGCACCTCTGAAATGTGGCAGGGGCATTGCACAATCCAAATGGCATCCTTCTATATGCAAATGTCCCATATGGACAAGTGAAGGTAGTCTTGTCCTGGTCTTGTGGATGGATTGGAATCTGCAAGAAGCCTGAATAGCCATCCAAATAACAAAAGTGAGAGTGCTTGGCCAACCTCTCAAGCATCTGATCAATGAAGGGGAGTGGGAAGTGGTCCTTCCTGGTTGCCTTGTTCAATTTTCTGAAATCAATACACATTCTCCACCCTGTCACTGTCCTAGTAGAGATCAACTCATCTGAATCTGATTTGACTATTGTAATCCCTCCTTTCTTTGGCACAACTTGGACAGGGCTGACCCATTCACTATCTGAAATGAAGCAAATAATTCCAGCATTCAACAACTTCAGCACCTCCTTCTTGACAACCTCCTTCATGACTAGATTGAGTCTTCTTTGGCATTTAATTGAGGGCTTGTAGTTGTCCTCCATAAGGATCATGTGCATGCAAATTGAGGGATTAATACCCTTAATATCTTAAATTGAATAGCCTATTACCTCCCTGTACAGCTTCAATCTTTTCAGCAGCTCATGCACTTGGTCCTTTGGCAAATTGGCATTGATAATTACTGGAAATGTTGAATTCTCTCCTAAGAATTCATACTTCAGGTTGCTAGGAAGAGGCTTGAGCTCCAATTTAGAAGAGTTGTCTTGAGTTGAATTGGGTTGGAGTTCAGCAGTGATAACCTGTTGCACCTCATTCTGAAATTCTGATTTGTCCACTAATTTGAGGGAATTCAACTCAAATTGGCATGCCTTAGCCTTTGGATCCTCTATTTCCTTCAAGTGATCAAACATTAGGCACATTTGCAATGGGTCTTCAATGGAAATTATTGTAGAAACTTGCTGATACAATTTTAGCAATTAAAGTTAATTTTCTAACAAAAAATTCAAAACAATAGAACTCGACCTGAGTCATGACTAAAATTTACTTCGACGCAAAGTAATGAAGGAAATCAGCCTGGGTTAGTACTAACTCGCCGGGTTCTTCATAGAGAAGAATTCGACATGAATTGTTCAATTGTTTCTTGCGATTATCATGCAAAATAATATAAAATTAATGCAAGAAACTATTCAACTCAGATAAAGCATGAAACGAACATCATAACCATGTAGTCAAAAATCTAAATAACAAAATATATTAAGATAAAAAAATGAGGTTCAACGTAGTCTTCATCTAACAACTAAACTAATCCATAATCACAAGAATTAACATAAAATTTGAGGGAGAAAAAAATAAAATAAAGATTGAAAATTATAAATCAAACTCCTAGGTAGTGGTGGACGTCTCTAGAACAAGTCTTGGTCGAAAGCTCTAAACTATCGTCCGAAATCTCAAAATTTCTAGTTCTTCGATTGATTTGTAGTAGCACGCAGTAGAACTTTGTCTCTTATTTTTGGTGCGTCTAGGCTTCAAGCTCTGAGATTGCATGCTTCTTAGGTTCGTGGTACGCCCCTATTTATAGGGGTGGCAGCCTTTTAGAGTTCCAAGTTGAAATCACGGCTTAAAATTGAGTGAAAGTTGGCCAAAAAACTATAGTAGAACTTTGTCTCTTATTTTTGGTGCGTCTAGGCTTCAAGCTCTGAGATTGCATGCTTCTTAGTTCGTGGTACGCCCCTATTTATAGGGGTGGCAGCCTTTTAGGGTTCCAAGTTGAAATCACGGCTTAAAATTGAGTGAAAGTTGGCCAAAAAACTACAATCGTCCGTCAGTTTGGCTGATTGAACTGAACTCGGGCCGGGGGGTTCTATCTAGATTTTACTTTTGGAGGGAAAGCAATTTGGAATTGAGTTTTCACACCAACCCTGTCCGAGTATGATGCCAGCCTGGCCCGTGTTCTTCTTGACTCAATCATACATGCTCTTCGTGCTCCATTTTGCATGCTTTTTTCGATCCGATGGCTTTGCACCTCCAAAATAATGATTCTGAGAATAAAATAGAACACAAGTGGGTAGCTTTGGACTCAAAAGAATTTAAGAAAATAAAGAATAAAATAGATGTATGCAATGATAAAAATTATGAAAAATAGCCTAAATGATGCATGTAAAACATGTATGAAAATGCATGCATTAGGAACTCATTACCACTTCTACATGTTGTGCCCCATGAAGAGATCAACATTTCTCTTCACCGCATGATGTTAGAATTGGTAACAATTAAAATTCTAGCAAGTGCACTAGACGCTCAAGTAGTAAAGTGTCGAAACCATGAGGAATTAACTTACTGAACTAAACTAATTTTAGAGACTAATAAGAGACAACATGGTTTGGGTTAAAAAGTTGTAGAAAATAAAATACTAAAAATAAACTAAATTACTAATGTCTAGGGTCTTTAGGATGGGTTAAAATGATTAAGACCAAACTTGTTTCACTTCTGTAGCAAATGATTTAATCGAAAAATAATCATATTCAACTTTTAAATGAATTAGGAACACCCAAAGTATAATCTTCCTAACTGGGTAAATCAACTATTCTTAATCCTAATAAGATGAGAATACTCCACTCGGCTTTACTCTCAATTCTAGTTAGATTAAAATGCTACGAGTTGTGATTCCTATACTACTAAACTGCTCATCCGAATCAACTTGGCAGACCACATAATCTAATACTCTGTCCGGCTCTACTAAGATTATGATATGAATTGCTTAAAGAAAATTATGAATTAATAATTGATCACATCGTCCAGCTAATAATTAACTAATGATTCAAATAAAACTAATGAAAATCCTTAAACACAACAATCATGTTCTTAAAAGTTAAACAAACTATAGTCAAAACTACATAAAGGTTCACAAGTTGTCTTAACAATAAGTCTTTTGTAGAAATAAACTATGAAAAATACAACCGAATTGACCAGATTACAAAGATTAAAAAGATTGGACTTTTAAGCATGAATTGATTCATCCCAAATTGAAAGTACTCCTAGGAACGAAACTAAAAATTGTTGCACGATCCTCACCTGAGATCACCGCACAAAAAGTCCTTTTAATTGTTCTTCAAATTTCTCTCATGTTTTTATCTTCAACGCACAGGTTGCAAGCTTAGCATCTTCTCTCTCCAGGTGGTAGAAAGCCTCTATTTATAATGATTAAGGTTTCCATATGATTGGATTTTCAGAGCTGAATTAAATATGAGTTTTTGGCCCTATCAAACTCCAATTTTTTTAGCCATAAAATCTTTCCAATTGATCCCTAGGACATACGGTATGAGTTAGAGTCCTTGTGCATTTCAAATTCTTTCAAATCTCAAATCCAGAGTTCGTCATGACCTGTAATATGGTTCTCACTGCCTAAACAGTGTTCGAATCAAATTAGAAATAAGTTTTCACTGCCCATGAAAGGATTTTCGTGGTCCTTAAAGTGTACGATTTTCATAAGAATTATGAATTTCACAGCTCGTGATAGGCTAATCATGAAAAACAACTTCCTAGAGTGAAAAAAATGCAGTTTAATGCCCGTTATTATTATTTCATGGTCCTATTTCATGATCGTGACAAATTCTCCATGGCTCACTCGTAACAACACAATTCAAATCCTTGACAGCTTTACTATTTTTCACTTTCTAGCTGTGTTTTAATTTTAGTTTGAGCGTGATTTTCTCCATTGGTTTCATACTTCATTTTTCTTGTTTCCTAGACAATAAAATATAATATTTGGGTAGATTTTTGAATTTTGTAAAACTAATGTAAATAAGCTCATAAAATGATGCATGCTATTAGATAAATGATTTGAAATAAGATTAAATGCAATACTAATATATGTTGGAATTTGTATGTATCAAATTTTCCCAAGCTTAGATATTTGCTTGTCTTCAAGAAATATTCAAGAAAAAGCTCAAAAATCCAAGAAGGTTCATCATCGCTTCCACCCTATGAGTTATCTACTTTTGTTAGCACTTTAGTTTATACATCCATCGCCAAATCATCTTTCCATCATTCCAATGACACAACCTTGTAGAATTTCTGAATATTGGACATATAAGCTCATACAAGTAAATATACAGTCTATCAAATAAGAGCTCAATGTTAAAAAAACATAAGTGCATACTGAGTTTATACATTTTCACTTTAAATCTTTTGATATTTTCATCCACTTTTTCACTTTTTTCTGGTTGATTTGTGAGATTCTCCATATTGACAAGGTGGTCTATGTAACTAGGTTTCGACAAACGAATCCCACAGTAGTGTCCTTAGGTCGCTAGACAAGAATCCCTACAGGTCTAATCACTTGGACATATCAAGGTTCCATATAACACTTATTTCTTTATTTTTCATTGATTTGGTACTCATGTGCTTCATATTGCACAAGGTGATCCATGTAACAGACTTTCGACCGATGGATCCCAAAGCAATTGCCCTTAGGTTTTTAGGCAAGAATTCTACGGATCTAATCACCCGGACACACCAAGGTTCAGATGACACTTTTATATTTCTTTATTTCTTTTTTATTTGTTTTCGTTGTGGTTCAACTAACCCTCTTTTATTATGTTCGCTTCTTTTGTTTTTTTTACCAACTATAATCTCAATAAGCACTTAAGCGTTCAATAAAAAGGTAAATATTATCAAAACTAAAGGAAAATAAAAAAAAAATGAGTATGAACAATAATTTGTTGTCCAAATATTCATAGTTCTACTTAGCAACATTCACATTCCAAATACCCAATACTAAGGCAATAAAACATAAAAGAATCGTGCTTCGAATTTCGTTAATAGCGGGATGTCCTTGAATATTTCTTGAAATTAAGAAAATACATGAAATAGTAAGATGTGATATTTGTCTTTTTCAATTTTTTGAGTCTTGAATTTTAAATATTATTGATTTTCCTTGTGGAATGCAAATCAAATATGAAAACATGAGATAATACGTTATGGTAGCATATGCATGAAAAGATAGACATGATGCATGAAAATGCAAACTCGTCAAAACTTGAACTCAACGTTGACCCTAATGTTTAAAATCAAACTAAAAGAGGAGAATATAAACCTGATAAAGACAAATAAAGGAAGGAAATGAAAAGAGACAACATGATATATCTCAATTTGATGGATGTGGAAGTCGTAGAGAGAAGCGTATATGTGTTAATGTCAAACATGTAGGAGCTGCCGAGTATGAGTTGCTTAAAGGCATGTAGACTGCAAGGGGTGCTTTCTTATCCTGGAGCATAATAATGAAAAAAACTTCTTATCACAGGCTGTGAATATAAAATAACGTCCTTGATCGCTTGTAACAGTTCATGAATGACGTGTAACTCTGGAAGTGACCGTCACGACCCTTGCAATGTTGCCTCTTGTCCATCTCATGGAGAATTATGATTATGTAACAATCTTGGTATTATAACGGGTCATGAGAGGTGATTCACGGCCCTATTATTTCTTTTGTGTTGAAAATCGACGCTTAGAGAGTAACGGTTCATGATTTGATTTGTCTTCTGTGTAATCCCTGGTCGTTACAATTTGTAACGGTCGTGAGTTGGTCATCTTCCTCCATTTCTTTTGTACTTCATCGGAGTTTGTGAGGAGTCAATTGAAGTTGTCGAAGATTTTTGTCATAAGTAAAAATTTGTTGGTCTTCTTTGGATGAAGTTATCCTTATAGTTGAACGTCGCCGGTGAATGAATTGGCGACTACAGCAAAGGGCGATCACTCCGTGGAGCAAAGTTTGAAGGTGGTGGTCAAGGATCGTCAGTCAGTCAGTCATGAAGGTGCATAGTTGAAGATGTCAATATGGAGGTGGTCATTGTTGGCGTGGCATCAAAGATCACGACTCAATAGGAAAAGATGAGTACCGGTGATTTAGCAATGATGATGTTGCAAAGGATACATGTGCCGCACAATGTGTGATTGATTCTATTTGTTGAATACTTTTTGAGGCATCGCAGCTGCTATCAAAGATCGCCTATACAATTCAATTGTTTGATTGATTCTGATTGACTCAATAGGAAGAAGGTTTGACAGGCAGTTTGCTGATGATGATGATGCTTACGCGATCCACTGGTGGTCAAGGGTCAGCGACATGGGTGGTGATTGAGTTGTCATGAAATCATCAACTTATGGCCTCCATCATTATGTGGTCATGGTTCTGAAACAGGTCACCGATGTCGCCGAAGCTAATCATCAATGAATAACAAAGTGTCAATCATAGATAACCATGAATGAGTCATTGGGATTGGTGATGTGTTCACCAGAGTGGATGAAGCTGGACTTCATCGTTGAAGTGGAGGGTGTTTGAGAGATGATGACCGAAGATGGTGAAGATCATCAAAGATTCTGCCAGTGGCCAATGTGGTTCAAATTGTCATCGAAGGTCACATATGATGGATAAAACATCAAGGATTGTCGGTGAGATTTGACAGAGAAGAACTTAGCCGACGATATCTTGATGTCGTTGGCGTCATGAATTGAAAGTAATGGCCCTCTATGTGACGGATGTGAACTCATAATGACCGTAGTGGGCATGATGACCGTGAATGTTTTGAATGGGCCATGAATTGAAAAAAGAGTGTGTTGTTGGTTTCACTTACGGGCCGTGACACTATCATAACGACCTGTGAAACGGGTAATGTGGAAGTTTCAAATCTATTGTATAACCTGTGAATCATGTGTAACGACCAATGGTTGTGAATGTGAACTTTCTATAAGACCCATGACTATCTTGTAATTCCCCATGATGTTGTCTGTCAAAAGAATCTATAGGCATGTGAGACCCATGGGAAATATGCCACCCTGCGTGACTATGAATAACGAGAATCGTGAATACTTAGTAACGACATGTGGATAAAAAATTTTCTGAAAAATCGCGCTTGCAATGTTGGGCAGTTCAAATAAAAATAAAAATGACTAACAGAGATAAAAAAGATGTTAAGAAACTAAATTAAGAAAAGGAAAAGCTAATCTAATCAAATGAAAAATAAAATGTAAACTAAGAGTTTAGAGTGAAAGAATAATTTTAATTTAGTCATTTGCTTGACTTTGATACGCATGTGCTGTAACATAATAAATCAGAATAAACATATGAATTTGCAGTTAAAGAACAATCTCACCGGATTTATGGGATGTGATAATGAAAACTTCATGTGGTGAGGCTCAACAAATTCAATGGTGAATGATGCCCAACGTCTCCACCCTTGTACCATAGTTTGGTGCCGGTGGTTCTTCAATTACAGTAATTTTTTTAGATTGGAGTTGTTGATTGTCCTGTCGATTATCTTGAATTGATGAGTTATTCTTGAGTCTCCATTGGTTTGTTGTGCTTAAAATTTTGGTTGGTGTCTCGGGTGTTGGCGCACACTTCATTTTTTTCTTTTATTTTCCAATGCTTTGTCGGAGAGGTCCTTATTATTGTCGATAACATGCTTCCTCTTCTTGGTGATTTTCGAATTTGGAGGGATGTGGCTAAGTCAGTGTTGGAGATGAAGTTTGAGTAGTAGGGACTTCCGAAGGCGAGATTTTCCTTCAAACTTGTCCATCTTCAATAATGTATGCACTTGTCTCCTTTATAACCCATCATTAGTTGTTGTCCTTGCTAAAAATTTTGTTCTTGGATATCCTCTTCTTTGATAGGAATCTTGATGGTGGCATGAACACATGATGATCATCGAGCTCTCGTTGATTTACTTTGAAGCTTCAGTATTTAGATAAGTCAATTGTACAACTTAACCCTCTAATGCATGTAGCTTTGCTTCCAAGGCATCGAACTTGAGCTCCATATCGAATAATTGAATCGAATCATCAGCTTTGATCTTGTGCTTGTAGCTTTCTTTCAGTTGATGTAATAGTTTGACCCATAATCCCTTTGAGGTCAACTTTTGGCTTAGTTGAAGACTTCAATTTGAGAAGTGATGTGATGACATCTTTCATTTCATTGCTGTGATGTCGCAGGTTTGCAAGTTGACTCTCCAAAATTTTCATTTGATAGGATTGTCTGGAGAGTTGCTTGAGTAGAGGATAAAACTTGTTTGAAATAATGCTTCGTGGATTTAGGAATAAGTCTTCATAATCAACATGCTGAGGCACCATGTTGTTGTTACTTGATGAAGCCTCAGTCTGAACTTTATGTTGCTGGATAGCAACTTCATTTTCCTCAATGTTTGGCTGGTGGTCGATTTCCTTTTTGCCATCAAGGAGGTAGTGATGTGTTTGTGATAATCAAATCATGTACAAAAGATGTAACCTGAAAATTTTACCCAACTAAAGAAAAGGTGAAGGTAATAGGAAATAAAGTTTCAAAGTAGCGTGAAAATAAGAGGAGTAAGTAAAGAATAATTCCCTGGCAACGACGCCAAAAACTTGATGCGAGAATTGGTAACAATTAAATGCTAGCAAGTGCACTAGTCGCTCAAGTAATAAAGTGTAATGAGTAGAGTGTCGAACCCACGAGAAATTAACTTACTGAACTAACATAATTTTAGAGAGTAATAAGAGACAACATGATTTGCATAAAAGATCGAGTTGTAGAAATTAAAATAACAAAAAATAAAATACTAAAACTAAACTAAATTAGTGATGTGATCACTTGCTGATCACTATATGATTCTAACCCATTTTAGATCAAATTCATACATATGGAGTCCCACTTTTACCTATTTTTGGGCCAATTATACTTGGAATGCAAACATTGTGATAACTAGTTGATATTCCTCATTTCATACTTAATTTCATGTGCATAGAGGTTCTGAAATGCCAAAATCCATTAATATTTAAATTCTATGCCAAGTTATCATTTTGAGGACAAGTTATCATTCCTAAGTGTTAAGTTATCATTATTTTGAATGAACTTATTTTCAATGGTTTTCTTGCCCTAAATCCATAATTATCATGTATAAATCATATTTGGATAGTCACATCTCAACTTGTGCAAAGTTTTAAGTCCATTTGAACAAGTTATCATTTTTCAAGTGCCAAGTTATCGTTAAAGGGCAATTCTGTCATTTCGACATGCAAAACCATTAATTCTGCACAAGGACCTTAAGCAATCATCTTATTATTGTTCTAACTCATTGCTGGTCAAATTTCATCACATTTGGATAATCAAAACTCAAGTTATGACAAGTTATCATTTTTAAGTCATATAAGTTATCGTTTTTGGGGCACTCAAGTTATCACTTTTAGGAATCTCATTCATATTTGATTTCTGACCTCACTCACTTGTCACTCTAATCAATTTGATGCCTGAAATGCTTTGAATCACTTGCATTTGGATAATTTCCATGATTTGTGACAAGTTATCATTCCGGGCCCCTTAATTCAATAATTTTGATACAAGTTTTCATTCCTGCACAACACCTAATACCATTTGATATCTGAGCTAGCAACTATCATTATCCTAATCCTTATTTGTCAAAACATCATTCAAGGGCTTTGATGCTTGCTGTTTGGGGATTTGTAGCAGGGAGAAATGTGGCCAAAAATGTGAAAAAAGTAGGGGGAACCACTACTTTTTCTTGCACAAAAGGGAAGCTGTCACTGCTGGAATTTCTGCAGATGGACAGGTGGCTTAATCAGGAGGATTAGAACATCTAGATGCTGATCAAAGGGTGGAAAGGAGTGATATATAAGCTGGATTTTTCTGGAGGAGAAGGGAGGCTGGTCATTCAAGGGTTTGAGCAAAAGAAGGAGGTTGTTGCTGCTGGATTTTGGGATCTACTGCCGAGAGCTTGAAGGAACCATGAATTGTATCTATTTCTTATCCCATTTGATGTCACATCTTGTAATTATGAGGAGCTAAAATCCATTTCTTCTAGGATAGGGTAGTAGTTTAGATTAGTTTTGGATGGATATGGATTGATTTGTAATCCTGCACTGAAATCAATTCTGGTTTTCAGATTTTAGAACTTTTCTGCACTGATTCATGTTATCATTAGATCCATTGTAAACCATGATTGAGATGTGTTATTTGATCTAATCACCCTTCAGAATGCATTAAGAGATAAAGTCAGATTTCTGGATTCCATTTAGTTGCAAATCTGATTTCTGAATTTGGTTTCCTGAAAATCTGATTTCCTATTTTTTCTGAATCTGTTCTTCATTTCTAACCTAATTAATTGAGTCTTTGGAATGTTGGTATTGTCTCTATCTTGTTCAGAAATGAATCAAGATTGTTTGGGCAATCATTTGACTCAAACTAGATTTTCCATTAATTCCTGAACAGAAATCAGAAATCTGATTTTTCTGGTTTTACATTTCTGAAATCTGATCTTGTCATTTGAAGACCCTATTTGTATTTATAACTGAGAAGTTATCATTTGGTCTAACCCTTATTCAGAAATGAATCAAGAATCAATGCCAAGTTCTAGATACAAACCCAATTAGAATTCTGATTTCTACTTTCTGAAATCTGATTTTTCTGAAATCTGAATTCTGATTTTCTTGGGTTGTTTGAATCTGATTGTCATTGGGGATTGAATTAATTGAACAACTGAGAGGTTAACATCTATTCCAATCTTGTTCAGAAATGAATTGAGAAGCTTTGACATTCCTATGATTCAAATCTGATTTGGTTTTTCCTGTTTTGAATGAGTTGCTGATTTCTGGTTTCCTAAAATTCCTGAAATTTAATTTCCTGGGCTTTGGATCTGATTGTCATCAAGGATTGGATTAATTGAATAGTTGAGAGGCTAATATATGCCCTGATCTTATTCAGAAATGAATCAAGATCATTGACAATTCAGAATTCAAATCTGATTTTTCCAAAATCTGATTTCTTAGTTTGATTCTAATTCTATTTTCTGATTGCTTGGAATCTGATTACCAATTGTTAATCCCTATTTTATTCAAATCACTGAGAGGTGTACTCTAGGAATCCCTTGCAGTCTAGAGATGGGTCAAGGGGCATTTGGCAAACTTGAATTCCATCAATCCACATTGCTGATTTTTTCAAAAATGCTGATTTCTATTTTCTCATTTAATTAACTTCTGATTTCCATTGTCAACCCTCATATTAATCCACTACTGAGAGGTAGTCTTAAGGGCTTCTTTGAGATCTAGAGATGGGCCAAGGAGCAATGGGAATTATGAACTCATGTGGCCATATGTTTTGCATTTCCAATTGAGTGTGTTTGTGTGGATTCCAATTTATTTTGCAACCGAGAGGTTGACTTTGAATCTCCCTTGAATTCAGAAATGAATCATGGAACACAAGCACCATTATTGAGTATATTTTATCCTGGTTTGGTTGATTGGAATGATTCCATCTTTTTATGATTGCAAATGCAAGTTATCATTCCAAACTTCCTTGGATTGCAAAAAATCAGCATTGAATCTTTCTTTTGAGCCCAATGATAACTTGATTTTCAGTGAGGACCCTCTTTTGATTCAACCTAGCTAACAATTATATAATCATATATTGCTTAGTTAGAGGCCAATTGAGCTGTGGGGACAGCCATTTTCAAGTTGAATCAAAAGTTGGACATTTAGTGATAACTTGTTCCATTCCATCCTTAATTAATTTAGATGAACCCCAAATCCTAGAAGAACCTTACTCATAGATAGTTAAACCTTTTTAGACTTCATTCTAGCATTTATAATTCAGTTTTGATAAATTTCCAAAACCCAAAAATCTGTTATCATTTCACTTTCCATATAAAAATCTGTTTTCACTTCCCTTTGAAAATCTGTTTTTAGCCATTAAAGTAGAACTAATTTAGATTGTTTTAGGGTGCCTTAGACTTCAAATTCTTGTGGATACGACAACCTGAGTCTACTACAACTTACCTGTGCACTTGCAGCTAGTGAGTTGGGAGACCAAAAAAAAAATGAAAAATTGACATTTTCTTTAATTTCAGCAAGTTATCACTAGAAAACCCAAATATCACTACCAAGTTTTTGGCATCGTTGCCGGGGATTTGAAGTTAATTAGGCTAACTTAGATAGTTTAGATTAGTTTTAGATTAGTTTTTAGTTTATTTGTTAGGCCAATTTTCAGTTTTTGCAAGTTATCATTTCTTACTTTTCACTTTTGTCTAGTTTTCATTTCTTTCTTGAATTTGATACTTCTGAATCTCTTTATGCAGGACTTGGACCATCAAGAGGAACATTACCAATCAGATCCTGAACCTGAAAGAAGATTTTTAAGAAGAAGGAGATTGCAAAGGCTTGAGGCAAGGAGAAGGATATTTGAAGAAGAAGAGGAAGAGGCATACAACCCCGAATTTGAAAGAGTTAAGAATCCAAATATGGCAGCTCCTAGAACTCTTAGGGACTGTTATTCACCAAGCAATGCAAGGAATCAACAAGGGGGAGGAGCCTTAGCACCTGTAGCAAATTTTGAAGTTAATCCAGCCTTGATTTCTATGATTAGGCAAAGTCAGTTTTCTGGACTTGGGATTGAAGATCCAGCATGCCATTTGGACAATTTCAAAGAGATATGCAGCACTGTGAACTTCAATAATATCCCCATGAATGCAGTGTATATGAGATTATTTCCCTTCTCACTCAAGGACAAGGCCAAGATATGGTTTAAAGGATTGAATCCTGAAGAGGTAGCTACTTGGGAATAAATTGTTCAATTGTTTCTTTCAGAATTCTTTCCTCCTTCAAAAACTGATAACTTCAGGGATCAAATAGTGAGGTTCTATCAGTTGGACCAAGAAAATATTTGTGAGGCATGGCAAAGGCTTCAAGGATTATTAAGGGCATGTCCCCATCATGGTTTTGAGAAGTGGCAACTAGTCAACTATTTTCATAAGGGATTGAACTACCCTAGCAAGGTGGCATTGGATACTGCTGCAGGAGGCATCTTTGCATCTAAAAACATTGATGAAGCTTATCAACTCATTGAAAACATAGCCAAGAATCACCACTTCCTTACCCATGACAGAACCAGAAGGCCACCCATGGACAATTCAGTGAATCAATTGTCCACTCAACTTGAAGAGGTGCTGTACAAGACTTTGGAGAGGTTGAACTTGACTCCCAATGGCAATAGGACTTCCAATTCTGAAACAAGATGTGTATGTGGGAATCAAGGCCATGTGTCAGAGAATTGCAACTTAATTATGCAGCAAGTGGACCAAAGTGTGGATCAAATCAATGCTGTGGGCAATTATGGAATCAAACCTCCTGCTGAATTTTATACTCCAGAAAATAGGAATCCTTCATACCTTTCTTACAAGGGCAACAACTATCAAGGAGCTTCCATGCAGAATCCTAGTTGGCAGCCAAGGATTTTGCCCAGAAACCAACCATTTCCATATCCAAATCAGTCCCAAGGTGTTCAAGTGCAAAGACCTCCTTTTGAGCAACAGCCACCACCTCAAGTCCAAGCACCACAATTCCAAAATGAAATGAAGGAGATGCTCCAACAGATTCTGAAGAAGCAGGACAGCCAAGGAGAGGAGATATTGAAGATCAATTCTAGATTGGATGCCATGAATGCAAATCAGAAATTGTTGGAAAGCCAAATTGCTCAACAGGCCAGTACATCCACTAGACCTCCCTTATTCTTTCCTGGACAGCCAGAAGAAGTTAATCCAGCCTTGATTTCTATGATTAGGCAAAGTCAGTTTTCTGGACTTGGGATTGAAGATCCAGCATGCCATTTGGACAATTTCAAAGAGATATGCAGCACTGTGAACTTCAATAATATCCCCATGAATGCAGTGTATATGAGATTATTTCCCTTCTCACTCAAGGACAAGGCCAAGATATGGTTTAAAGGATTGAATCCTGAAGAGGTAGCTACTTGGGAATAAATTATTCAATTGTTTCTTTCAGAATTCTTTCCTCCTTCAAAAACTGATAACTTCAGGGATCAAATAGTGAGGTTCTATCAGTTGGACCAAGAAAATATTTGTGAGGCATGGCAAAGGCTTCAAGGATTATTAAGGGCATGTCCCCATCATGGTTTTGAGAAGTGGCAACTAGTCAACTATTTTCATAAGGGATTGAACTACCCTAGCAAGGTGGCATTGGATACTGCTGCAGGAGGCATCTTTGCATCTAAAAACATTGATGAAGCTTATCAACTCATTGAAAACATAGCCAAGAATCACCACTTCCTTACCCATGACAGAACCAGAAGGCCACCCATGGACAATTCAGTGAATCAATTGTCCACTCAACTTGAAGAGGTGCTGTACAAGACTTTGGAGAGGTTGAACTTGACTCCCAATGGCAATAGGACTTCCAATTCTGAAACAAGATGTGTATGTGGGAATCAAGGCCATGTGTCAGAGAATTGCAACTTAATTATGCAGCAAGTGGACCAAAGTGTGGATCAAATCAATGCTGTGGGCAATTATGGAATCAAACCTCCTGCTGAATTTTATACTCCAGAAAATAGGAATCCTTCATACCTTTCTTACAAGGGCAACAACTATCAAGGAGCTTCCATGCAGAATCCTAGTTGGCAGCCAAGGATTTTGCCCAGAAACCAACCATTTCCATATCCAAATCAGTCCCAAGGTGTTCAAGTGCAAAGACCTCCTTTTGAGCAACAGCCACCACCTCAAGTCCAAGCACCACAATTCCAAAATGAAATGAAGGAGATGCTCCAACAGATTCTGAAGAAGCAGGACAGCCAAGGAGAGGAGATATTGAAGATCAATTCTAGATTGGATGCCATGAATGCAAATCAGAAATTGTTGGAAAGCCAAATTGCTCAACAGGCCAGTACATCCACTAGACCTCCCTTATTCTTTCCTGGACAGCCAGAAGTAAATCCAAAGGAGCAAGCAAAGGCCATCCAGCTCAGAAGTGGTAAAATGGTGGAGGAACTAATGAAGAAAGTGGATGATAATCAAGCCAATTCAGACTCAAGGGTTGCTGAAAAGCCAAGTGAACAACCAAGTGAGGAAATCAGGAATTCAAGCCCTCAAATTGAAGCAAATCCAAGGGTTTTTGACAAGGTACCCTTCCCTCAAAGGTTAATCAAGGCAAGACAAGACCAGCAATATGGAAGGTTCTTGGAAATCCTGAAGAAGCTATACATAAATGTTCCTTTTGTTGAAGCCATCCAGGAAATGCCATCATATGCCAAGTTTCTAAAGGAAATCCTAACCAAGAAGAGAAGGGTATTGGAGCATGAGACTATAGCATTGACTGAAGAGGCTTCTGCAATTATTCAGAATAAGTTGCCTCCAAAGCTCAAGGATCCAGGAAGCTTCTCAATTCCATGTGAGATAGGCAATAGAAAAATTCAAAGAGCCATGTGTGACTTGGGAGCTTCTGTGAGTGTCATACCCTTATCATTGTGTAGGAAACTTGAAGTTGGAGATTTGAAGCCAACAAATATGTCCCTTCAGTTGGCAGACAGATCCATCAAATATCCACATGGGATTATTGAGGACATACCCCTCAAAGTTGGTAAATTCTATATTCCAGTTGATTTTGTTGTATTGGATATGGATGAAGATGTGAACACCCCCATTCTCCTTGGGAGGCCCTTTCTAGCCATTGCAGGGGCTGTAATTAATGTTAAGGAAGGGAGATTGACCTTCCAAATTGGAGAGGAGAAGATTGAATTCAATTTGGCCCAAGTTATCAGTAGGCCAAGTTTTCTAGAAAATGATTTTGAAGATGGGCAATTGAATCAGGTGGTGGAGCAAGTTTCAGCTATAATCCCTATTGAAGATCCATTGCAAAGGTGTCTAATTTTTTACCATTTGAGAGAATTGGAAGATCTAGAGGCTATGGCATATAAATCAATACTGAACTCTTCAATATCAGTGGAAAATGCAGGAATTCAAGGTGAGGTACAACAGGTTATCATTGCTGAATGCCAAGGCAATCCAGTTCAAGCCAATTCTAAGTTGGAACTCAAGCCTCTTCCTAGCAATTTGAAGTATGAATTCTTGGGGGAGAATTCAACTTTTCCTGTTATCATTAATGCTAATTTGCCTCAGGATCAGGTGGAAAAGCTGCTGAAGAGGTTGAAATTGTATTGGGAGGTGATAGGCTACTCAATTGAAGATATCAAGGGTATTAATCCCTCCATTTGCATGCATAGGATCCCTATGGAGGACAGCTACAAGCCCTCCATTGAATGTCAAAGGAGACTTAACCCAACCATGAAAGAAGTGGTAAAGAAAGAAGTATTGAAGTTGCTGAATGCAGGAATCATATACTCCATTTCAGATAGTGAATGGGTCAGTCCAGTGCAGGTGGTGCCAAAGAAGGGAGGAATTACAGTGGTGAAGTCAGATTCTGATGAATTGATATCCACAAGAACCATTACAGGTTGGAGGATGTGCATTGACTTCAGGAAGTTAAACAAGGCCACAAGAAAGGACCATTTCCCATTGCCATTCATTGATCAGATGTTGGAAAGGCTGGCTAGGCATTCCCATTTCTGTTATCTTGATGGGTACTCAGGTTTCATGCAAATTCCAATTCACCCCCAAGATCAACACAAGACTACATTCACTTGTCCATATGGGACTTTTGCCTATAGGAGAATGCCCTTTGGCTTATGCAATGCCCCTGCAACTTTCCAAAGGTGTATGATGTCTATATTTTCAGACTTCATTGAAGAAATTATGGAGGTCTTCATGGATGATTTTTCAGTGTATGGAGACTCATTTGATGCTTGCTTAGACAATTTAACAAAAGTGCTACAAAGATGTAGGGAATCCAATTTGATACTCAATTGGGAGAAATGCCACTTTATGGTCCAAGAAGGAGTTGTCTTAGGACATGTGGTCTCAAGAAAAGGCATTGAAGTGGACAAGGCAAAAATTGAAGTGATTGAGAAACTACCACCACCCACAAGTGTCAAGGCAATTAGGAGTTTTTTGGGGCATGCAGGCTTCTACAGGAGGTTTATTAAAGATTTCTCCATGATAACTAGGCCCCTCACCAAGTTGCTGGCCAAGGATGTTGAGTTTCAATTTGATGAAGAGTGTATGAAGGCATTCAAGAAGTTGAAGGAAGCCATCATCTCAGCCCCTGTAGTGCAGCCACCTGACTGGACTCTCCCTTTTGAGATCATGTGTGATGCTTCTGACCAGGCAGTAGGAGCTGTGCTGGGGCAAACCAAGGAGAAGAAGCACCATGTCATATGCTATGCAAGCAAAACTTTAGATGAAGCACAAATCAATTATGCAACTACTGAGAAAGAACTTCTTGCTGTGGTGTATGCATTTGACAAATTCAGGCCATACCTAGTGGGATCCAAGGTCATTGTTTTCACAGACCACCAAGCTGTGAGGCACTTAATCAACAAGAAAGAATCCAAGCCAAGGCTAATCAGGTGGATCTTATTGCTTCAAGAATTTGATGTTGAAATTAGGGACAAAAGGGGAAGTGAAAATCTAGTAGCTGACAACCTATCAAGAATGGAAGGGATACAGGAATCATCTACACTTCCTATCAATGATGCATTTCCTGATGATAGTTTGATGGCTGTGGCAATTAATCAAATTCCCTGGTATGCTGACTTGGTCAATTATCTTACATGTGGAATTATCCCTCCTGACTACACATATCAGCAAAGAAAGAAATTCTTTCATGACTTGAAA
Source organism: Pontederia crassipes (assembly GCA_030549335.1). Classification (NCBI taxonomy): domain Eukaryota; kingdom Viridiplantae; phylum Streptophyta; class Magnoliopsida; order Commelinales; family Pontederiaceae; genus Pontederia; species Pontederia crassipes. The sequence goes on along the minus strand of CM060189.1, from coordinate 53,140,916 downwards.
GATTATTATTGGGATGATCCATTTCTATTCAGAAAATCTCCTGATGGCATGTATAGAAGATGTGTACCCCAATCTGAATTTCAAGAAATCTTGGAGGCATGCCATTCATCCCCTTATGGAGGTCATGGAGCCACACACAAGACTGCTGCCAAAGTCCTCCAATCTGGATTTTATTGGCCAAGTTTATTCAAGGATGCACATATCTTTGTGAAGGGTTGTGATCAATGCCAAAGAGCTGGTTCCATTTCAAGAAGGAATGAAATGCCACAACAAGGAATTCTAGAAGTGGAAATATTTGATGTTTGGGGAATTGACTACATGGGGCCTTTCCCTAGTTCATGTGGTTACAAGTTTATTCTTCTAGCTGTGGACTATGTGTCCAAATGGATTGAGGCCATTTCCACCATTGCAGCTGATTCCAGGGCAGTAATCAAGATGTTCAAGGAAGTTATCTTTCCAAGGTTTGGAATTCCTAGAGTGGTCATAAGTGATGGGGGTAGCCACTTTATTGAAAGGTGTTTTGAAAACCTCCTAATTAAATATAGAGTGAGGCACAAAGTTTTCACTTCATATCACCCCCAAACAAATGGCCAAGCAGAAGTGTCAAATAGGGAGGTAAAGGCCATATTGGAGAAAATAGTTTCTTTGACAAGAAAAGATTGGAGTTTGAAGTTGAATGAAGCTCTTTGGGCATATAGGACAGCATACAAGACTCCAACTGGTACTTCTCCCTACAAGCTTGTCTATGGAAAAACCTGCCATTTGCCAATTGAGTTGAAGCATAAGGCATATTGGGCAGTCAAGGCACTCAATTATGATATGCATGCATGTGGGGAAAAGAGGCTTCTCCAAATTGATGAACTTGATGAAATTAGGCTAAATGCCTACCATAATTCAGAATTCTACAAGGAAAGGACTAAAAAATGGCATGATGGAAGGATTCTAAAAAGGGATTTCAAGGTTGGAGACCTTGTATTACTCTTCAACTCAAGATTAAAGATTTTTACAGGAAAGTTGAAGTCAAGGTGGAGTGGACTATTCAAAATTCATAAAGTATATCCATTTGGTGCTGTGGACCTTCTGAATGACAAAGATGACATATTTAAGGTAAATGGATAGAGGTTAAAGCTTTACAATCCCACAGCCATGGATTCTGCAAAGGAGGAGCTGACTCTAGCTGATTTGCCACTACCACCTAGCTGATTTCACCTTGTAACAATGTCTAGGCAAAGACATTAAAGAAAAGCACTTCTTGGGAGGTAACCCAAGCCATTATCAACCTAATCTTTCTGTTTTTGCAGGAATAAGAGATGAGGAACAGGTTCAATTCACAACTCTCAAATTCAGGGAGTACTCATACCCCTTATTTTTTATTTTCTACTGAAAACTTAATGATAACTGATAATATTTTTCTCATTAAGCTACATTGATCATATTATCATCTGAATTAACATTCATTTCAGTTATCCCAATCTATTATGGCCTAATTTCAGTGAATTTCAGAAATTTCCAATGCAATGTTGAAATTTGCACTCAAAAATCTGATTAGTTGCAAATCTACCATTCCACTGATATCCTTTGTTTCTATGTAGGATTAGTTGCAACTAATGAAGGTTAGACCACCCAAAGATGCTGGATGAAACGCCCAAGTTAATGCATTTCAATCCCACCCACCCCTCTCCCTTGCCTTTATTTCAACCCTGAGGACAGTGTTGAGAATAAGCTTGGGGGAGGAAACCTGGTGCTTTTCTAACCTTTACACTATATTTTCAATTGATTTTAATGTTCATATATCAGTTATCACCAGGTTATTAGTAGATTTTGTAGGTTTTCACAAGTTATCACTCGGTTATCATTTTTTGGACCCAACTCAATTCTGAATTCATTTTGACTCTAAAATGGGTAGAATACTTTATTTTGACAGTGGGTGCACTCCAATACCAAGTGGCCAACTTGGCCATTAGCCTTCTTGCTTTAATTGGCATTATGAATTCAGATGCATTTGAATAAAATTTTTAGCTGAAAATTTTTCCTTTTTGTGGGTCACACTAGTTGATACTTATGGATTGAATTAGTAATATCAGATGTCTAGAAGGGAGTCAAGGCTCTTGCTGCCATGCTAAATAGGAAAACTTGACTCTTTGGATAGATCTAAACTATACTTGAGTTTGAACTATTGCTCACTTCATGAACATGATAGAAAAATGAGAAAAGGAAAAGTAAAAAGTCATATGCATGCATAGGAAAAAGGAAGAGAGCAAAACTTCCAAAGGAATCTCTCTTCAATGCAAAAAGAAAAAAAAAATTTTAGGAGAGCAAAACTTCCCAAAGAATCTCTCCTAAAGAAAGCATGAATAAAAATCAGGTGCTAAACCTATTTATATGCATTTCATGAATAAAAGTCAAGTGTTAAACCTGTTTAAACAATTGAAAATCTGTTCATGAAGAGATTTGTAGTTCAAACCCTTTGTAAAGTTGACAATTCCTACAATTCAAACATATTATTGCTAGTAGTTCTTCCATGGCTTAAATTTGCTTTAGCCTATGTGATTCCCTAGCTAGAAATTGAGTTTTTGGAAAGAATGAAGTGTTGGCAAAGTGGGAAACTCATTAGATTAAATTCAGCTAGACTTTACTTCATTTGTGGACTTTTAATTGAAGTTTGTCCTTAATTTCTGAATGTTTTGCTTGAGGACAAGCAAAAGGCTAATCTTGGGGGAGTTTGATCACTTGCTGATCACTATATGATTCTAACCCATTTTAGATCAAATTCATACATATGGAGTCCCACTTTTACCTATTTTTGGGCCAATTATACTTGGAATGCAAACATTGTGATAACTAGTTGATATTCCTCATTTCATACTTAATTCCATGTGCATAGAGGTTCTGAAATGCCAAAATCCATTAATATTTAAATTCTATGCCAAGTTATCATTTTGAGGACAAGTTATCATTCCTAAGTGTCAAGTTATCATTATTTTGAATGAACTTATTTTCAATGGTTTTCTTGCCCTAAATCCATCATTATCATGTATAAATCATATTTGGATAGTCACATCTCAACTTGTGCAAAGTTTTAAGTCCATTTGAACAAGTTATCATTTTTCAAGTGCCAAGTTATCGTTAAAGGGCAATTCTGTCATTTCGACATGCAAAACCATTAATTCCGCACAAGGACCTTAAGCAATCATCTTATTATTGTTCTAACTCATTGATGGTCAAATTCCATCACATTTGGATAATCAAAACTCAAGTTATGACAAGTTATCATTTTTAAGTCATATAAGTTATCGTTTTTGGGGCACTCAAGTTATCACTTTTAGGAATCTCATTCATATTTGATTTCTGACCTCACTCACTTGTCACTATAATCAATTTGATGCCTGAAATACTTTGAATCACTTGCATTTGGATAATTTCCATGATTTGTGACAAGTTATCATTCCGGGCCCCTTAATTCAATAATTTTGATACAAGTTTTCATTCCTGCACAACACCTAATACCATTTGATATCTGAGCTAGCAACTATCATTATCCTAATCCTTATTTGTCAAAACATCATTCAAGGGCTTTGATGCTTACTGTTTGGGGATTTGTAGCAGGGAGAAATGTGGCCAAAAAGGTGGTGCACAAAAGGGAAGCTGTCACTGCTGGAATTTCTGCAGATGGACAGGTGGCTTAATCAGGAGGATTAGAACATTTAGATGCTGATCAAAGGGTGGAAAGGAGTGATATATATGCTGAATTTTTCTGGAGGAGAAGGGACGCTGGTCATTCAAGGGTTTGAGCAAAAGAAGGAGGCTGTTGCTGCTGGATTTTGGGAGCTACTGCCGAGAGCTTGAAGGAACCATGAATTATATCTGTTTCTTATCCCATTTGATGTGACATCTTGTAATTATGAGGAGCTAAACTCCATTTCTTCTAGGATAGGGTAGTAGTTTAGATTAGTTTTGGATGGATATGGACTGATTTGTAATCCTGCACTGAAATCAATTCTGGTTTTCAGATTTTAGAACTTTTCTGCACTGATTCATGTTATCATTAGATCCATTGTAAACCATGATTGAGATGTGTTATTTGATCTAATCACCCTTCAGAATCCATTAAGAGATAAAGTCAGATTTCTGGATTCCATTTAGTTGCAAATCTGATTTCTGAATTTGGTTTCCTGAAAATCTAATTTCCTATTTTTTCTGAATCTGTTCTTCATTTCTAACCATTTTAATTGAGTCTTTGGGATGTTGGTATTGTCTCTATCTTGTTCAGAAATGAATCAAGATTGTTTGGGCAATCATTTGACTCAAACCAGATTTTCCATTAATTCCTGAACAGAAATCAGAAATCTGATTTTTCTGGTTTTACATTTCTGAAATCTTATTTGTTATAAATCTGATCTTGTCATTTGAAGACCCTATTTGTATTTATAACTGAGAAGTTATCATTTGGTCTAACCCTTGTTCAGAAATGAATCAAGAATCAATGCCAAGTTCTAGATACAAACCCAATTAGAATTCTGATTTCTACTTTCTGAAATCTGATTTTTCTGAAATCTGAATTCTGATTTTCTTGGGTTGTTTGAATCTGATTGTCATTGGGGATTGAATTAATTGAACAACTGAGAGGTTAACATCTATCCCAATCTTGTTCAGAAATGAATTGAGAAGCTTTGACATTCCTATGATTCAAATCTGATTTGGTTTTTCCTGATTTGAATGAGTTGAATGAGTTGCTGATTTCTGGTTTCCTAAAATTCCTGAAATTTAATTTCCTGGGCTTTGGATCTGATTGTCATCAAGGATTGGATTAATTGAATAGTTGAGAGGCTAATATATGCCCTGATCTTATTCAGAAATGAATCAAGATCATTGACAATTCAGAATTCAAATCTGATTTTTCCAAAATCTGATTTCTTAGTTTGATTCTAATTCTATTTTCTTATTGCTTGGAATCTGATTGCCAATTGTTAATCCCTATTTTATTCAAATCACTGAGAGGTGTACTCTAGGAATCCCTTGCAGTCTAGAGATGGGTCAAGGGGCATTTGGCAAACTTGAATTCCATCAATCCACATTGCTGATTTTTTCAGAATTGCTGATTTCTATTTTCTCATTTAATTAACTTCTGATTTCCATTGGCAACCCTCATATTAATCCACTACTGAGAGGTAGTCTTAAGGGCTTTTTTGAGATCTAGAGATGGGCCAAGGAGCAATGGGAATTATGAACTCATGTGGCCATATGTTTTGCATTTCCAATTGAGTGTGTTTGTGTGGATTCCAATTTATTTTGCAACCGAGAGGTTGACTTTGAATCTCCCTTGAATTCAGAGATGAATCATGGAACACAAGCACCATTATTGAGTATATTTTATCCTGGTTTGGTTGATTGGAATGATTCCATCTTTTTATGATTGCAAATGCAAGTTATCATTCCAAACTTCCTTGGATTGCAAAAAATCAGCATTGAATCTTTCTTTTGAGCCCAATGATAACTTGATTTTCAGTGAGGACCCTCTTTTGATTCAACCTAGCTAACAATTATATAATCACATATTGCTTAGTTAGAGGCCAATTGAGCTGTGAGAACAGCCATTTTCAAGTTGAATCAAAAGTTGGACATTTAGTGATAACTTGTTCCATTCCATCCTTAATTAATTTAGATGAACCCCAAATCCTAGAAGAACCTTCCTCATAGATAGTTAAACCTTTTTAGACTTCATTCTAGCATTTATAATTCAGTTTTGATAAATTTCCAAAACCCAAAAATCTGTTATCATTACACTTTCCATATAAAAATATGTTTTCACTTCCCTTTGAAAATATGTTTTTAGCCATTAAAGTAGAACTAATTTAGATTGTTTTAGGGTGCCTTAGACTTCAAATTCTTGTGGATACGACAACCTGAGTCTACTACAACTTACCTGTGCACTTGCAGCTAGTGAGTTGGGAGACAAAAAAAAAATGAAAAATTGACATTTTCTTTAATTTCAGCAAGTTATCACTAGAAAACCCAAATATCACTACCATGATGCTTATAGTCCTTAAAATGGGTTAAAATGATTAAGAACAAACTTATTTCACTTCTGTAGCAATTGATTAATTGAAAGATAATTAGGTATAACTTTTAGATGGATTAGAAACATCCAAAGTATAATATCCTTAATCGGGTAAATAAACTATTCTTAATCCCAATGAGATGAAAATACTTCATTCGACTCTACTCTTAATCATAGTTAGATTAGAATGCTATGAGTTGTGATACCTATACTACCAAAATGCTCATCTGAGTTAACTTGCCAAACCACACAATCTAATACTCTGCCCTGCTTAGATTACAACATGAAATGCTTAAAGAAAATTATGAATTAATAAATTGATCACACAACCCAATTAATAATCAACTAATAATTTAAATATAACTAATGAAAAGCCTTCAATACAACAATCATGTTATTAAAGGTTAAACAAACTATAGTCAAAACTATTGAAAGATTCACAAATTATCTTAACAATAAGCCTTTTGTAGAAATAAACTAGCTAAAAAAATTAAATCAAATTATCTAGATTACAAAGATTAAAAAAATGACTTTAAAGCATGAATTGATTCATCCTAACATAAAATAAAACTGCAAGTACTCCTAGGAACGAAATTGAAAACTATTACACAATCCTCACCCGAGATCACCACACAAAAGGTCCTTTCCATTGTTCTTCAAGTTTCTCCCACATTTTTGTCTTCAAAGCACATGTTGCATGACCTAAAATCCTCTATCTAGATGGTAGAAAGCCTCTATTTATAGTAAAACAAGGTAATTTTCAAAGCTAAAATAAATCTAAGTTTTTGGCCTTGTCAAAGTTCAAATTGTTTTAGCCATAAAATCTTTCCAATTTACCCGTAAGACATGTGGTATGAGTGGAGTCCTTGTGCATTTGATTTTTTTAAAAAAATTCATCTGAATCTCGAATCCAAAGTCCATCATGGCATGTAATATGATTTCCTTAGCCTAAACAGTGTTTGAATCAAACTAGAAATGAGTTTTTATGGTCCGTGAAGATTTTTCATGGCCATTGCAATGTCTGTTCACATAAAAATTGTGAATTTAATGGGTCTTGATAGGCTGGCCACGACTGTGCCTTGGGAATTTTTTTGAAGTGAAAAAAAAATGCATTTTAATGATCGTTACTACGATTTCACGACCTTGTTTCACGTCCGTGTCAAATTCTTCACGGCCCACCTTTGACGGATTCACTACTTTTCAATTTTTGGCTCCGTTTTAACTCTGATTTGAGCATATTTTTCTTTGTTGGCTTTGTAATTCATTTTTTTCTTCCTAGATAATATTTGGATAGATTTTCATTTTTCTAAAATTAATGAAATAAGCTCATAAAATGATGCATGCTATTATAAAAATGATTCAAAATAATATTAAAACAATACTAAATATATGTTGGATTTTGCATGCATCACCTCACTAAGAAACCTCTACACCCCTTTCTTATCATTTTGTTGGCATTCATTACCGACCCTAATATATTTTGATTATCCGAAGGTGTACCTCAAATTACTAGTTGGGACCTTTTTGATGAAGAACTTCTTTTCCCTACACATGACATAGGCATCATACTCAGACATCAAATCCATGCCTAAGATCACACTATAATCATTTATTGGTAACAACACCAAGTTGGCGGTAAGATTTCTTTCTCCTACAAGAATGGGCACATCCAGCACCCAACTCTTAGTGGTCATTGCACCCGTAGGTGCTACAATCTCTAGAGAACAATACATAGTTTGCCAAACAAGTTAGCAAAATCTATAGACATGAAAGAATGGGTTGCTCTCTTCGCATCATGACCCACGATAAGGAGCATACCTTGCACCACATCATTGGACTGAAAGACCTCCTCGACTATCATGTTGTAGCCTCTTTCTTATTGAAATGTTCCCATCACCTTGTCTTTGCCTTGTCCCCAGTGTCATTATGCTTCTCGGGGTGCTCCCTTACATAATGTCCTTGTTTTCAACAATTAAGACCTACAAACATTTTCTGAAAGCATTCACCTTCCTTGCCATGGATCATTAGCTTTCTTTCGAGACTTGCTGACGTTATTCCTTGCTTCAAATTTCATTTCAAGTTTGGTGGCTCAAGATATGGCCTTTTGTAAAGTTTTCGATCCCCACATAATAGCTTCATCTTCAATATGAGGTTAAGACCATGGATGAAGTGGTCCACCATTATCCCTTCATCCTTCACCAAGTCACAATACCTTTCAAGTTCAAGGAACTTTGCATAATATTCATTCAAGCTCATGCCACCTTACTGCAATGTGAGGAACCTGAACAATTTTCTATCCTTCACATGTCGAGGAAAGTATTGCTCCTCGAACACTTTCACGACCTCCTTTTATGTGATGATATCTTCTTCTTGAAATTTGGTACTCATCACCGTCCTCCACCAATGCCTTCCATCCACAAATTGGTGAGCTGTCAAGTTCACCTTGTCCTCCTCCGGACAATGCATCACTCTGAAGATGTTGGTGGTGGCATCCAACTAAGCATCCACCTTGTCAGGATACATCTCTCCATTGAAGTGAGGAGGGTTCAAATCAAGGAACTTTCGAATGTCACTTCTTTCTTGATTTGTGATGTTTCTTTCAATTGCTTGCGCTATCCTCTTAACATTTTAAATAAGGGTAACTCATGCCTCCTCATGCACAGTAATATTATTAAGCACCCTCCTACCTGACATTTCCTTCAAGGAAAAATCAGTCACACAATTAGCTAGAGTAGCAATCAAAACACACATGGTTTCTTACCATTACTAATTCTAAACATAGCTAATTAATGGCCAAGGACAATGATCTAGACTCAATAATTCATAACTTAAAGTAAAAAACTTTAGGAAAATCTTAACCATGGAGTCAAGAACTTTAGACTCTGATACCTAAGTGTAACGCACCCGAAATCCGCCCCACGACACATATCGCGAGTGGATCCCAGAGTGAGTCACACAATAAATAATATAATATATAGGGTTATTTCATAAATCATCCCTAAATTATCGCAATTTTTCCACATCAAACAAAAAACTATGAACTTATTTTTTTGGATCCCTTAACTATCGTGACTTTTCCAATTTAATTCTTCCATCGACTTTTTTCATGTTTCCGTTAATTATATTTTTTCCCATTTATGAAAAGTCAAAGTTAGTCTTTAACCTTTAAAATAATATATAATAATAAATATAAAAAATAAAAACGCCCCATGCGACCCCCGACGATGTCTCGTGGGGGCATCACGCCCTGGAGTCTTGTGTGAGCTCACTGGCGTGTGAGCTCGCATAGGGGGTTTCTACCCACCTCGCGAGCTCGCCGGTGAACGAGCTCGTGCCACGAGGTCATTCTCGGACACTAGATCACGTGCAGCGACTAGGCGGATAGACACTTAGCCAGGCCTATTTTGAGTAGCAGCGAAAGATTTATAGTCGAGACGACTATGCCGAGAGTCGCTCTTATAGGCATTCAATCATGGATATGACTAGAGTGTTGGACTACTCGTCATGGGTCCGTGGCATTAGCGTATTGCAGTGCTAGTGCAGGCGCTTGGGCGCTTAAAGTCCGAAGGGGCAGCTAAGGAACCACGGGATACCGATGTGGGTTGCCACCCCACGCTCAAGGCCATGATACTAGAATTAAATGAAAGCTTACTTCTATTGAATATGATGAAACATAACATACATCTAGGCCTCGGAAGGCACTAGTGAACTCATCCTAGTGTACCGTAGGCATAGGAGTCTTACTACATATTGAAGATGCAAAAGGCGTGCCCTACGGGTAACGCCACATAACTTGACCATCCATAAAGATGGCCTTACAAGATAAATGCCCTAAGGGAGGATAACTTGGTACTCCACAATATTACGCAGTGCAGGGCGACTGCATGTCTTTCGTGGTTTCGGCACTGAGTGACGTGAATTTGATGTGGATATGGAATTTGGAATTCTCGCACTAAAAGTAATTCTAGTCGTGTTTAAATTTTACTTTAGAGTTCATACAACTGCAAGTGCACAGGTCGAGTAGAAATCATAAGTGTCGTAATCCCGTTGATTTAGTCTAATTACTAATCTAATTATATCCCAAAAACTATCACGAAACAATTAAGAGTAAATTAGATAATAAAGAAATGAAGCCTGGATGAAGAATAACAAAAGAGAATGAGAAAAGATCAAAATGTGATGGAAGAAATTCCCCTGTAATGATCTTTGGACCTTAGAGCACGAATGAATTACTCTGCCTTCCGGCTCGCCGAACTCTCTTTGAACTGAAAGGAGAGTAGCCGTTAATTACTAGATTAGAATTACTGATTAATCAGATTCTCATCCTTAATTAGAAGAAGAGCGTGATCTCTCGATCTTCGGCAGCTTATTCTTTTATCCTAATCAAAGCAATTTAAATACATTTGACACCTCTCACAACTGTCAAAGGCTCTCACCTCGCAATAGTTATTATGGTACATCTCTCGATCTATATATGGATATTAAATCAATAATCACTAGAAACACAGTAAGTAATGGAACCAATTTCTCCTCTCGGATGAAACTAGTTAAAGAAGAAACAATCGATCTCTAGATCTAATTGAAACTAAATATAAATAAAAAGACTATAATGTATCAAGTAAATAGAAATGAGGAGTCAGATGCGCGGCATTATAGAGTCAAAAGAGTAGCATTAACAAAGTAACATTACAAGGGAACCAAAAATCCTTTTTAGTTCGTCCTCAATCTTGACTGCATCAATCTTCCTTTTTCTTTAGCTTTCTCCTTTTGCTCCCCCTCTCTCTTCGGGTTCTCCTCCCCCTTTTTGTTTCCTTCCTATTCAGCATTCAAATTTTGAAAAGTAGTTAGTCCTCCTTTTACTCATTCAAATTTTCTCCTAATAATAATTGAAAAGTGTTTAAATATGATCAGATTTTATGTAATTCCGTGAGTTCAACTATAATAATTATGAGCCTAACAAGAGGTGATCACTGAGCCGCCGAGAGCTATAAGTCGAGTGGTACTGGTGCCGCGAGATTTCGCGCTTCGCGTCACGGGAAAACACCCCGTGATATTCTCCACCAAAGTCGGCAACGCCCCCAACGTCATTGTCCGGGCTTCTTTAGGGTCTTCATCATTGTCCCCGTGATATTCCGTCTTGACTTCGCTTGTCTCGTTCAATTCTGCCTTCTTTGCCTTTACTTCTACTTCACCAGCATCACACAGCGCTAGGAATGCCCGCTCCTTGGGGTCTCGCTGAGGACTCCTCCCTCAGGCATTCTTCGCTTATTAATCCTTCGTTCAATCCGGGGTCATCACATGTGCAGCGCCAGTGGAGTCTGCCATGTGCGGTCTGACTTCATCAAGTAACTATCCGTCCATCAAGTCTCTGTTGGCTTCAGTTTCTCTCGACTTGCATAGCGTCAATTTGTTTGGTTTGGCTTCATGGGGTGAAACAACTCTTGTATGCCTTCAGGATTAGCTCGGGGAAAGAATTGTTTCAAGGTTGTGCCGAAAATGATGAAGAGTCTCATCATTCGACCTACATGACTTGACTTGATGTCCTCATGTTGTAGCTGGCTGTGACATAAGGTCTTCCCTCCGTCGAATGCAAAGTACGGGACCATCTCACCATCGATGGCATTCTGGAATTCTAACAGCTTGAAACAACACAAGCTCTTCGATGTTAACATTTGCAACTTATCTGCTTCAGGTGCTTCGGGTCGCCACGATGAGTGACAAGAGTCTTCCAACGGATGCTTCAGGACTCTTTGGGTCGCTTTGTGGGTTTGACTCAATGTCTCTATGTTGAAAGTGGTTGCAACGTAGAGTCTTCCATCCCTCCGCCGAACGAAGAGCATAGGACCACCTCACCCTTGGTGATCACTTGAAATTTCGATGGGTTTGAGACGGCACAAGGTTATTTGATATAGCACTTCATGCCTTGTCCGTTTTGAGTCGCTATGATGAGCGACGAGAGTCTCCCCACGTTCTCTTGTGGTTCAAGTCGTTGTCTTCATTTTGTAGATGGTTGCAACGTAGAGTCCTTCGTCCGTCGAGTGCCAAGTGCAGGACCACCTTACCCTTGTCGGTCATTTGATATCTCGATGGGTGGAGCAAGGTTCTCTGATATGACACCCTCTACCTTGTCCACTTCAAGTAGCTATAGTGAGCGACAGGAGTATTCCTATATTCACTGTGGTTCAACTCAATCCTCCTGCCCACCATTGACCCACCATTGCCCTTGCCTAAGGACTTTGGTGGTATGGCACTTGTCTTGGCATGAACGCCTTGTTAACGGCGACTAGCGAGCGGAGGTTGGACAATCCGGTCGTTCCAACTCCGTCCTAGTCCAAAGCTTTAACCCCTCTACTTGTAGAGCACTAACGTTGGGTCTTCATCCATTTGGGAACACTGTAGGCGGAGCTCGGTGATTCCTTTCAATTCCTCCTTCAACGTGCCCTTCTGGTTGATGCTAAATAATGCGATCTTGACCTCCAGTCCCGAGTTGTCGGGGCTTGCATGATTGATGAACTGCCTTCTACCTCTATCCCATATCCTGATGGGATCCATGTTTGCCACATTCCACATGGTCGTGATGGCAACGCCATCATGAGTTCGCCACATCCTTGCATGGTTCTTGGGATATGCCTTCTTCCGATCCTGGGACCTCTTTTGAAGCTTTGGCAATACCTTTGGGCATGAACGGGATGACATCTTTATGCTCATCCATGAAGAGGATGCACCTTAGATATTCGTCCCTCTGCAACTTGGACGAAGCAGTGTCATTGTTCTTGTTGACAAGGTCATGCACCTTTGACCTACTCGTCCACCGGCGGCCGATTCTTGTGAAAGAATAGCCATTCCGGGGCTTCACCGATCCATGGGCTTCACGATCTGCTTGAGCAAGCGGATTATGTTTGGTAAACTCATGGCATGAGTTCCCAACTTCACCTCCATCTCCATTCAAAACGACGAAAACTTTTAGATTGTGATCCTTGGAGGCCGCTTCAATTACTCGAGGCGCGGGCTGAGAGGAAAGGGCACTCCTTTTTTTATTGGCGGCGGAACGCTTGACAGCAGCATGTCAAGGTTCGTCGATGCTCGACGCTCAGATCATTTTCCAAATTGGTTGTCGAGTTGAGTCATCGATTTGCATTGGCATGTCGCAAGTTCGTCCCACTCTCGATGGACGATATTATGCTAAAGTAATCAACGCTTTGCTCCATCAGTGGAAGTCATCTTGGCATGGCAGAAGATGTTGACGATACGACAAGATGCTTGTAAATGATACTCCATAGCCGAAAGGAAGATGTTCCTCAGCCGAAAGGGATCATGAACCTTGAGCCAACTTCCCCCGTGAAGCGATTGTGAGCTTCACGTTGCATGACTGGTCAAGCGATACGACGTCACGAAATGCCGAGCAGCGCGAGATTGTCATGATAGTGGATGACCAACAGTCCCTGAATGTGACATAGGTCCTTCGAGTTACAAAACATTCGTGTAAGCGACCTCTTGGTATGGGTAGCTGATCACTAGATGATCAATATAGGTTTTTATCCCATTTTAGATGCATTTCACCCCTATAGAGCCCCTAAATTGTCCAACTTTTTGCCAATTATGTTTGAAATGCATAGATTGTGATAACTAGTTGATATTCCTCATTTTATACTTAATTCCATGTGCATAGAGGTTCTGAAATGCCAAAATCCATAAATATTTTAATTATATGTCAAGTTATCATTTTTAGGACAAGTTATCACTCCAATATGTCAGGTTATCATTATTTTGAGTGAACTGATTTTCAATGATTTTCTTGCCCTAAATCCATTACTATCATGAATAAATCATATTTGGATGATCATATCTCAACTTGTGCAAAATTATAAATCCATTTGAACAAGTTATCATTTTTCAATGTCAAGTTATCGTTAAAGGGCAAAACTATCATTTTGATATGCAAAACTATCAAATCTGCACAAAGGCATTAAGAAATCATTAAATTATTGTCCTAACTCATTGCTGTTCAAATTTGATCATATTTGGATAACCACAACAAAAGTTATGACAAGTTATCGTTTTAAGGCAATCAAGTTAACATTTTGGCACCCAAGTTATCATTTCTATGAAATCTTATTCATATTTGATTTCTGACTTCACTCACTTGCCACCCTAATCCATTTGATGCCTCTAATGCCTTGAACCACTTGTATTTGGATAATTTTCATGATTAGTGCAAAGTTATCATTTCCGGGTCCCTAAAACTATTATTTTTTATATGGGTTTTCATTTCTGCACAACACCAAATCCCATTTGATGTTTGAACTAACAACTATCATTATCCTAATCCTTATTTCTTAAAATCCCATTTAAGGATTTTGATGCTTGCTGTTTTGAGTTTTGTAGAAGGGAAGAACAAGTGCTAAAAAATGGAAAAAGGTGGGGGGACCACCTACTTTTGCTGTCCAAAAAAACTGTCTTCTGCAGGAATTCCAGGACCAGGACACATGGCACAACCACCTCATCATGGAACATTCTGATGCTGATCAAAGGGTGGACATGACACATATATAAGTGGGAATTTCTGGAGGAAAGAGGGGGGGTTGGCCATTCAAGGGTTTTGGGGGCAGCAAGGAAGCAAGGAAGGAGAAGAAGTATTGCTGATTTCTGTGGACAGCCTTCTGATTACAGGATATTTTATATCAATTCTTCCTACTATTGTGTATCAATCTTTGTAATTATGAGGAGCTAAACTCTATTTCTCCTAGGATAGGATAGTAGTCTAATTAGTTATTGATGGGATATGAACAAATCTGATTTCCTGCACTGAAATCTGATTTTTGGTTTGCATTTTTTATTTTTATTTTCTACAATCCTGAATTCATTGGATTTTAATCTTGACATTGTGAGATCTTATTTGTATCTACAACTGAGAGGTTGTCTTTTGATCCATTCTTGTTCAGAAATTAATCAAGAACCAGTGACATGTTTTAGATCCAATCCCCAATTAGGAATCTGATTTTCTGATTTCTGAAATCTGTTTTCCCATTTCTAATTTTTGAATTGTCAAATCTGTTTTCATCATTGTGGAGCTCTGATTTCTTAGTAGCTGAGAAGCTAATATTTAGGTTCCTTTTTGTTCAGAAATGAATCAAGAGACAATGGTAATTCCAAGGTTTTAATCCTTGAAATGTTGCAAACTATCCATTGTTGATTTCTAATTTTCAAATCTGATTTCCAAATCTGTTTTCTGAATTTCAAATTTGATGTTTGAGCTAACAACTATCATTATCCTAATCCTTATTTCTTAAAATCCCATTTAAGGATTTTGATGCTTGCTGTTTTGGGTTTTGTAGAAGGGAAGAACAAGTGCTAAAAAATGGAAAAAGGTAGGGGGACCACCTACTTTTGCTGTCCAAAAAAACTGTCTTCTGCAGGAATTCCAGGACCAGGACACATGGCACAACCACCTCATCATGGAACATTCTGATGCTGATCAAAGGGTGGACATGACACATATATAAGTGGGAATTTCTGGAGGAAAGAGGGGGGGTTGGCCATTCAAGGGTTTTGGGGGCAGGAAGGAAGCAAGGAAGGAGAAGAAGTATTGCTGATTTCTGTGGACAGCCTTCTGATTACAGGATATTTTATATCAATTCTTCCTACTATTGTGTATCAATCTTTGTAATTATGAGGAGGCTAAACTCTATTTCTCCTAGGATAGGATAGTAGTCTAATTAGTTATTGATGGGATATGAACAAATCTGATTTCCTGCACTGAAATCTGATTTTTGGTTTGCATTTTTTATTTCTATTTTCTACAATCCTGAATTCATTGGATTCTAATCTTGACATTGTGAGATCTTATTTGTATCTACAACTGAGAGGTTGTCTTTTGATCCATTCTTGTTTAGAAATTAATCAAGAACCAGTGACATGTTTTAGATCCAATCCCCAATTAGGAATCTGATTTTCTGATTTCTGAAATCTGTTTTCCCATTTCTAATTTTTGAATGTTCAAATCTGTTTTCATCATTGTGGAGCTCTGATTTCTTAGTAGCTGAGAAGCTAATATTTAGGTTCCTTTTTGTTCAGAAATGAATCAAGAGACAATGGAAATTCCAAGGTTTTAATCCTTGAAATGTTGCAAACTATCCATTGTTAATTTCTAATTTTCAAATCTGATTTCCAAATTTGTTTTCTGAATTTGGGGAATCTGCCATGTCATTGTTAAACCTCTGCTTTAACCTACCACTGAGAGGTGGTCTTGTGACTTCCTTGATGTTCAGAGATGAACCAAGGAGCAATTGCATGTGCTAAATTCTCTTACATGAATTAAGTGCTGATTTCTATCCAATTCATAAATGAAAATGTGGATTTCATTTGAATTTGCAGCTGAGAGGCTGATTTTAAATCCTCTTGTAGTTTAGAGATAAACCAAGGAGCATTTGCATTAATATTTGATTGATTTCATCCTTGTTTAGTTGCTTGAAGCATTACCTTCACTTTCAAAGTGCAATTTAGAAGTTATCATTTCAGATTTGATTGAATTGCAAAAAATCAGCAAATGAGTTGAATTGAACTTAATGATAACTTGATTTTCAGTGGGGATACTCTTCTAATTCAATTTGGCTAACAATTATATGACAATATATTGTTTAGTTCTGGTCTAATTGAGCTGTGAAAATAGCCATATTGAAGGTTGAATTAGATTTGACTATAAAGTGATAACTTGTCCATTTCCATCCATAATTAAATTAGATGAACCCCAACTCCTTGGAGGACCTTCCTCATTGATAGATAAACCCTTTTAGACTCTAATTTAGCATTTACAATTCAGTTTAGATAACTTTTCAAAAATCCTAAATCAGTTATCATTTTTAGCCCTTTTAGAAATCGGTTTTAACTTTCTTTCAAATTCTTGGATTTTTAACTTTAGAAAGGCTAATCTAGATTGTTTATAGAGTCTTGGACTTCAAATCATTGTGGATATGACATTTGAGTAACTACAATTGACCTGTATACTTGCAGAAGAGAGTGAGCTAGGGAGTTGAAACAAAAATTAAAAAAAATTGTCTTTTGAACAAAAAATCAGCAAGTTATCATTTCACTCCTCAATTTCACTATCACGTTTTTGGCGCCGTTGCCGGGGATTTGAGGTCAATTAGACTAACTTAGATAGTTTAGATTAGTTTTAGATTAGTTTTTAATCCATTTGTTAGGCCAATTTTCAGTTTTTGCAAGTTATCATTCTCAATTTTCCACTTTTGTCTAGTTTTCCTTTCTTTCTTGAATTTGATACTTTTGAATTCCTTTATGCAGGACTTGAACCATCAAGAGGACTTATATCTATCTCAACTAGAACCTGAAAGGAGATTTAATAGAAGGATGAGACTTCAAAGAGAAGAAGCAAGAAGGAGGATTTTTTAAGAAGAAGCAAACAATCCAGATTTAGAAGGGGTTGTTAATCAAAACATGGCTGCACCAAGGACACTCAAAGATGGTTACTCACCTACCAATGTTAGAAATCAACAAGGGAATGAAGTCCTAGCACCTGCTGCCAACTTTGAAATGAATCCAGCACTAATCACAATGATAGTGCAATACCAATTTACTGGATTGGGGAATAAGGATCCAATTTCACACCTTGACAACTTGAAAGAGAATTGCAGGTTTGTTCACTTCAACAATACACCCATGGATGCTGTCTACATGAGGTTGTTCCCCTTCTCACTCAAGGACAAAGCAAAGATATGGTACAAGACCCTCAAACCTGAAGAGATGGCTACTTGGGAATCCATAATTCAATTGTTCCTAGCTGAATTTTTCCCACCTAGCAAAACTGACAATTTCAGAGATCAGATTGTGAGGTTCTACCAATTGGATCAAGAGAATATATGTGATGCATGGCAAAGACTCCAAGGCTTGCTGAGTGCATGCCCACATCATGGGATTGAAAAATGGCAACTTGTCAACTATTTCCACAAAGGATTAAACTACCCCAGCAAGATTGCATTGGATATAGCTGCAGGAGGGATATTTGCATGCAAAAACATTGATGAAGCCTATCAATTAATTGAGAACATGGCCAAGAACCACCATTTCCTTACACATGATAGGACAAGGAGGCCATCCAATGAAATTCAAGTTAATAACATTGCTGTCCAGATTGAAGAAGGATTGAAAAGGGCATTGGAAAAGCTGAATTTGTCAACTAATGTAGGAAAGCCTTCCAATTGTGAATCAAGGTGTGATGTATGTGGAAACCAGGGCCATATCACTGAGAGTTGCAACTTGATAATGCAGCAACATGAGCAATCCATAGACCAAGTTAATATTGTAGAGAATTATGGAGTGAAGCCCCCTTCTGAATTCTATCTAATGAGTGACATGTGCTGAATTCCAATGTTTGCTAGGTGCTGATTTCTGAATTTTAATGTTGCTGATTTCTGTTTTCCTGAATTTAAGGGAAATCTGATTGCCATTGTTAAACCCTACTTTAACCTATCACTGAGAGGTGATTATAAGGTCGTCTTGATGTTCAGAGATGGACCAAGAATGCAATGACATTTGTTGAATTCCCATGTGTAATTAGGTGCTGATTTCTATCCAATTCATTAGTGAAAATGTGGATTTCATTTGAATTTGTAGCTGAGAGGCCGATTTAAAATCCTCTTGTAGTTTGGAGATAAACCAAGAAGCATTTTCACTAATATTGGATTGATTTCATCCCTGTTTTTAATTGATCGAAGCATTTCTATCATTTTCAAAGTGCAATTGAGAGTTATCATTTCAGATTTCATTAAATTACTGAAATTCAGCAAAGGGACTAAAGTTTGAGCTTCATGTTGACTTGATTTTCATCAGGATCTCTTCTAATTCAACTTAGCTAATCAATCATATGAGAATATAATAATTAGTTCTGGATTAATTAAGCAGTGAAAACAAATTATTTCAAGTTGAGTTAAAATTGACATTTAATGATAACTTGTCAATTCCATCCATAATTAAGTTAGATGAACCCCAACTCTTAGGAGAACCTTCCTCATTGATAGTTAACCCCTTTAAGCCTCTAGTTTAGCATTTACAATTCAGTTTTGATAACTTTTCAAAAATCCAAAAATAGTAATCATTTTGGCCATTTAAAGAAATCGGTTTGAACTTTCTTTCAATTTCTTAAAATTTTAACTTTAGTTAAGGCAAATCTAGATTGTTTAGGGAGTCTTAGACTTCAAATCACTATGGATATGACATTAGGGTAACTACAATTGACCTGTATACTTGCAATAGAGAGTGAGTTAGGGAGTTAAAACAAAAATTGAAAAAATTGACTTTTGACCCAAAAATCAGCAAGTTATCACTAAACCTCCCAATATCACTATCAGTAGCGCAAGACCATCATGCGGAGCATATGGTCACTCTTGACGCAGTGAGACACTTCAAGATTCTCGACTGCATACCTAGGGTTGTGATCTACTCGAGTGAGAGACGTATGACCATCCCGGTTAGGCGAGGCGATCAATCCGTCATCATAGTGCATGATGGACGTTCCTTGACACGACATGGGTGTATGAGAAACTTGCTGCGGGATAGGACAAGGCGTGCGGCAAGGAAGCTTGCCATGCATTCCTCGTTGGCGTTCATGATCAAAGACCATGGTACCAGTGCACCTGTGCATCGCGAAGTTTTTGAGCGGAAGTACTTTTCCTACGCCAGGGCACGTCACGACAACACAAGCAAGTCATCATTGCTAGGTGATCTGAGTAGGATGAACTGTTCTAATACCACTTGTCACGGGTTCATTTTCGCACACTAGACCATGTGCGGCGACTAGGCGGATATGCACCTAGACAAGCTTGTTTTGAGTAGCAGCGAAAGATTTATGGTCGAGACGAGTATGTCCAGAGTCACTCTTATAGGCATTCGATCACGGATATGAGTGTTGGACTACTCGTCATGGGTCCGTGGCGGTGCTAATGCAAGCGCATGGGAGCTTAAAGTCCGAAGGGGCAACTGAGGAACCACCGGACGCCGATAAGGGACATCGATGTGGGTTGCCACCGCACGCTCAATGACATGACACTAGAATTAAAGAAAAGCTTGCTTGTATTAAATATGATGAAACATAACATACATCTGGGCCTCGGAAGGCACTAATGAACTCCTCCCAGTGTACCGTAGGTATAGGAGTCTTATTACATATTAAAGATGCAAAAGACGTAACCTATAGGTAACGCCACATAAGTTGACCATTCATAAAGATGGCCTTACAAGATAAATACCCTAAGGGCGGATAACTTGGTACTCCGCAATATTACGCAATGCGGAGCGGCTGCATGTGTTCCATGATTTTGGCGCTGAGTGGCCGAGAGCTATAAGTTGAGTGGCACTGGTGCCGTGAGACTTCGCGCTTCGTGTCACGGGAAAACGCCCCGTGACTCTCGCATTGGGGGTGTCGGCCCCCTCGCGAGTCTTCCTCGCACGCGACAAGGAAGGAAAGGGGGGACGGCGCTCCCCCCTGTGCAAGCTCATGTGCCAATGGCGTTCATGGGTGAGGATGCACTGTGAAGGTCGAGGCAATGGAGGCTTGTCACGATGCGGCGGGTGCAGAGCTCAACCTCGATGTAGTTGAGGGTCGCTCTAGTAGTGGAGTCGATGATGTAGGGGCGGTCGGCGTGTGCTTGGATGTTCTGAAAGCAGTACTCGTGGAGGGTAGGGTGCCTAGGAATGATGCATCGCATCCTCGTCAATGAACGTCGCCGGTGCAAGCGGTGACAATGAGCTAACGTCGGCGACATCTCACGAGGGGTGACGCCTCGGGGTGCCCCCAACAATCTCGCCAACGACCCCCCTGAGCTCGCCGGTGAGCTCACACAAGGATACAAGGGGGCCCAACACCCCCTGTGTGAGCTCGTGCACCGATGAGGAAGAAAAAGGGGGGCCGACGCCCCACTATGTGAGCTCGCACAGGGGGGGTGCTGGCCCCCCTTTTATTTCCTCGCCGTGATCGAGGAAGACTCATGAGGGGGGTCGGCAACCTTGTGTGGGCTCGCGCGGGACACCCCCCTATGCGACGACGAGGAAGAAAAAAAGGGGGGGACACCTCCCTGTGCGAGCTCGCACAGGGGGTTACCGGCCCCCCTTTTACTTCCTCGCCGCACACAAGGAAGACTCGAGAGGGCAAGGAAGACTCATTAGGGGGGGCGGCACCCCCCCTGTGCGATCTCACAGGCGATCTTGTCACCCCACCCCTCGGTTGGTGCTGCCAACGTCCCCCGCGATGTTGTCGCAGGCGAGATCGTCTGGGGGCGACCCCCTCTCTCCCAATTTCGCTCTGGCGACATGAAGCAGGGGGCGTCGCGCCCGCGAGCCGTCACCGATGATCATAGGGAGCGTCGCCCTCCTGTCTTTTTCTTTTTGATTAATTTTTATATTTATTTTATATATTATTTTAAAAGGTTAATGGGGTAACTTTGATTTTTTATAAATTGAAGAAATGAAATTAACGAAAAACATGACAGAAGTCAACGGAATGATTAAATTGGAAAAGTCGCGATATTTTAGGGATCCAAAAAAATAAGTTCATATTTTGGATTTAGATGTGAAAAATAATGATAGTTTAGAGGTAATTTATGAAAATAACCCTAATATATAACATAATGACAATACAAAATAACAAATTTTGGCAGCATAAACATAATTAATAATAATATATACCATATGAAACGTCGCTGAAGCAAAATATAAGCGGTAAAATGGAGACAAACCCAAATGATATCATAAAGTATTATGGCGAATAGCCTAAATACATAAGATTACTTGAAAATCATAAGATTAACAATTCCATAATGTTCCTCATGGGTGAGGACATATGCATAAACCACCTAAAATCCATAATGAAGCCCATATGCCATCGAGTACAAGACCAAAATAACAATAACATAAAAGCACCCACATGGAACCGACACCATGTGCTAATCGTCATCGTGAGCTTGCATGGACTTCATCCCTCACTTTTCCATTTCGTCACAAACTCGGATGCATTGGAGACCCTCCCATTTATTATATATAAGGGCAATAAAAATAAGCAACTCAATAATCCATAAAAACAATTCAATTAAACTATTGGTCGATAAAATAATAAACAACAAAGTATAAGAGTTTCATCATAAAGCTTTAATGACAACTCTTGGTAATAGGTTCCAATTCAATATATTCATTGTACTAATATCTTTTAATGCACATTATCCATGTCCATACTGGATAAGAAAATCCAATTGCATTCATCATTTTAATGCACAATAATCAATGATAGAATATAATCTTGCCACTTAATCAATTATTTTTTATTAGATTCTCAAACAATCATTAGTGAGTGCTTATCCATCCATTGAAATATTTGGTTGTCCTTTGTGTCAATGGGCTGACCAAGGCAGGTCGCACTTGCACCAAAAATGACATTCGAGCACAACAACAATAACAATCAAGCAAGGGCAAATTATTTAACCTCAATGTGTTATTTCAATACAAGATTCATTTTAACCCTACGGCTTGACATGCAATGCGGATTCTAGATGTGTTAAACAATCATGATACAATACAATCAATTCATGGTATGACAAGACATGGCATAATATAACATGATCAATGGACATAATTACAAAATAAATTATAATCCGAGATAAAATGAAATCAAGTTAGACTATCATTAGATAATCCATAACTAATCACTAGTCAACATCAAATCTCACTTATAATTAATATGATCAACTTCAAATTATTCCAGTAACATCTACGATTTGTAAAGGGACTCTACAGTTTATGCAACATGGATACATTTCGATCGTAGCCCGTGAAGAAAATGACCTTTTCACTATTTTTCGTGCGCTACGAGTGAAATGGCTGCACTACAATCCATATGGCGTGTATATGGTCTGACCATTGCCAACAGGCAGGATGCTCCATTATGTGAGTGGAGTGTTACGGTCATAGTCAGTGCACTACAACCATGACGCCCTCGCTACGGTCACCATAGTGAGGTAGAAAAACTCTACTTCCCTTGGTTTTTTTCCACTCCAACTACTATCCATTAACCGTCACATTAGGATTTATATCATCTATTTTCTACATTATGGATTCCTATTTTTTATTCACATAACATCAAGATAGGGTTCATCATTTTGCACGAAAAGAGTCCAAATCAAATGATCTGTCATCATATAAAAGTTCAACATTGTCATACACAATCCAATGCATTTCAGCTCAAAACAATCATAAAACAAATTTGACCAACTGAAGATTCAAAAAGAAATATGAAAATCATTATCCTCATTCTATGAATGTTTAGAATGGGATTACAAGTGGGTTCACCCTATTACATATTTTAATCACCAAGGGAGTGGTTCCTACTAGTAATCTTTCTGCATTACTAATAATATGAAATTAAATTATTTGGGCCCACCACATTGTCTTATTTATTGTAGAGAATCTGTATTGTTCAATAATGTAGATTGTCTGTGAAATGACAATCCACATTTACTAGGAGGAAGGTGTCACAATATGATTTTATCTCTCTTCCATTTCTACCTTTTCCAATCTTAGACAAATAAAAATAAAATAATATAAGAAAATTATATAACAACAACGAAAAAAGTATTACCATTATTATCATAAATAATTATATTAATTTATTAAAACTATTGTTTTATAATTATTATGCACTTGAATTGCATATTATAAATTAATCATTATTTTGAATATTACATAGATTTATTACCAATATCTTCATTTAAAATATTTATTAATTTATTATCATTACTATATTAATTTTATATTTTTTTCAACTTTTTAGTTGGATTAAATAAACTTTAATGTGACATTAGTGACAAAAAATATTTTAATAAAAATGTGTATTACCTAGTAATATTTTATTTATAAATAAATAATTTCATTTGGATTGCTGGAGAGATTACTTGTACATAGTAAATAAGATAATGCACATTGCTAATAATTTAATCAGTGATCATTTTTATGTCATATAATGTAGATTGCTAGGTAATATCGTAAACGCTCTCTAAATGATTTGGAGACTCCTCTTCCTCACCTTTCTTCTTCCCCTATGAATCTCCTCCTCTCTAGCTGGTCCGTGCTCTTCCTTCCTCCTCAAGCTCCTAAAGCACAATGAGATGAAAGTCCTATGGTGTGAAAAGAGTGACCAATGCCTTAGGAAAAGAATGGGGGAGGGAAGAGAATTTTGGAAAGCCTTTAGGGCTACTTTTTTGCAAGGACCAAATTACTCCGTAACTGTCACTACTTTTAAGAGCATTTTCATCTTAGGTTAAAGCAGGGTATTATAGAAAAAAGTTAATTTCTTTTTTCTTTTATTATCATTATATAAAAGTTTGCACAATTGGGAATCAAAAAATAATTATAGCAACAAAATTTTATTAAAATAATATATAGAGTTCAGAACTCCGTCTATATTTTATAGCCGGTCCCAAGCCCGGATAAAGGAGGAGGGTTATGTTAGGCCCCGACAGCCAACATAAAATCATGTCGAATCTTATGAACATGGATCAACGAATATATTGTGTTAATGCTAGGTCGTTACCCGTAAGTAACGCGCTGTACAGCTCGGGTACAGTGATAAGAGAGCAAGAGCCGCTGCATCCTCGCCTGAATGCAGTGTTAAATGAGCAAGGGCTACCGCACTCTAATGGACGGAGGCGATTAAAGAAGCTAGTTCATGAGACTAAGATCAGATTAGGTTCTTGGAACATTGGGACGTTGAATGGGAAGCGCCTCGAGGTGGCACAAGTAATGGACCAGCGTAAGATTAGTATCTTATGCTTGCAAGAAACTAGATGGGTAGGAGAGGGAAGTAAAGAGATTAGGTTAAATGGTTCCAAACTTTGGTACACAGGTAAGGTAAATGGAAGGAATGGTGTTGGTATTATCGCGGATGCAGAATGGAGGAAGAATGTTGTGGAAGTTAAAAGGATTGAGGATCGAATCATATCCGTGAAAGTAATTGTTGGAAAGGAGACTATGAACATTATTAGTGCATATGCACCCCAAGTAGGAGCAGAATCACATCTCAAGGAGAAGTTTTGGGCAGATATGGAGGGTTTGATTGAAAGTATACCAACAACTGAGAAAGTTTATGTTGGGGGAGACCTTAATGGACATGTTGGTAAAGAGGCAGGACCACATGCAAGGGTTCATGGTGGTTTTGGTTTTGGGGAGTTGAATGAGGAAGGACAAACTATTATTGATTTTTCTTTAGCATACGACCTTAAGATTATCAACACTTGTTTTAGGAAGAGAGAGGAACATTTAATCACATACAAAAGTGGAACTCATAGGTCTCAAATCGATTTTTTCTTGATAAGAAATACTGATAAAAGACGTTGCACTAATTGCAAAGTAATTCCTGGGCATGGGGTGACTACACAACATAGATTGTTAGTTCTTGATATGCAAATAAAATGTATAAAATCAAAATTCCGAACAGTTTTTTATCGAAAGATCAAGTGGTGGCAGTTAAAGGGGGAGAAGCGAGAGACTTTTAGAAGTAAGTTATTAGAGGAAAGTGTGTGGGAGTTAGAAGGAGATGCTAGTATCATGTGGAAGAATGTGGCAAAAAAGGTTGAAGTGGTTGCTAAAGCCATTTTAGGAGAATCAAAAGGTTTTGGACCACGAGATAAGGAGACTTGGTGGTGGAATGAGGAGGTCCAAGAAAAGGTGCGTAATAAGAAGAATTGTTTCAAGGCGATACACTTGGACAATAGTTCTGACAATTGGGAAAAGTATCGTTTGGCGAAAAGGGAGGCTAAGAAGGCTGTTAGTGATGCTCGTGCTAAAGCATATGAGGGGTTTTATAAGGAGTTAGGGACAAAGGCGGGTGAACAAAAGATTTACAAGATTGCAAGGAACAAAGAGAAGGAGTCGAGAGATTTGGATCAAGTAAGATGCATAAAAAATGAAGTTGGCAAGGTTTTAGTTACTGAAGGAGATATTAAGAACAAATGGGAAGAGTATTTCTATAAGCTATTTAATGATGGATGTGAAGGTTCGCGTTGTGATTTGGAGGACTTGACAGTTAGCGAATGTGAGCTTAATAGGTCATTTTATCGTAGAATTAGAGTCTCGGAGGTTAGCGAAGTTCTTAAGAAAATGGAGAATGGTAAAGCCGTTGGATCGGATGGTATACCGATTGAAGTTTGGAAATGTTTAGGAGAAAAATGTGTGTTGTGGTTATGTAAACTATTTAATGAGATTTTACGGTCGAAAAAGATGCCTGATGATTGGAGATTAAGTACATTAGTTCCTATTTACAAAAATAAAGGGGATATTCAGAATTGTGCAAATTATAGAGGGATTAAACTTATGAGTCACACTATGAAATTATGGGAAAAAGTGATTGAGCATAGATTGAGAATGGAGACTAGTATTTCTGAGAGACAATTTGGGTTCATGCCAGGAAGATCCACTACAGAGGCGATTTATTTACTAAGGGGGATGATGGAGAAGTATCGAAGTAGGAGAAGAGACTTACATATGGCTTTCATTGACTTAGAGAAGGCGTATGATCGGGTACCAAGGGATGTACTTTGGAAAGCCTTGCAAAAGAAGAGGGTGAATGTTGCCTACATTAAGGTAATACAAGATATGTACGATGGGGCATTGACTAGGGTTAGGACACCCGGAGGTGAGACAAATGAATTTCCTATAGGAATTGGCCTACATCAAGGATCAGCTTTAAGCCCGTATCTATTTAACTTAGTTATCGATGCTATAACCGAGAGTATCACAGAGGAGGTACCTAAGTGCATGCTATTTGCGGATGATATAGTACTTTTAGCGGATTCAAGAGAAGAGATTAATACAAAATTAGAAATATGGAGAAATACGTTGGAGTCAAAGGGTTTTCGTTTAAGTAGGAATAAAACAGAATATATGCATAGTAATTTCACAAATAAACAATTTAGAGACGATTTGAAAGTTAGGTTAGGGGAGGATATAATTCCTCAAGTGACAAAGTTTAAATATTTAGGATCAATTGTAAGACAAGATGGTGAGATTGATGACGATGTTAATCATAGAATTCAAGCTGGTTGGTGTAAGTGGAGAAAAGTCACTGGAGTTCTTTGTGATAGAAAAGTACCCAATAAAGTTAAAGGAAAATTCTATCGTACTGCTATAAGGCCAGCAGTGTTATATGGTAGTGAATGTTGGGCTATGAAGGGACAACATGAACGTAAAGTGGGGGTAGCCGAAATGAGGATGTTGAGATGGATGTGTGGTCATATAAGATTAGATAAGATTAGGAATGACCATATACGTGAACGAGTCGGAGTGGCTCCTATTAGTGAGAAAATGGTAGAGAATCGTTTGAGATGGTTTGGTCATGTTCAGAGAAGACCATTAGATGCGTCAGTAAGAAGAGTAGATCAAATAATCTGGAGTCCGATTAAAAGAGGGAGAGGGAGGCCAAGGCGGACACTTGGCGAACTAATAGAGCAAGATCTATTGGTGAATAATATACCGAAAGGTTTGGTTACTAATAGAGCGGAATGGCGTCGTATGATCCATGTAGCCGACCCCACCTAGTGGGATAAGGCTTTGTTGTTGTTGTAATATATAGAGTTCAGACCCGACATAATTTTACAATTTAACTAGTAATTTATATCACCACATAGATAGATTGTCACTGTTTAAATTATCGATAATGTTACATTATAGTGTTTGATAAGTATTGGTAATATAAATAATAGTCAAAATATATAGTGAGAAAATTATCAAAATATCCCTAAAAATTATTTCAAATTTTAATAAAATATTATTATAAATAAATAAAGAAAAACATAGAAAAGTGAATATATATAAAAAAGATGAGACAAAATTAAGAATTATTTGTAAAAGATTCCAAATAATAAAGAAAATGAAGTTGAATGTCAATGATATTTATTTATTAATAAACTATTTTAAATAAAAATAATAATTGAATGGATATGTATTTTTATCAACTAATAATTTAGAAAGTCACTTTCTCTGCCTACTATCTAGATTATCAGTAAGGTGATAATAAAAATTACGCAATGAAACGAAATAATGTGGTGAGTTCTGAGAATTTTAAATAGTAGACATGGCAAATGATTAGAAAAAATAGAAGGAGCAATTTATGAAAAGAGACCCTGATCGAATTGGTGCAATTGTTTTCGGTATAGCAAATTCACAGCGAACCAAAATATGACGGCCAGACTCGGAGCAGCTAAGGTGGACCATGAAAGATGAAAGATGAGACAGGGTCCTCTGGGATACACGCGAGAGGAATTGGAGTCAGTCCCGCGTGATCTCCTCTTGCTCCTCATGAGCTATCAGCGTCGGCATGCACGCACCAAGGCCTTGCGACACAACTGAACCGCAGCAGCGTCTGACAGTTAGGCTGTCCCTCCTGCTCTCCTCGTGTCGTCCCCACCCACTTCCTTCCTGTGCATCTCCGCAGTAACTGGTGCTCATTGGTGCGCGTCCCCGGCCCTTCGATTCAATTTTCCAATTGCTGCCATGAACTTTGCTACTGTTCATTCACCTGGGACAGGTACGTGGACAACAGTGACCAACAATCATTGATGTGGATATTGATGTGGATGACACGGAGATGATGATGCTTCCATCACTGTAAACTTACTATTCTTTTCATGTCGTCTGACATATATGATAAATGTCTATCAACTCAACAGGAGAGAAAACAGTACGTCCATTTTGATGATTCTCCTACGTTGGAAATGAATTGCATTTCATATGTGCTGTTGTCTCTGTTCCCATCGCGAGGCCTTTATTGCCAAAAGGGATTCAGAATGGAGACCCATGAACCTTTTTCTTGCTTCATGGAAAATGTGAGGAATTTCTTTTCCATCCCTTTCATGACCTTTTAGAAAAATGAGACATGAGAGTGCGTGATTCTCTCCTCGTGAGGGAGAAATTTCTGAGCATCGATTCAGTGGCAGAAAAGAGCTATTTGCCATGGAATTGCTATTTCGCTGTGATGGCTTGTATTAGCAGAAAAATCTAACTTGCAAGAGCATGCGAGGGTGAATGATCAAGATTTTTCGAATCAGATGCACATTTATCTTTTAAAATGACAACAACAAACATGGTGGAAATTTGCAGACACCTTATCTTAAAGTATTATATACAATGTGTACTATAAGGATGGATATCCTTGGAATCTAAGAGCCCCGCGAGCGACATGCTTCGGTCAGCCATTTCATAAAATTAGGGAAAAAGTGTAATTAGCATAAGTTTGTTCGAAGTTGAGATGATTTTTCCAGACCCTCATTTCTTTCTTCTCGCTAACTTTTTTTTTTCTTTTATAGTTTAGTACAATGTAATAAAGGTCAAAGTAAACAGGAAGGGAAAAAAACATGAAATCTGAATATTACTTTTTACAGGATGTTATCAGCTACAACATGCTTTGAGGAGCTGATGCTGAGGTCTTCACCATGTGGACCATGTGGTGCAGTAGTAGCAGTTGATGGGGATGAACCCTTGGAGTACCATCTGGACCAGAACAGGTAGTTGAAAAAGTTCAGGATGCTCAGGGCTGCCAAGAGCCAGTAGAACAGGTCAAGTCTATCCTTGTTCAGATCATTGTCACTTAGCCAGCCACCTTTGGATGAGCTTGATGTTATCTTGTTCACTAGTGACACAAGGAGAGAGCTCAGGTAGAATCCAAAGGAGTAGGAGCAGTATGTCATGGCTGTCAAGAAGGCCTGCATGCCAGCCAGTGACTGCTTGTAGAAGAACTCTATGAGACCTACAGCTGTAAACATCTCTGAGAGCCCAAATATGAGGAACTGTGGGGCAATCCAAAAGATGGACAGAAGCTTGCTGGAACCAACAGCTGCTTCCCTTCTTTTGTTCTCAATCAAGGCAGCTGCTATCATTGAGAACGTCACCATGAATAAGCCGACACCAATTCTCTGCAGAGGGGTGATGCCAGATTCCCTTCCGGTTACCTTTCGTGCCAGTGGCACAAAGCATGTTTCATATACCGGAACTAATACAATAAGCATGAGATATGGTATGGATTGCAGGGAGGCTGGCGGGACTCTGAATAAATTGGCCAGTTGAGTGTTCATGGAGCTTCCTTGTTGAACTGAGAAGGTCTGGAGCTGCGCCAATATTGTGTTGAATATGATGGTGCAAGCGAAGATCGGTATCACAGAAAGAAGTATCTTTACTTGTTCAACTTCTGCAACTGTGCATAGCCTCCATGGACTCTCCATGCTGGAACCATCCTGAACCTTTAGGCAGGCCTTGTCAAAGAACCTAGGCATCATGACAAAAAAAAGACAAATTATGGTAGCGTGTTGATGGTTTAAATTAATGTTCAAACTTTTGTATGAAGATGAGATTTTGTATCAGAAACCGATTGTGTGAGAAGTCAGCTTTTCACAAACACTCTGAATACTTCTCCATTATCAGTTGTCTTGTTAGATTATTGTTATGGTTCACTTTGTTTATCTGGTAGACTAATTCGTGGCTCGCCAAGCCTTCAGATTGATAGCAATTTTAACCTGAACTTATTACTGAGCTGTACGGCGCCAACACTTGAAGAAGGCTCAATCCCAACAGCACCAAGGATCTTAGGTACATTTATTTGGCTTCTGTGAATCAATTCAGGATTTGAAGGGCAGATTTGCTTTCTTTTCGTGAAGGCAGCTACCAGAACCTGCAAAATTATGCTTTAGTCCCGATCAGATGACATGAAACATCAACCAAACATGATTGTAAGAATATAAAATCTTTACCACCTGTATGACAGTGTTCCTAGAAAGTGATGTTCTGTTTCCATCTAGATAAGAAAATGATGTTCTAAGCAATGATTGCCTTACTATGGTCCTATATTCAATGTATCTCATAATTTATATAGATACGTCTACAGGTCATGAAAAGTAAACATGATAGCAAAATCTACATGTTAGCACACCAATGATAATGCCATCAGCAAAGGAATTTTTTTTCTCCATGATTCAATAGATTAATCCATTGAAATCCAACGACGGGATCAATGCGCCAAAATTTGATTATTCAAGTGACAAAAGCTTGTGAAGGCCTTAGGTATTTGTCAATTATTGACATCAATTTTGTCCTCTCTTAATATTGAAAGCTAATGTGATCTGCAATTAGGCACAATGAGAAGCCAAGAAGGCAAGTCTTATTATTAACACGTGGAAATCTCAAGTGGATTTGTCGAGCAGCAATAATCCATTCACTAAAAATCAATTAATCCAAGTGGCTTGACTAAACACAGTACCAACAGCAAAAGAAGCTTTAACAAAAAAAAAAGAGAAAAAACATATAACAAAGAATAGTTGCAATTATGATGGGCCATGAAACGAGAGAAGTTAGTGATCTCCCATTAAAGAAGGTGACCAACAGTAGATCACTCAGGAGTCCTGACCATCACAGTATTTCAAAAAAATAAAGATATTGAAGTTCTGCTCTATTACAAAAAGGAAATTAAGTTTTTGAATCTTCAGGAGTCAGATAATCTTTCAGCTACCATACTCCAACTTCTAATTCTATTTATGAACTTCCCGGTGCAATTGTTTAGACAGAATCCAATAAATGAAAAAGGTAAAAAAGGAAGGAACCAGGTTCTGAATCTTACTCTTGTGATAGGGGTGAAGATGCTGCCTTGTGGAGGCTTGTTCCTGTAGAAGAAAGCCCCAGCGATTAAGCTGACGAGACCCATGGCCATTGCAGCTGCAGACACCCCAAAGCCCAGGGCCATCCCGGATCTCGTCTGAACCCAAACGAGAACAGTGAGAGCAATCAACTCTCCAACACAGAAGCTGAAGTATGCTGAATTGAAGTATGTAGACAGCTTCTTCGATTGCTTCGGGTCATCTTTTCCGAACTGGTCGGCACCGTGAGCGATCATGTTTGGCTTCAGGCAGCCGCTCCCCAGTGCAACCAAGTAAAGAGCAACAAAGAATATGGTGGCCTTGAATCCCTTGGCCTCCACGCAGTGACCATCTGTGGACATCATGTTGCATGGGGGTGGTCTCAGTTGTGGAAGGCGCGCTTGGACTGACAGCAATATGAAGCCCTGAACACAAAAGATAAAACAACAAGAGCATCAGTAATCAACGCAAGAAAAGAAAAACAATGCACGATTCATCATTTAGTCCATTTCTTTCTTTGTTCCTCATTTGAGTCTCTGCTGGTGGACTAAATTTTTCGTTGTGGAGAAATGAACTTTATAGCAATAAAGAACATATGCAAGTAGTCCCATGGTGGGGGTTCTATAAATTGTCCAAATTGCCTCGGTTATATTTTATAGCCGGTCTCAAGCCCGGATAAAGGAGGAGGGTTATGTTAGGCCCCGACAGCCAACATAAAATCATGTCGAATCTTATGAACATGGATCAACTATGGCGTCGTATGATCCATGTAGCCGACCCCACCTAGTGGGATAAGACTTTGTTGTTGTTGTTTCATCTGACCAAGTGGCTGTCATGTGTGCACTTGGAGTAGAGGAATGTGGTTGGCTGTTCTATCTTTCTGAATGGATGTCTGGCTACAACCATCTACATGTCTTCTCTAAGATAAAATCTTAGCCGGTTGTTCTTCATATCTTCTTGTGCCTTCTCTTGTGGCAGGGAAAGAAAGGCAAAAAGAGAGAGAGAGAGCTTCATTCCATTGGTATCATAGTAGTAGAAAAAAGTAAGAAAACTCACTGAAAGTTCCACAAATCCAAATATCAACATAGTCCAGAAGCTCCCAAGATAAGAATCTGAGAGGAATCCACCTAGCAGGGAGAGGAGGAAGATAGTCCCTATGAAGTTGGTCACTATGTTTGCAGATTTGGGGAGGGAGAAGTGCATGTCATTGAACACATGTTATGAGGTTGTTCCCCACTGCTGCGATTGCCATGATTTCGAATGCTTGAATGCCTGGAACAGGAATGAAGTAATAAGCATAATTAAACAGTTAAAAGGGTGAAATCTCCAATCATGAATAGATTAACATGATATCATAAATCACAATATAATATTAAATAAGCAGAATGTTACAGTGAAACTGATGACTAAAAGCATGTCCTCTCTATACTCATCTCATGCAAACTATCTATTAGTTACCTTGTACCTAAGCAAGTGTTAAAGCCTAGAAGAGTTCGTTTTTATGTTTTCATGAAAGATATTGCGTGTGAGATTGAGAGAGAGAGAGAGAGAGAGAGAGACCTAAAACAAAGACAGCAGCTCTCATGCCCCCGTGCTGCTTTGGCTTGCAGGGTTTACCCCTCCAATCAACAGAGAGTTCGAGCATGGAGTCGCCTTTTGGATTCTGACTTGTCTCGATGTCCATAACCTCTTGCTATTCACAGACTCCTAACAACGATGCACACACAAATCTCTTTCCCCTCTCTTTCTGCTTCAGTATGGACTCCCACCTCTCAGATAGCACACCACTTTGCAAGAGAGCTTTGGTAAGCTTCAGGCAACCTGAAGCCAGCTATTTATAATAGGCCTGCCTGAGTGACTATGTCACACAAAATAGATACCCCTACAGATACAGACAGCTAGAGAGAGAAAGATTGGGTTGGTATGTTGTGGTGTATAAACGTCAGCATCCCCTCACTCAAAAGTTCATCATGAGATTTCTTCCTTTCTAAATTCAACCTGTCACTGGTATCTTTTACGATTCATCTCACATCAACTCTTAAATTTGGATGTGCATGAGAGGTTAAGTAATTTGGTTTAAAGGAAATTTGTGAGTTGTAAGCATAGTCAGAGGGGGTAGTGGGGGTCTCTGTTGGAAGGTCAGAGTTTGTTTTACTTTTAGAGAGAACAGAGTGTGGGGAGCAGCAAAGAAATGGTCTCCCATGTTAGTGAATTATTTAATAATAATAATAATAATACAGACATATCATATTTTATTATTCTCATTCTTCAACCACACCTCTAATGTTGCAATCATCAATTATTCTTGTTTTTGTGCTGTATCATATCAACATAATTATGATTAAAATAAGTCCGATGAGGGCAATGTGCTGGTGTGAAGTCTGAACTGTCTGGGAGGCTGGAAGTTTGGCCATCCTAACATGAAGTTTGGCTCTAAATCTAAATGATCAATGCACAATTGCGAGTAATACATTTTACAACTATATCTATGACTTCAATCGCAATGAGAAAGCAATCAAGTTTTATTTCGTCTCCCTGTAATTATGAGTGCTTATGAATGAAGACGAATTCTTTATGTCCTAAAAGACAGATGCCAATACTTGATAAAAAAACAAATAAGGAAAAGAGAACATATTGAAAAGCAAACAAAATGTGTAACAGCTCAGAAAAAATAAAAATAAAAATAAATAGAAACAGAAGGGCCAGCTAGAAAGAGTAAATGACATGATGCCTAATAATTAGGAAAATTCAAATGTGGACGGTTAGAATATGGAAAAGAAATCAATAGAGAAAAAAAAAGAATGTAATGCTGAAATGGTCAAGTAAAGAGGGAGAGGAGTGCCAACTCAATACCAGATGGGATCCAAGAATTCTGACATTAATGAGAGGAATCAAATAATTAAGAGAAAAATAAACATGAGAGAGGAAAATAATTAGGAAATTAATGACCTGAGATCCCATCCCCTATGTTCCACTCACCTGTTGGAAGACATGGTTTTTCATTTCTAAGAGTTGTTCATTGTGTGACGGAAACCAAACAAGAAAGAGGGCACAAGTCTAGGGACGACTAAGAGGACACAACCATCGGTGATGCGAATGAATCAGAGCAAGAAGTCGATCAACAATCAGGTAGGTGAAACCTCGAAATCACCCTGATTCTTGAATAGATCCAATTCACCATTACGATCTGATCACATTCTTGAACGAAAGATTTCAAGGAGGAATGAATGGATTATGGATTGCTCTATTTTTCTTTCTATTTGCATAATTATAGATTTGATTGTATGTAGAAAATTTGTGTATTATCATCATTGATTTGCATCTATGATTGTAAAAACATAGGACTTCATTTCGTGTTGTTAATGTATCATTTCTCTGCAAGTTCGCGCTGAAATCGGCGGTGAAACCCCCATCGTCATGGTCGTGACCTCACTTTCACGATCGTGTCACCACCCCTCGGGACGCCCATACTATCCACCTGGCACGCCCGTGGCATAATCGGTATGCTGCTACTATCGACTGGTGGACCGATCTATCGAATCGGTTGACTGCCCTTATATCCGGCATGCCCGTGCCATAGCCGCATCAATTCAGCCACTAAACATAGTCGACCGATTCTATGAATCGGTCGATTGGCAATATGATCAAGCACGCATGTGCCATCTTACTGGCACGCTCGTGCCACTTCTCTATTCTTACTGCACTAGCACGCCCGTGCCACAAGAACGGCATGGCCGTTCAAACCTCCCTGCACGCCCGTGACACTAGTTGATCACGGTCGTGCCGAGCCGTGGCTCAATTATGATTCCTCACTTGGTTCATTAGTAACCCTGATTTTCTTGACTTGAATACGATATGTTCCTCCTTATGAGTTATCATTGTTATGACTAAAATAAGGAAATCATTTCATTGGAATCCATCCCTGATTTAAGATATGATTCCTTGTACTGATTTACCCTTCAATTTATTCAAGTATTCCCATCATATGAAGAATAACGAATAATAAGAGCCTAAAGTGATTACGTAAAGATAGAAGATGAATAATGGGATTGCCAGCCCATGCCAAGTGCCTCAAGATAAGGGTCGCCCTCTTTATCATAGTTTGATCATCGATTGACCCGTAAAAGGCTGTACTGTTTTGCTCGGCTTAACCCAAGAATGTAAAGGCACCCAAAGTCACCTAATGTTTATGTATGATTCAAGGTTAATGAGCATGTTCGAGTAAAACAAGTATGTTATCAAGTCGATTAGCGTTACGATTGTTGTCATGATTAATGATATTATTATCGATCCCAAGTTACTAAGTATCATTCTTATTGTTTATAGTCACTGACTAACATTGTTATTCTGATACTCCATGCTTAATCTTTGACCAAGATAAGTCATGCTATCAACTTCTGATTTATTTTATTTAAAGGTTGTGCATTGTATACTTTTACTGATTTCCTACTATCACTACAAGAAAATCGCGATTTTCCGACGGATAATTTTCGACGGTTCCGTTTTCGACGGATTTTTCGATGGTTATGATCGTCGGAAATAATTTATATTATTATTTAATTTTTCGATGATTAGGAACGTCGATATTTTTGACGGATATCCATCCGTCGCAATTTCCGACGATTATGACCGTCGGAAATAAAAAAATTAAATTATGTATTTTTTATATTATTATTAAATGTTTTCGATGGATTTTCCGACGGTCACGACCGTCGGAAATTAAAAAATTTATTATATTATTATTTAATTTTTCGACGATTAGGATCGTCGATATTTCCGACGGATATCCATCCGTCGCAAAATCCGCCGTAATTTCAGAAGGTCGTAACTATCGATAAATGTACAATAATATCATATTAAGAGTATTTTATTAATATAACTAGCGACGGTTCAAATCGTCGCAATTACCGACGGTTCAAACCGTCAGTAATTATATATAACTAAATATATTTTCGACGGTCACAACCGTCGATAATTATAAAAATATCTAATATTTACGTTTTCGACAGTCGAAACCATCGATAATTAAAATTTTGTTATCCCGCTTTTTTTTCCCTTTTCCCGCTTTCTTTCCACTTTTTCCCTTTATATATATTCATCATCCCTCTTCTCTCTCTCCCTCCTCCCTCTTCTCTCTCTCCCTCCCTCCTATCCTCTCTCTCTCCCGGCCGCGAGCACCCCTCCCGCCCGTCGGACGCCGGCGACCATCCCACGCCGGACGCCGGCGACCCTCCCACGCCGGACGCCGGCGACCCTCTCCCGCGCCGGCGTATCTCTCTCTCCCGCTCCGCGCCGGCATCTCTCTCTCTCTCCTGTCGGCCGGCCGGAGGCCGGATCCGGCCGTGGCCGTTCGGATTCGGCCTCCAGGCGGCCGGATCCGAACGCAAGGCTGCCGGATCCGGCCGCCTGGCGGCGGATCCGGCCTCCAGCAGCCGGATCCGAACGCAAGGCGGCCGGATCCGAACGCTAATTTTTTTTATATTTAAAAATTATTTGCGACGGTTGCAACCGTCTAAAGATCGACGGTTGCGACGTCCGTCCAAAGTTTCGACAGTTGCGACCGTGGAAAAGTTGCGACGGCTCGAACCGCCGGCCTTTTCCGGCGGTTGCAACCGTCGGAAATATCGACGGCTCGAACCGCCGGGGACTTTTCCGGCGGTTGCAACCGTCGGAAATATCGACTGTTCGAACCGCCGGGGACTTTTCCGACGGTTGCAACCGTCGGAAAATTTTGACGGGTCGAACCGCCGGGGACTTTTTCGACGGCCAGAATCGTCGATATTTTCGACAGATTTTTTGAACCGTCGCAAATCCGTTTGCGACGAGCGTTTTTTCGACGGATCGATTTCGACTGAAAAACCGTCGGTAATTGCATTACCGACAGTTTTCGGGCTGATTACCGACGGTCCGAACCGTCGGTAATCTGCGTTTTTCTAGAAGTGTATAATGTAAAGCTTACGGAAGGACCTCCTCCCCTATGTTTGATTTTCACAGGGCCAGATCAACGACGGTGTTGAGTTAGTGTGCTGCGACAGAGCTCAAGCAATTATATAGCACATGAACCAAAGGGCCTAATTATATAGTTTTTATTCTTTTCGGAATTAAGAACTCTCATGAAATTTTGATTATATTCGACTTAGAGATAATGTAATAACTTTCAACTTACGATATTTATTCATTCTCTATTTCCCTTTTTATTTTATTGTTGATGTGTTTGTTTTCCTCACCGAGTCTTGGTCAATATAATGGTCAAAGCCATAGCGTTTGTAGCATTCTCATATTGATCTTCGCCACGTGACGTTGGTTGATTTGGAGCGTTACATTTATGGTATCAGAGCCTAAAGTTAGGACTCTTTTGACATCCTATCATATAGAATAGTATGGTAATGATTCATGTGCTTTCGCCGAGGAGTCGCCACATCCTCCACCGTAAAGTACAACTAAAGACCTTTCTTGCTTTATGTTATTCTTTATTGATGTATTGATACATATTTCATATGAGTGGTTGATTCCTAAGGAGGTCAATTTGTATGGTAGGAATCAACCTAATGGTATTAGTGATTATACAAAAGGGTCATAAAGGTTATAAAAAATTGAGAAAGAGTAAGTAACAAGCATGTGGATAATTATTATCTGCATGAAGAATCAGTTTTACAGATATTTAAAGAATAAAATATAAGAAACGATTTTGTTTCTTATAATTCATATTTTTCATCTCTTTCATGATCGTCCTGTTCACAGACTTCTTTTGCTGACTGTAGCAGTACGAAGAGGAAAATGAGTAGGCATATCAGTTGCAAAGAGATGTAGATGTATGAGAGAAATGAGGGAATTATAAGAATAAATAAAAGATTCGCCTCACACAACAAGTAGGTGTGAGATGATTCCAAATAGTTGAAGTGAGATGATTCCAAGCATGTCTAAGTTATGATTTACTGTTATGATTTATGTGGTTCCATTGGTTTGACAAGATAGGGATTTAATGAATTATCTTATATGTTTATATTGATAAGTATGAACTCGTTGTGCTCGTTGTGCCTTAAGACCTCATATGGCCCCTATATTATGTTGATAAAGGTCCTAAGAAAAATCTAAACTAGTTATACGAAAATCCTAATCGAATGCTTTGATTGATTAAGCTTCTATCCACCTGATTTATTATCGAATGAAATGAACTTAAAGATGAATTGGATCTATGCTCAATATGGAATTGCTCGATCCATAGGT
Organism: Pontederia crassipes; assembly: GCA_030549335.1. NCBI lineage: Eukaryota > Viridiplantae > Streptophyta > Magnoliopsida > Commelinales > Pontederiaceae > Pontederia > Pontederia crassipes. The sequence continues at coordinate 53,101,958 of CM060189.1, read as the reverse complement.
CGGAAGAGAGGTCCACTATAATGGGGGGAAGTTATGTCTGCCTAGAGCGAGTCATCTCCTTCGAGGGATGTTTCTGCCTAGTGCGAAGTTTATCCTCACTTATATTATGATCTAGAGCGAGGTCATCTCCTTCGAGGGATGTTTTCGCCTAGTGTGAAGTTTATCCTCGCTTATGTTATGACTTAGAGCGAGGTCATCTTCTTCGAGTGATGTTTCCGCCTAGTGCGAGATCTATCCTCACTTATGTTATGGCCTAGTGCGAGGAATGTTTCTGCCTAGTGTGAGGTTTATCCTCACTTATGTTATGTCCTAGTGCGAGGCCATCTCCTCTGATAGTTGTTTCCGGCTAGTGCGAGGTTATCCTCATCTTTACGGATGTTGCTGCCTAGTGCGAGGTCATCTCCATTGAGGGATGTTGTCGTCTAGTGCGAGGTCATCCACACCTTTACAAATGTTTCTGCCTTGCGCGAGGTCATCTTGCCTAACAAGGTCGTCCATGGCACTGACCCCCCATTGGCCCATGATGGTTTAGATAATTACACCTTGTGTGTCGATAATGGTATATCCTAAAAGAAAGAAAAGCTCTTCTAACAAACGAAAGTATGAAAGAATGAATGGCCATGTATGAAAAGACTTCCTCCTTAAGAACAAAGAACATGAAAAAAACATGAATGATGAACAAATACCCATGATTCTTCTTAAAGGGTTAATAATGATATATGTCTAAGAATGATAAGGATGAACATGTACGAAATTATGATTCTTATTATTGATGTCAAGTTAAAAAGATAGACAATTGTATAAAAAGGGACCAATGCATGACATGAAAAGGAACTAGAGTATGATATGGAAATGGACTATAGTAGGTTATGGAAATGGACATAGTTATGAATGAAGCAAAGAAGATATGATGCAGAAATGAATATTAACTATATTTGTATGCTCACTGGATGATAGTTAATCTTAGATGTAGGTTGGAATGGTTTGTAGAATGTAGTGTTTTGGAAACTAATTGAAATATAAGGACTTCCGCAAATGACCTACAGTTCTACCTTGTAGAAACGACGACCGATCCTAGATCGGATGTCCATTATGGAACTGTAGAATATAGTGGACTGTCGATCGATCAAAACTCTCGACCAAAAGTTCGAGGATGTTCTTTAAGATACCTCCATACCTATAAGATGAATAATTTTCTCAGTTTTGCCTCAATCAAGTGGATCAATTACGATCCTAACCATGATTCTTATATATGGATGAGCCTCTTTATCAACTTCAAGGTAATGAATGACATCATTAAGGCAAATGGTAATGAGATAATAATGCAAAAGAACAAGGGGCAATGTGCAAAGGATATAGATGATTGCTTGTCTTTTTATATTGATGATTGTTTTGTTTTGTTGCTTTATTGCTTGAATTCATTCCATGTGTTTGTCTGCATTCATGATGTTTTATTTAGGAATTATGTGATGTAGCGTTCATAAATTGTTTGATTCATAATCAATTGGATCTTACCATGTGTTTCATCGACCGATCGGATCATCATCATAATCGTAACGTTGATTTGGGGTGCTTTTCACTCCCCTAAGATTTTTATATTGATTCATTCCCCTATACATGGAGGGAAAGTCACTCAACTCCAAAAGGAGAGAACTTGTCGTGGTGATATATATAACCATTGACCTTCTATGAAATTATATGACATGATATTGCAATGAAAATATCAATAAAAGACGATACAAGGTAAACCAAGAACAAGTAACTCCTATGATTATCGAACAAAGCATAGATACAAGGGATCAAGACATAGGAAGGATATTGAATGACATTGATTAATAAACCATTTTGTTCCAATGGCATAGATTGCCAATGACGATCCATCCTCAAATGATTTATAAGACTTTTGACTGATTCCAAATATAATTGTCTCATTCGACAATTACCCATTTTTGGACATTGTTTAATTCCTCAAGATATCTAATCTAAGTCGAAGGTCAAGTGATCATACCTCTAGACGACGATCATTGCATGATACCACCAAGATATCGACATTGGATTATGCTAATCATTGATTTTCATTGAATCAAAATAAATTACGAATCCTAAATCCTTATGGATGTCAGATGTATATCGAATCAATAACTATGGATGTCAGATGTATATCGAATAGATAGCCATATTGTAATTTAACTCACTCCTAAGAGCCTATGAAGTTATGAAATAATGATAATTTTTTCTTTGAATTCCAATGCCAAACGATTTAGGAATATAAAGATTTCATAGGAAGGGATGCAATGTTAAAAAGTATAATTGATGGTAAGTATAAAGACCCAAGATAATGTTGGAGTGATCAATTATTTGTATCCAACTACAATTATCATAGGTTGGGGATAGGTCAAATATAAATATAAACGAACAGATAGTAAGTACAGATGAAGTTGAAATTATAATTGAATGTAATTTCAGAAGAGTAAATATAAGTGCTTGATCATTAAGTTCAAATATATCAATGTGATTGAAATTAATGATAAGCATGTTCACTAACACTCCTTTTAAGAAGGTCGACCCAAATAGTTATAATATTATACACAAAAAGTTTGATAGATAAGAGAATTTTCCAGACTTTGGAGGACAGGCGGAGAGCATGTACATTTGATTTGGCATGTTAATTGGAACGATAATTTATCTATGATCGAATTTGATTATGATAATGGCCACTACTCAAATATTTTAAGACATCATTCGATTATATTGGCGACCTTGTTCACCCACTAAGTTGGGTGAAATAGGCAAAGACAAAACTATGAATAAAGAGGATATGCTAAGAAGGTTGAACTAATTAAGAAAAGATTGAAAGCAGAAGAGCTATGTAGACAAAAGTATACGAGAGTATATCATTAATGCTAACGATCAGATGTTATTGAAAGTTTCCTATATGAAAGAAGTAATGTAGATAGGTAAGTGGGAGCGATTAGTCCTCACTGCGATGGACCATTTAAACACTAAAGTTAGTTGGCAAGGTTGCATATAGGTTGACACCAGCCTCATCTTATGGAGGAGTACATTATGTATTTTATGTGTTCCTACTCAAGAAGTACAAGCATGATAATGCTAACATCATCCGGATTAAGGGGCCTAATCTAGCCGCTGACCTCACCTTTGCCAAGTGTTTGACTCATATTATGGAACGTAAGGTACAACGTTGAAAGAATAAGCATGAACCCATGGTCCAAGTAGCCTTGTGTTCCACCATGATGAAGAGGTAACATGGAAGCTTGAGTTGGGAATACGCCAAGAGTTCCCGCATCTTTTCAGTAAGTCCTCCACCTCATGCAAAATTCGAGGACGAATTTTTTTTAAGGAGGTTATAATGTAACAACTCAAAAAAATAGAAATAGAAATAGAAACAGAAACAGAATGGCCACCTAGAAAGAGTAAATGACATGATGCCTAATAATTAGGAAAATTCAAATGTGGATGGTTAAAATATGGAAAAGAAATCAATAGAGAACAAAAGAATGTAATGTTTAAATGGTCAAGTAAAGAGGGAGAGGAGTGCCAACTCAATCCCAGAAGACGTGGGATCCAAGAATTCTGGCATTAATGAGAGGAATCAAATAATTAAGAGAAAATAAACATGAGAGAGAAAAATAATTAGGAAATTAATGACATGATATCCCCTATGCTCCACTCACCTCTTAGAAGACATGTTTTTCATTCCTGGAACTTGCTAATTGTGTGACGGAAACCAAACAAGAGAGAGGTCAAAAGTCTAGGGACGACACGGAGGACGTGGGATCCCAAAAGACGTGGGATCCAAGAATTCTGGCATTAATGAGAGGAATCAAATAATTAAGAGAAAATAAACATGACAGAGGAAAATAATTAGGAAATTAATGACATGATATCCCCTATGCTCCGCTCACCTCTTAGAAGACATGTTTTTCATTCCTGGGACTTGCTAATTGTGTGACGGAAACCAAACAAGAGAGAGGTCAAAAGTCTAGGGACGACACGGAGGACACGGCCACCAGTGATCCGAACGAATCAGAGCAAGAAGTCAACAATCAGGTAGGTGAAACCCCAAAATCACCTTGCATGATTCTTGAATATATCCAATTCACCGATACGATCTGATCACGTGCTTAAACAAATGATTTCAAGGAGGAATGGATGGATTATGGATTGCTCTATTTTTTTTCTATTTGCATAATTATAGATCTGATTGTTTGTAGAAAATTTGTGTATTATCGTCATTGATTTGCTTGTATGATTGTTAAAACGTAGGACTTGATTTAGTGTTGTTAACGTATCATTTCTCTGCAAGTTTCGTGCTGAAATCGACGGTGAAACCCCCGCCGTCACGGCCGTGACCTCACTTTCATTGTTGTGCCACCACCGATACGCTCGTTCCATTTGATCTACACGGCCGTGCCCACCCCTTGGCACGCCCGTACTATCCACCTGGCACGCCCGTGCCATAATCGTGTATGTTGCTACTATCAACTGGCCGACCGATCTATCGAATCGGTTGACCGCCCTTATACCCAGGCACGCCTGTGCCATAGCCGCATGAATTCGACCACTAAACCTGGTCGACCAATTCTATGAATCGATTGGCAATATGGTCAAGCACGCCCGTTCCATCTCATTGGCACGCCCTTGCCACTTCTCTATCCATATTGCACTAGCATGCCCATGCCACGTGAATGACACGGCCGTTCCGACCTCCCTGCATGCCCGTGACACTAGTTGATCACGGATGTGCCGAGCCGCAACTCAATTATGATTCCTCACTTGGTTCATTATTAACCCCAGTTTTCTTGACTTGAATACTATATGTTCCTCCTTATGAGTTATCATTGTTATGACTAAAATAAGGACATCATTTCACTGGAATCTATCCCCGATTTAAGATACGATTCCTTGTACTGATTTACCCTTCAATTTATCCAAGTATTTGCATCATATGAAGAATAACGAATAATAAAAGCCTAAAGTGATTAAGTAAAAATAGAAGATGAATAATGGGATTGACAGTCCATGCCAAGTGCCTCAAGATAAGGGTCGCTCTCTTAATCATGGTTTGATCACCGATTGACCCGCACAAGACTATACTATTTTGCTCGGCTTAAACCAATAATGTAATGGCACCCAAAGTCATATAATGTTTATGTATGATTCAAGGTTAATGAGTATGTTCAAGTAAAGCAAGTATGTTATCAAGTCGATTAGCGTTACAATTGTTATCATGATTAATGATATTATTATCGATCCCAAGTTACCAAGTATCATTCTTATTGTTTATAGTCACTGACTAACATTATTATTCTGATACTCCATGCTTAATCTCTTACCAAGATAAGTCATGCTATCAACTTCTGATTTATTCTATTTAAAGGTTTGCATTATATTTTTTTACTGATTTCCTACTAGGCTGTAAAGCTTACGGGAGGATCTTCTCTCCTGTGTTTGATTTTCACAGGCCAAGTTTGGTGTTGAGTTGGTGTGCTACGATATAGCTCAGATGATTATATAGCACATGAACCAAAGGGCCTAGTTATATAGTTTTTATTCTTTCCGCAATTAAGAACTCTCATGAAATTCTGATTATATTCGATTAGAGATCATGTAATAACTTTCAAACTTACGCTATTTATTCATTCTTTGTTTCCCTTTTTATTTTATTACTCATGTGTTTGTATTCCTGACGAGTCTTGATCAATATAATAGTCAAAGACATAGAGTTTGTAGCGTTCTCAGATTGATCTTCGTCACGTGGCGTTGGTTGATTTTGGGGCATTACAAAATTCCATTTTTTTATATGTATAATTGTTCAAGTTGGAGAATAAGAAGCCAAAGCGAGGGAAAGAAAACAAAGAGCGCAACACACGGAGGAAACGAGACCATGTCACAATTGTTGTGTGGATGTGTCACTGCCTTTACAATGACAAACGTATCTTGTCTACAACCCTACAAAAGCACATCTTCTTCATGAATCATGCTGGCCTTTTTAAATTTTATCATTGTCTTTTTCTATGTAAAACGATTTTTTCATGCATCTGTAGAGCTTGTTGTTCAATTTCTTTTCATTTTTTTTTTTCATATCGACGTTTGTTGATACTTGATAATATATCTTAACTCTTATCTCAAAATTTAATTATAATATTTAGGATTTGGATTATATACATTTGTTATATTGTGTCATATTATTTCCTTATTCAAGAAATAACTATAATACGTGCAAGAATTTATACAAGTTAAGTGTGTTGTTCTGTTTGTGATTCATTAGTTTTTCAGAAAACTTTCTGATGTATAAGTCCTAGAATAAATGAATGCAGAAACAAAATTAAAAAGGGTGAAAAAAGAAATTTCAATTCAAAAGAGCTTCAATCATATTGTTGGCAAATCAGAAAACAGGTTTATTGGGTATTAATAATCTCGGGTTCGATTTGTAAAGTCAGGATTTATTGATATCATTGTCGTTCGAATATCAAATTAGCCGAGTGCTAGTAATCTGGACATCTATGGATCTCGAAATTTTTTTTTTTAAGAATTGGATCAAAGGCACTACTTTTAAGTGGTCGCAGAGTCATGCACATATTATTGTGGCAAGTGGCAATATATAGGCACTTGCTTTTTTTCTTGAATTCAACTGTTGTGGCGAGCCCCCTCCATGCAGATATAATATGAGAAAGTGTGATCAGAAATGTGTCTAACATATTTCCCTGCAATGTGGATGTAATTATCCCTGGACGATTCCTGTGCCTTTAAAGAGAAGAAAAGAAAGAATGCTACTTAATTATTGAGAAAATGAAGAGTTGATTACAGTCATCCAACGAGCAATAGCTGCGGAAATGGAGAAGAAAGTAGGAGATAGAGCCTCTACAATTCTGACTTTGATTAAACACACCGATGTACACAAATGTACAGAAACACCATCATCGTTCACCACTTACGTCCCACTACTGCTGCCACAGTTTTACCACTGCCTACTGCTCCCTGCTGCAGCTGCAGCTGTGGGCTTGTTTACCACCACCCACCATTTAGTGGTCCAGTTTTGCCATTTACCTTTTCCTCCCTCCTTGTAGTGTTGCAGCCACCATTCATATGATGCAATCCTTTGTTTTATGATCACTAAATAAAAATAAAGAAAACGAGAGAAAGGAAGCACTGAACCCGTCCGATCGGGTCTCACAAGAAGGCTTTTTTACTGCGTTAAAACGTCAATAATGTTGACTTGTGAGTTTTACGAAATGTGTATACATACATATATGTCTGTGTATGCGCGCCGGGACGTAAGGGACCAACGGGCGCGGGAGCGGGAGCGGGAGCAGGAGCGGGAGCGGGAGGTCAACGTGTGCCCCGAATTTGTGACGTGGAGGCTCCCCTTCGAAGGCCCGGCCCAGGATCATTTGGATAAGGCAGAATCTCCATCCACCGCACCTGATCACACGCGTACGGTCAGATGCCACGTCTCTACCAATCCTTTTTAATGCACAGCTGAAAACAAATATATATTAGCACTTAACCCTAAAGAATAAACCAAACAATCGCTAAATTGGTCACGGAATAAATAAATAATTATTCGTAGATATTCTAATGTTGAAGTATTTATGTTCCTAAGAATTGGTGAAAAAATAGATTATTGACCTAACTCTTTCCACATAAGTAAAATAGGTAATGCTTCTCTCCTTTTCTTTTTTTTTTAACATTAATAAACAAATTATTTTATTCATAGTACGTTTTTACATCTTAATTTGTTATCTTTTGTTTTTTTCTGTTTCTATATATCTTTTAGTTCTTTGTCATCTTGTTATTTTTACTTTGACTTTAAATATTTTTTTAATATGTGAACTTTTCAATTTCCTCTCTCATCTTCAATCATATTTTTAAATTTTTTCCCCATCAAGATTCGTCTTCATGTAATAATAAGTTAAATCTTATCACTATTTTTTAGTAATCGCGTTATTTTTCTACCATCTATTTCACATTCTGATATAATAAATGTATTTATTTTTTTAAAAAAAAAGATAATCTAATCAAAGTAATACATTGCTCTTCTCATTTTAAATTTTGAGATTAATTCATTTAAACCTCAATGTGTTATTATTATTATTATTTGTAAGCCCGCAAGGTGAAAGGACTAAAGGGTGAAGAAAGATAACTCCACATAGACAAAATACGGAGGTAGTTATAGGCTTATAAGTAGCATCATCATTTACCTATTAAGACACGTTTTAAATTCATACGGGTCAAAAGCTCAAAGCGAACAATATCTTGATTGGGCCGAGGAGTACCATTACAAAATTGTTAAGCCATATGAAAATCACGAGTCATGAGCCAACACAGGCCAAACTAACATAGACCCCGCTCAACGAGTACGTTAAACCCTTTATGAGAGAGATTGTAACGATGTGGGGTCTAAGAATCAAGATTGTCTCATCGAATAGGCTCAAAGTGAATAATATTTTAATTGAGTTGAGGATGTTACATTATTATTATTATTATTATTATTATTATTATTATTATTATTATTATTATTATTATTAGCTTCCTAAAATAAGACATCAATAATTTCAATGATCTCATATGGTTAATTATATTTATAAAAAATAATTGATAAATTTGATTGAGCTTAATCAATATAAAAAAGTTAGACAAAAAATTGTTTTTTTTAAGTTAGGGTTTGATCAACGTTTCTTGAACTTATTCAAAGTCAAATTCTATTTTTTAAACAGAGATATCTATAATATTAGCAAACAACAGTCCCAAATACGTTCACATAAATTTGTCCATGTGGACAATGAGTTCCTCGAATCCACTCGGGGGAAAAGAAAACTAAGTTACCTTTTTGACATAAATATGAAACAATTCATATCGCCGACGACCAACATCCACTTTCCACTTTCCACTTTACGTGATATTTCACTTTTACCGTCAAAGCGAACTGAGTGTTGTGCTCTACCGACATTTTTTATGTCCAAAAATTTATTGGATTAAGTCAATTTCAGACGACAATGTTGTAGATGCTTTTTTCGATAAATGATTTTTTCATATTTGATTTTATGGTGCCCTTTTTATCGAAATCCAAAGTGGACTGAATCAATTAATCGGCCAATTTTGACATGAAAGTCATTCGGGGAAACCTAAACCCAAAATATAATGGATACAAAGTATAACTTTTAACAGTTTTAATAATAATAATAATAATACAATCGAATATAATGCAAGTGAAAATTACAAGCCATTTAATTTTTTTTTTAAAAAAATTGATTTCATTCACTAGCACGGTAGATCATCTAAAAATATATATGAAGCAATTAATAAATTTTGTTCCATGTATTTATAGTTAAGAGTTTAATAAATAAATAAATAAGATTATTTAAATCTTGGTTTCAGTAATTTTTTTTAAATGTGAATTAAAGGGGAGAAAGAAGAAATACTTTTTTGTACGATAAGCTATTGTCTTATTTTAAGAAAAAATCAAGAGGATTTAAATTCTTCAATCATAGCTAACTGATATAAAAATTGTAACGCGTCTAAATCAACATTCGTCACGTGGCAAAAACCAACCTGAAGATATTACAAACACTATAAATAGGAGTAAAGGATTATTTAACTACGGAAGGTAAAAAGTTACTACATTATCTCAAAATAAAATGTATCATAGTTATTACATCATCGTTTGAGCATCATCTTAGTACATCAATTCACCAACATCACTAACTTGACCATGTAGAAATTAAACACAGGGAAGGCAATTCTCCCGTAAGCTTTACAGTCTAGTGAAGAACAATATACAATGAATACTCCAATAAGAATAAATCAGTAAAGAGAGATTGATTCATACCTTTGCTAGGGGATTAATCATGAGAGTTATTATAAATGTATCATGAGCAAAGGAAAAATCAATAGATAACATTGAGCCATGAGATCATATGGAATTAGATAAACCTTAAAGTCAGTAATCATGCTTGATAATAGTGATAACATGTGTTATACAAACTTGATTCGGTGTTCATACTAGCTTATTTATCTTATATCATATTTAGAAATCAGGTGACTCTCATGTGCCTTTAAATCACTCATCCTTTATTTATCATAGCATGGGTCCTTGTTCACTTATGGGGTGCGCCGAGTGAAATGATACGGCCACAGGGGTTCAATAATTGATCAAGTGATGATCAAGGGAGCGACCCTTATCATAGAGGCACTTAGCTTAGTCTGACGACCCAATGATTATCTTTCATCTTGTCTTATTAGTAACTTTAGCATCTTGAGTACATTCAATGTTCAATGTCAAGATGAAATCAATGATTCAATCATGGGTAAAATCATATTGATAGCAACATGAAAGTTCTTATCGTAGATCAGGACAGAATCAGATGTTTATGATCAAGTAAAAGTCATGTCGTAAAGATAAAAAAGTTTCATATCATAATCACAATCAAAAGTGAAGAGAGAATGGAGCATTCTGTAGCTATCACCGGGGCCGAATTTGTGGGAATCATCACACAATGTTAGAGTTGACATGGGACTAACCCGGGCCGGGTTCAAAGTAAACCGGGGTCGGGTAGCCAAAATGATGAGAGTTTGGTAAACGTGTCATCCTCTAACCCGAGTTGTGTTCAGGGTGAATCGAGCCAAGCTCCACGGACGCGGGTCGGGCGGATGCGCTAGTCGGTCAAATTTCATATGAACCCAGGCTTGCTTCATGGGCCGAGTTTATATGTTATTCGCAGTGTCGAGGCTTTTGCAGAGTAAATATTACGATTCAAGGCCTCTACGAACAATTACATGACACAAAAAAATAATAAAAGCAGATCAATCCTAACACAAACATATGCATGCAAACATGATGAACATAGTAATGAAAATCAATATGCATGATAGTACAAGCAGGAATATATAATGAAACCCAAATGAATTAATCATGACAAGGCTAGGAAAATCAATCAAATAGAGCATAACAGAGCGATCATCCTTATTGTTCTTAGGCATTTTACTTCTTAATCATGAACAAGACATGAGGGCCAGATCTATTCTAAATGGAGTAAATAAGTTGATTTCTGGATTCACCCACCTCTTTCTGTTGTTGTCCTTGCTGATCGACCTAGCTCAATGGTGAAATGCCCCTATCCCTTGTTCCTGCACCCGCGCCTCCTCTGTCGACGTAGGCCGGTCAGGAACAACAAATAAGAGTGAGGGAAAATGCAAAAATTGGTACAATGCACGAGGAGAAGAAAACCAATCAGTAGTCCCTTACGTGATATGCAGAAATATGCAAAACAACCCCATGTAGGTGGCGTGGGATGATCCAATATATTAGGGAGAAATCGACTTCTACTGGTGTGGGGAAATTGATGAGGAGATCTGGTGACTAAGTCCCTTAATGTTCCATATGCTGAATTATTCTGCCAATTTATTTCCCCCATATTTGTTATTATCTTTTACTAACTAATGCACTTGAATTTCACCCTTTCACGAATCCTGGCATTAACTTCCCTGATTTCATGGTCAGGTGCAGTAAGTTTTCAAATTTCTAATTTGCTAGAATCTTTCCTTGTTCTACCTAATTCTCTCCAAATTGTAACCATTGAGTTGTTGTTATTTTATTTTAGTTTAGTTTTTTTTCTAGTCATTACATTATAATCTCCTTAAAAGAAAATTCACCTCGAATTTTGCACGAGGTGGAGGGCTTACCAAAAAGATGCGGGAACTCTTGACACATTTCCGACTTGAGCTCCAACGTCACCTCCTTGCCATCATGGAAATGTCAGATTACTCCTACCATGGGTACATTCTTGTTATTCCGGCATTGTACCTTGTGTTCCATTATATGAGTTGGATACTTGGCAACCATGAGGTCTACAGTTGGATCTGTCTCCTCAATCCAAATGATATTGGCATCTTCGTGCTTATACCTCTTAAGCATAGAAACATGGAACCCATTGTGCACTTAACCATATTAAAGGGGAAGTGCTAACTTATATTTAGTCTCACCTACTAACTGCAAGTTTTCAATAGTTCAACATAGTGAGGACTAAGCTTTCGTCGCTTGCTCAACCACTATTACAAGAAAATTCAATCACACATAGTGATCATCCTTATTATCATGCATTTCGTATTCTACTATTTTGTATAACATTATAATTGACTGGGTCAATAACCTCCTCAAAAGGAGTTATAGTGAATGTTATTATTATTATTATTTTCAATCACATAAGTGTATCTTAACATCATGAGTATGCACTCATATTTACTCTCCTGAAATTATGTTCACTTATAATTTTGACGTCACATTTACTTACTATCATTTACTTTTTTATTTTTATTTATTTTTTACTATCCCTTTTTTTACTCACAACCTATGATAATTATACTATAGATACAAATGGTTGATCGCATTCAGATGTGATCTTGGGCCTTTATACTTACCATTATTAAACTTTTTAACATTTCATCCCTACGTATAGAATATTTATATTTCTTGATCATTTATCATTGAAATTTGAAGAATTTTTTTATCACTATTTCATAACTTGGTAAGCTCTAAGGAACATTGCATATGTGATAGTGATATTTGGGTGTTGGGTGATAACTTGCTGATTTTTAAGTCAAAAATCGATTTTTCCAATTTTTGTTTCAACTCCCTCACTCTTTACTGCAGTGCATAGGTCAATTGTAGTGACCCTAAATATCGTATCCACAGTGATTTGAAGTTCTAAACTACCTAAAAACAATTTACACTAATCCTATTTAAAATGGCAAAAATAGATTTTAATTAGAAGTGAAAATAGATTTTTAATGAAATGCAGAATTATAACTATTTTTGGGGTTTTGGAAATTTGTCAAAACTGAATTATAAATGCTAGATTAAAGACTAAAAAGATTTAACTATCAATGAGGAAGGTTCTCCTAGGAATTGGGGTTTATCTAAATTAATTATGGATGGATTGAATCAAGTTATCATTAAAAGTTAAATTTTGATTCAACCTGAAATATAGCTGCTCTCACAGCTCAATTGGCCTTTAACTAAGCAATATATTATCATATAATTATTAGTTAGGTTGAATCAGAAGAGGATCCTTACTGAAAATCAAGTTATCATTGGAATCAAATGAAAGTTCATTGTTGATTTTTACAATTCAAGGAAATCTGAAGTGATAACTTGTAATTGCACTCATAAAAAAAATGAAATCATTTCAATTAGTTAAACTAGGATGAAATCTATCCAATAATAGTGATTGTGCTCCTTAGTTCATCTCTGAATTTCAGGAGGATTTGAAATCAACCTCTCGGTTGCAAAAGAAAATGAAATCCATACAAACTCTAATTAATTGAGGTTAAAAGACATCCTATCTAAAATGAAGAATTCAGTGATTATCCAATGCTCCTTGGTTCATCTCTGACTCTCAAGAAAGACCATAAGACTACCTCTCAGTAGTGAATTAAAATAAGGCTTGACAATGGAAATCAGAATTCAAAAAGAAATCAGCAATCAAAAATCAGCAATTCAAGGAATCAGAAATATTAATCAATGGAATTTTGGCTTGCCAATTGCTTCTTGATCCATCTCTGGACTGCAAGAAATCCCTAAGGCTCACCTCTCTGTGATTGAATGAAATCAGGGGTTCAATTGGCAAGACAGATTCCAAAAAAATCAAAAACAAATTTCAGAATTAAAATTCAGAAATCAGAAGAGCAAACTGATTTGAATCAAAAGTATGCCAAACATCTTGATTCATTTCTGAACAAGATGGGGTGGGGGGGGGGGGGGGCAATAGTAACCTCTTAGTTGCTCAATTAATCAGATTGAGAATGACAAACATATTCAACTAGCCTTGGAAATCAGATTCAGAAATTTTAGAAAACCAGGAAATCAAGAAATCAGAAATCAGAAATCAGATTTCCAAATAAAAAATGGAATCCAGAAACCTGACATTGACTCTTAATTCATTTCTGAATGAAGATTAGATCAAATGATCATGTCTCAGTTATAGATTACAATGGGATCTAACAATTGCAAGATTCAATTCAAAACAATGCTGAAATTTGAAAACCAGAAATGATTGCAGTGCAGGATTAATTTCAGTCCATATCCATCCATAATTAACCTAAATTACTACCCTATCCTAGAAGAAATGGAGTTTAGCTCCTCATATTTACAAAGCTTGACATAAGATGGAATGGATAACAGGTACAATTCATCCTTGCTTGAAGCTTCTCGGTAGGATCTTCAGCAGCCAACAGCAACTCCAGCAGCAGCAGCTCTCTAGTGCAGAAACCCTTGCTCCAAACCCTCAATGTCCAACCCCCTTTCCCTTCTAGAGAATTCCAGCTTTTATATGTCTTCTATCCACCCTTTGATCAGCATCATAATGTTCTACTATGCCTGATTATGCCATCTGTCCTTGCTCAGAATATCCTACTGCTGTAGCAACTTTTTGGACAGAAAAAGTAGATGGTCCCCCCTTACTTTTTCTCTTTGTGCAGAATTGTTATACCTGCTGGAAAGTCCACAACAGTAAACATCAAAGCCCTTGAATATGATTTAAACAAATAAAGCTTAAAATAGTAGTATATATCAGCTCAAACACCAAATAGGATTGGGTGTTGTGCAGGAATGAAAATCACAAATTAGAATTGATAACTTATGGAACCCGGAATGATAACTTTGCAAATTTCATGAATAATGTCCAAATATGAGTGGTTCAAAGCATGGAAGGCATCAAATGGATTAGGGTGGCAAGTGAGTGAATTCAAAAATCAAATATGAATAAGATTTCATAAAAATGATAACTTGGGTGCCAAAACGATAACTTGTTTGCCTTAAAAATGATAACTTGCCATAATTTTTGTTGTGGTTATCCAAATGTGATCAAATTTGAACAACAAAGAGTTAAGACAATAATATAATGAATGCCTAAGGCCTTTGTGCAGAATTAATGGTTTTGCATGTCGAAATGACAAAATTGCCCTTTAACGATAACTTGGCATTGGAAAAATGATAACTTGTTCAAATGGACTTAAAAGTTTGCACAAGTTGAGATGTGACCATCCAAATATGATTCATACATGATAGTAATGGATTTAGGGCAAGAAAATCATTGAAAATCAGTTCACTCGAAATATGATAACTTGGCCTTTTGGAGTGATAACTTGTCCTAAAAATGATAACTTGACATAGAATTGAATTATTTATGGATTTTAGCATTTCAGAATCTCTATGCACATGGAATTAAGTATAAAATGAGGAAGATCAACTAGTTATCACAATCTATGCATTCCAAGCATAATTGGCCAAAAGGTAGGCAAAAATGGGGCTCGATATGAATGAAATGCATCTAAAATGGGATAGAAACTTATAGTGATCAGCTAGTGATCAAACTCCCCCAAGCTTAGCCTTTTGCTTGTCCTCAAGCAAAACATTCAGAAATTAAGGACAAATTTGAATTTACCATTCACAAATGAATAGAAAAATCAGCTGAATAAGATCTAAATGAGTTTCCCACTTTGCTAACATTCCATCACATTCTTTCCAATCCCAAATTCTAGCTGAGGAGTCACAATGGTTAAAGCAAATTTAAGCCATGATAGAAGTACTAACATTAACTGATTTGAATTATAAGGATTGTCAACTTTACTAAAAAGTATGAAACATCAATCTCTTCATGAACAAATTTTTCTTTCATTGCTTAAACAGGTTTGAAAACCTGACTTTTATTCATGAGGATGCAATAAACATGTTTGGACCTGATTTTTATTCATGTTGGTCATAGGATAAAAATCCTGACTTTATTCAGGAGAGGTTCCTTTTCGGAATTTTCACTCTCTTTATTCATGTATGCATGCAATGTAAAATGCAACTTTTCACTTTTCCTTTTTCATTTTTTTTCTTTTTCCATTATGTTCATGAAGTGAGCAATGGTTCAAACTCAAGTATAGATTAGATCCTTAAATGCAAATAGTCAAGATTTCATATTTAACATGACAGCAAGATCCTTGAATCCTTTCTAGACATCTTCTACTTTCCAATTAATCCATGAATGTCAGCTAGTGTTACCCACAAAAAGAAAAAGTTTCAGCTGAAAATTCATTCAAATGCATCTGAATTTATAATGCCAATTAAAGCAAGAAGGCTAATGGCCAAGTTGGCCACTTGGTATTGGAGTGTACTCACTGGCATATAATGTATTTCACCCATTTTAGAGTCAAAATAAAGGCAAGACTTGAATTGGACTTGAAGAGTGATAATTGATCACTTGCTGATCATTATATGATTCTAACCCATTTTAAATGCAATTCATACATATCGAGTCCCACTTTTGCCTATTTTTAGGCCAATTATACTTGGAATGCAAACATTGTGATAACTAGTTGATATTCCTCATTTCATACTTATTTCCATGTGCATAGAGGTTCTGAAATGCCAAAATCCATTAATATCTAAATTCTATGCCAAGTTATCATTTTGAGGACAAGTTATCATTCCTAAGTGTCAAGTTATCATTATTTTGAATAAACTTATTTTCAATGGTTTTCTTGCCCTAAATCCATTATTATCATGTATAAATCATATTTGGATAGTTACATCTCAACTTGTGCAAAGTTTTAAGTCCATTTGAACAAGTTATCATTTTTCAAGTGTCAAGTTATCGTTAAAGGGCAATTCTGTCATTTTGACATGCAAAACCATTAATTCTGCACAAGGACCTTAAGCAATCATCTTATTATTGTTCTAACTCATTGCTGGTCAAATTTCATCACATTTGGATAATCAAAACTTAAGTTATCACAAGTTATCATTTTTAAGTCATATAAGTTATCGTTTTTGGGGCACTCAAGTTATCACTTTTAGGAATCTCATTCATATTTGATTTCTGACCTCACTCACTTGTCACTCTAATCAATTTGATGCCTGAAATGCTTTGAACCACCCATATTAGGACATTTTCCAAGATTTCCATAAAGTTATCATTCCGTGCCCTTGAATTCATTCATATCGATATAAGTTTTCATTCTTGCACAACACATAATCCCATCTGATAATTAAACTAGTTACCAGCATTATACTAATCATTATTTGTCAAAATACTACTCAAGAGCTTTGATGCTTGCTGTTTGAGTTTTTGTAGCAAGAAGAAAAGGGTGGCCAAAAGGTAGAAAAAGTAGGGGGGACCACTACTTTTTCCTGCACAAAAGGGAATCTGCAGCTGGAAATTCTACAAAGGACACATGGCTGCAATCAAAGCATAAATAATGTTCAGATGCTGATCAAAGGGTGGAGAGAAGTGATAAAAAAGCTGGATTTTTTTGGAGGAAGAGGAGGCTGGTCATTCAAGGGTTTGGAGCAAGGCAAGGCAAGGTTGCTGAAGATTCTGCTGGAGGAGCTGCTAGCCGAGAAGCTTCAAAGAACCATGAATTGTATCTGTTTCTTATCCCATTTGATGTCAAATCTTGTAAATATGAGGAGCTAAACTCCATTTCTTCTAGGATATGGTAGTAGTTTAGATTAGTTTTGGATGGATGTGGACTGTTTTATAATTCCTGCACTGAATCATTTGCTGATTTTTAGATTTCAGAATTATTTAGAGTTGGTTCTTGCCATTGTTGGATCCTATTGTAATCTATAGCTGAGAAGTTATCATTTGATCCATCCCTAGTTCAGAAATGGATTAGAAATCAATGTCAAGTTCTGAATTCCAATTTAATTGAAGTTCTGATTTCTGAATTCTAGATTTTCTGGTTTCTATTTTCTGAATTTTCTGAACCTGAATCTCCTGAACCTTTGAATCTGTTTGCCATTATGGATCTGATTAATAGAGCAACTGGAGGGTTGATATTGTCCCAAATCTTGATCAGAAATGAATCAAGATTGTTTGGCATTCTTTATGATTCAAATCTATTCATTGTTACTAATCTGATTTTAAAAACTGAATTCTGATTTTCTAATTCCTGAATTTTCTAATTTCTGTGGATATCAGATTCTGTTCTTCATTTCTAACCTGATTAATTGAGTCCTTGGGATGTTACTATTGTCCCTATCTTGTTCAGAAATGAATCAAGATTGTTTGGACAATCATTTGACTCAAATCAGATTTTCCACTGATTTCTAATTCTGTTTTTCTGGTTATCTGATTTCTGAATTGTTTGAACCTATTTGACATTCTAGATTTGATTAATTGAGCAATTGGAAAGTTGGTCCTCATCCTAATCTTGTTCAGAATTGAGTTATGAATATTTGGGCATTCCATGATTCAAATCCATTCTCAACATTACCTTAAGTTTGATTTGGAATCTGAAATTCCTGAATTTCAGAATCTGGTTTCCTGAAATTAAAAATCTAATTTCCTGGGCTTTTGAATCTGATTGTCATCAAGGATTAGATTAATTGAACAGCTGAAAGGCTAATATATGCCCTGATCTTATTCAGAAATGAATCAAGATCTTTGACAATTCAGGATTCAAATCTGATTTTTCCAAAATCTGATTTCTTAGTTTGATTCTAAATTATATTTTCTAATTGTTTGGAATCTGAATTGCCAATTGTTAATCCCTATTTTATTCAAATCACTGAGAGGTGTACTCTAGGAATCCCTTGCAGTCCAGAGATGGGTCAAGGGGCATTTGGCAAACTTGAATTCCATCAATCCACATTGCTGATTTTTCTGAAATGCTGATTTCTATTTTCTCATTTTTCTAACTTCTGATTTCCATTGTCAACCCTCATTTTAATCCACTACTGAGAGGTAGTCTTAAGGGCTTCCTTGAGATCTAGAGATGGGCCAAAGAGCAATGAAAATTGTGAACTCATGTGGCCATATGTTTTGCATTTCCAATTGAGTGTGTTTGTGTGGATTTCAATTTACTTTGCAACCGAGAGGTTGACTTTGAATCTCCCTTGAATTCAGAGATGAATCATGGAACACAAGCACCATTATTGAGTATATTTTATCCTAGTTTGGTTGATTGGAATGATTCCATCTTTTTATGATTGCAAATGCAAGTTATCATTCCAAACTTCCTTGGATTACAAAAAATCAGCATTGAATCTTTCTTTTGAGCCCAATGATAACTTGATTTTCAGTGAGGACCCTCTTTTGATTCAACCTAGCTAACAATTATATAATCATATATTGCTTAGTTAGAGGCCAATTGAGCTATGGGAACAGCCATTTTCAAGTTGAATCAAAAGTTGGACATTTAGTGATAACTTGTTCCATTTCATCCTTAATTAATTTAGATGAACCCCAAATCCTAGAAGAACCTTCCTCATAGATAGTTAAACCTTTTTAGACTTCATTCTAGCATTTATAATTCAGTTTTGATAAATTTTTAAAACCCAAAAACCAGTTATCATTTCACTTTTTATAAAAAAATCTGTTTTCACTATTCATTAAAAATCTGTTTTTAGCCACTTAAGTAGAACTAATCTAGATTATTTTAGGGTGTCTTAGACTTCAAATTCTTGTGGATACAATAACCTGAGTCTACTACAACTTACCTGTGCACTTGCAGCTAGTGAGTTGGGAGACCAAAAAAATGAAAAATTGACATTTTCTTTAATTTCAGCAAGTTATCACTAGAAAACCCAAATATCACTATCAATAACTAGTGATAACCGAGTGATAACCAATGATAACTTACAAAACCTACTGATAACCTGGTATGATTTATGATATGAACATTAAAATAGATTAAAAACAAGGTGTAAAGGTTAGAAAAGCACCAGGTTTCCTCCCCCAAGCTTATTCTCAACACTGTCCTTAGTTTTGGAAATTAAGGCAAGGGAGAGAATTGGATGGGTGTGAAATGCATGGAATTGGGCATTTGAATCCTCTTGGCATTTCAACCAGAAGCTTTGGGTGATCCAATCTTCATTAGTTGCAACTAATCCTGCAGATAAACAAAGGATATCAGTGGAATAGTAAAATCAGATTTTTAAGTGCACAATTCAACAATGCATTGGAAATTTCTGAAATTCACTAAAATTCTGCTATGACAGATTTGGATAACTGATATGAATGTTAATTCAGATGATGGTATGACAAATGTAGCATAATGAAAAAGATACTATCAGTTATCATTGAGATTTCAGTGGAAAAATTAAAATTAAGGGGTAGGGGTACTCCCTAAATTTGAGAGTTATGGATTGACCTAGTTCCTCATCACTTATTCCTGCAAATATAGAAAAATTAGGTAGAGAATGGCTTGGGTTACCTCTCAAGAAGTGTCTTTCTTTAATGTCTTTGGCTAGACATTGTTACAATGGGAAATCAGCTAGGTGGTTGTGGTAAATCTTGTAGAATCAGCTCCTCCTTAGCAGAATTCATGGCTATGGGGTTGTAAAGCTTCAACCTCTGTCCATTCACCTTAAATATATCATTCTTGTCATTTAAAAGGTCCACAACACCATATGGATAGACTTTGTGAATTTTAAAGGGTCCACTCCACCTTGACTTCAACTTTCCTAAAAAAATTTTTAGCCTTGAATTGAAAAGTAGCACAAGGTCTCCAACCTTGAAATCTTTTTTCAGAATCCTGTCATCATGCCATCTTTTGGTCCTCTCCTTATAGAATTCTAAATTGTGGTAGGCATTTAGCCTGATTTCATCAAGTTCATCAAGTTGCAAGAGCTTCTTTTGTCCACATGCATGCATATCATAATTGAGTGCCTTGACTGCTCAATAGGCCTTATGTTTCATCTCAATTGGTAAATGGCATATTTTCCCATAAACAAGTTTGTAGGGAGAGGTACCTATTGAGGTCTTATATGCTGTCCTATATGCCCAAAGAGCTTCATTCAACTTCAAATTCCAATCCTTTCTTGTTAATGAAACTATTTTCTCCAATATGGTTTTTATCTCCCTATTTGATATTTCTGCCTAGCCATTGGTCTGAGGGTGGTAGGCAGTGAAAACTTTGTACCTCACTCCATACTTAATTAGGAGGTTCTCAAAACATTCTTCAATGAAATGGCTCCCTCCATCACTTATGACTACCCTAGGAATTCTAAACCTTGGGAAGATAACCTCCTTGAATAACTTGATCACTGTCCTAGAATCAGCTGCAATGGTGGGAATTGTCTCAATACTTTTGGATACATAGTCCACAATTAGAAGGATAAATTTGTAACCACATGAGCTAGGAAATGGGCCCATGTAATCAATGCCCCAAACATCAAATATTTCCACTTCCAGAATTTCTTGTTGTGGCATTTCATTCCTTCTTGAGATGGAATCTGCTCTTTGGCATTGATCACAACCCTTCACAAAGATATGTGCATCTCTGAATAAACTTGGCCAATAGAAACCAGATTGGAGGATTGTTGCAGCAATCTTTTGTGTAGCACCATGCCCTCCATAAGGGGATGAGTGGCATGCCTCCAAGATTTCCTAGAATTCAGATTGTGGTACACATCTCCTATATATACCATCAGGGATTTTTTGAATAAAAGGGGGTCATCCCAATAGTAATCCTTCAGGTCATGAAAGAATTTTTTTCTTTGCTGATATGTGTAGTCAGGAGGGACAATTCCACATGCTAGGTAGTTTACAATGTCAGCATACTAGGGGATTTGATTAGTTGACACTGCCATCAAGCTGTCATCAGGGAAGGCATCATTGATAGGAAGTGTAGAGGACTCCTGAACTCCTTACATTCTTGATAGGTGGTCAGCAACTAGATTCTCACTACCCCTTTTGTCCCTGATTTCAATATGAAATTCCTGAAGTAATAAGATCCATCTGATGAGCCTTGGCTTGGATTCCTTCTTGTTGATTAAATGCCTCACTGCTTGGTGATCTGTGAATACAATAACTTTGGATCCCGCCAAGTAAGGTCTGAATTTGTCAAATGCATACACCACAACAAGTAGTTTCTTTTCAGTGGTTGCATAATTAATCTGAGCCTCATCTAGAGTCTTACTGGCATAGCATATAACATAGTGCTTCTTCTCCCTGGTTTGTCCCAAGACTGCCCCTACTGCTTGATCAGAGGCATCACACATTATTTCAAAGGGAAGAGACCACTCAGGTGGCTGCACTATAGGGGCTGAGGTGAGGGCTTCTTTCAATTTCTTGAATGCTTTCATGCACTCTTCATCAAAATGGAACTCAGCATCTTTGGCCAGCAACTTGGTAAGGGGCATAGTTATCATTGAGAAGTCTTTAATAAACCTCCTGTAGAAGCCTGCATGCCCCAAGAAGCTCCTAATTGCTTTGACATTTGTAGGTGGTGGTAGCCTCTCAATCACCTTAATTTTTGCCTTGTCAACTTCAATCCCTTTGCTTGAGACAATATGTCCTAATACTACCCCTTCTTGGACCATAAAATGACACTTCTCCCAATTGAGGATCAAGTTGGACTTTCTACATCTTTGTAGCACCTTTGTCAAATTTTCTAGGCAAGCATCAAATGAGTCTCCATATACTGAAAAGTCATCCATGAAGACCTCCATAATTTTTTCAATAAAGTCTGAGAAGATAGACATCATATACCTTTGGAAGGTGGCAGTTGCATTGCATAAGCCAAAGGGCATTCTCCTATAAGCAAAAGTCACATATGGACAAGTAAATGTAGTGTTGATCTTGATGGTGAATTGGGATTTGCAAGAAGCCTGAGTATCCATCTAGATAACAATAGTGAGAGTGCCTAGCCAACCTCTCTAACATCTGATCAATGAAGGACAATGGGAAATGGTCCTTTCTTGTGGCCTTGTTTAATTTTCTGAAGTCAATACACATCCTCCAACCTGTAATTGTCCTGGTGGATATCAATTCATCTGAATCTGACTTCACTACTGTGATCCCTCCCTTCTTTGGCACCACATGCACAGGGCTGACACATTCACTGTCTGAAATAGAGTATATGATTCCAGCATTCAGCAACTTTAATACTTCCTTCTTGACCACTTCCTTCATAACAGGATTGAGTCTTCTTCGGCATTCAATGGAGGGTTTGTAGTTGTCCTCCATTGGGATCCTATGCATGCAAATTGAGGGATTAATACCCTTGATATCATGAATAGAATAGCCAATCACCTCCTTGTACAGCCTTAGTTTCTTCAGCAACTCATCAACTTGATTCTTGGGCAGGTTTGCATTGATGATAACTAGAAATGTTGAATTCTTCCCCAAGAATTCATACTTCAGGTTATTGGGGAGAGGCTTGAGTTGAGCTGCCTTGCTCAGCAGTGATAATTTCTTTCAATTGGTGTTGATTTTCTGAATTTTCTACTCATTTAGATAAACTCAATGCAGATTGGTATGTTGTAGCCTCTGGATCCTCCAATTCTTTCAAATGATTAAACATTAGACACCTTTGCAATGGATCTTAAATAGAAATTATAGCTGAAGCTTGCTCTGCCACTTGATCTAGCTGCCCATCTTCAAAATCATTTTCCTGAAAACTTGGCCTACTGATAACCTGTGCCAAATTAAATTCAATATTCTCCTCTCTAATTTTGAAGGTTAGTCTCCCTTCCTTTACATCTATTACAGCCCCAGTTGTGGCTAGAAAGGGTCTCCCAAGTAGAATGGGGGTATTCACATTTTTATCCATGTTCAATACCACAAAGTCCACTGGTATATAGAATTTACCCACTTTGAGGGGTATGTCTTCAGTGATCCCATGTGGGTATTTGATGGATCTGTCTGCTAGTTGAAGAGACATATTTGTAGGCTTCAAATCTCCAACTTCAAATTTCCTACATAAAGATAGTGGTATGACACTCACGGAGGAACCCAAGTCACACATGGCTCTTTGGATTTTCCTATTTTCTATCTCACATGGAATTGAGAAGCTCCTTGGGTCCTTTAGCTTAGGAGGCAATTTATTTTGGATAATTGCAGAAGCGTCTTCAGTCAATGCTATTGTCTCATGCTCTAATACTCTTCTCTTCTTGGTTAAAATTTCCTTGAGGAACTTGGCATACGAAGGCATCTCCTGAATGGCTTCAACAAAAGGCACATTAATATATAGCTTTTTCAGGATTTCCAAAAACTTTCCATATTGCTGGTCCTGCCTTGCCTTGATTAGCCTTTGAGGGAAGGCTACTTTGTCAAGACCATGGCTTTTGCTTCAATCTGAGGGTCTGAATTCCTGATTTCCACCACAGGTTCTTCACTTGGCTCTTTAGCAACTTTTGAATCTGAATTGACTTGATTATCCTCAACTTTCTTCATTAGTTTCTCCACCATTTTTCCACTCCTGAGCTGGATAACCTTTGCTTGCTCATTTGGGTTCACTTCTGGCTGTCCAGAGAAGAACATAAGAGGTCTAGATGATGTACTAGCCTGCTGAGCAATTTGGTTTTCTAACATTTTTTTATTTGCATTCATGGCATCCAATCTAGAATTTATTTTCAATATCTCATCTCTTTGACTGTCCTGCTTCTTCAGAATCTATTGGAGCATCTCCTTCATTTCAGTTTGGAATTGAGATGTTTGGACTTGAGGTGGTAGCTCATATGGAGTTCTTTGGATTGGGGCATTTTGATACTGATTTCCATAGGGAGGTGGCTAATTCCTTAGCAGGATTTTGGGTTGCCAATTTGAATTCTGCATAGGGGACCCTTGATAGTGATTGGCCTTGTAGAACAAGTAGGGGTGGTTCCTATTCTCTGGAGTATAGAACTCAGCAGGAGGTTTGATTCCATAGTTGCCCACAGCATCGATTTGATCAACAGATTGCTCCACTTGCTGCATAATTAAATTGTAATTCTCTGTCACATGGCCTTGATTACCACAAACACAACATATGGTTTCAGGAGTAGAGGCTCTATTGACATTAGGAGTTAGGTTCAGCCTCTCCAAAGTTTTGTACAACACCTCTTCCAATTGAGTTGACAAGTGATTCACTGAATTATCCATGGGTGGCCTCCTGGTCCTGTCATGGGTAAGAAAGTGATGATTCTTGGCTATGTTCTCAATGAGTTGATAGGCTTCATCAATGTTTTTAGATGCAAAGATGCCTCCTACAGCAGTGTCTAGTGCCACCTTTCTAGGGTAATTCTCCCTTATGAAAATAGTTGACTAGCTGCCACTTTTCAAAACCATGGTGGGGACATGCCCTCAACAGCCCTTGGAGCCTTTGCCATGCCTCACAAATATTCACTTGGTCCAATTGCTAGAACCTCACAATATGATCTCTGAAATTGTCAATTTTGCTAGGAGGAAAGAATTTAGATAAGAACAATTGGAGAATTAATTCCCAAGTGGCCACCTCTTCAGGATTTAGACCTTTGTACCATGTCTTGGCCTTGTCTTTGAGTGAGAAGGGAAATAATCTCATGTAGACTGCATTCATAGGAATGTTATTGAAGTGTACTGTGCTGCAAATCTCCTTGAAATTGTCCAAATGAGAAGCTGGATCCTCAATCCCAAGTCTAGAAAATTGACACTGCGTATCATTGAAATCAAGGCTGGATTCACTTCAAAGTTTGCAGCTGGTGCTAGGATTCCATTCCCTTGTTGATTTCTTATATTACTAGGAGAATAACAATCCTTCAAAGTCCTTGGTGCAGCCATATTGCCTTGCTCCTCTTCCTCTTCCTCAAATATTCTTCTTCTTGCCTCCAACCTTTGCAAACTTCTTCTTCTTAAAAATCTTCTTTCAGGCTCAGGATCTGATTGATAATGTTCCTCTTGATTGTCCAAATCCTGCATAAAGAGATTCAGAAGTATCAAATTCAAGAAAGAAATGAAAACTAGACAAAAGTGAAAAATTAAAAATGATAACTTGCAAAAATTGAAAATTGGCCTAATATATAAACTAAAAACTAATCTAAAACTAATCTAAACTATCTAAGTTAGTCTAATTAACCTCAAATCCCCGGCAATGGCACCAAAAACTTGATAGTGATATTTGGGTGTTGGGTGATAACTTGTTGATTTTTAAGTCAAAAGTCAATTTTTCCAATTTTTGTTTCAACTCCCTAACTCACTCTCTACTGCAGTGCACAGTTCAATTGTAGTGACCTTAAATGTCGTATCCACAGTGATTTGAAGTTCTAGACTACCTAAAAATAATTTAAACTAATCGTATTTAAAATGGCAAAAATAGATTTTAATTAGACGTGAAAATAGATTTTTAATGAAATACATAATGATAACTATTTTTGGAATTTTGGAAATTTGTCAAAACTGAATTATAAATGCTAGATTAAAGACTAAAAATATTTAACTATCAATGAGAAAGGTTCTCCTAGGAGTTGGGGTTCATCTAAATTAATTATGGATGGATTGAATCAAGTTATCATTAAAAGTTCAATTTTGATTCAACCTGAAATATAGCTGCTCTCACAGCTCAATTGGCCTTTAACTAAACAACATATTATCATATAATTGTTAGTTAGGTTGAATCAGAAGAGGATCCTTATTGAAAATCAAGTTATCATTGGAATCAAATGAAAGTTCATTGCTGATTTTTACAATTCAAGGAAATATGAAGTGATAACTTGTAATTGCAATCATAAAAAAATGAAATCACTTCAATTAGTTAAACTAGGATGAAATTCATCCAATAATAGTGCTTGTGCTCCTTGGTTCATCTCTGAATTTCAGGGGATTTGAAATCAACCTTTCGGTTGTAAAAGAAAATGAAATCCATACAAACTCTAATTAATTGAGGTTAAAAGACATCCTATCTAAAATGAAGAATTCAGTGATTATCCAATGCTCCTTGGTTCATCTCTGATTCTCAAGGAAGATCTTAAGACTATCTCTCAGTATTGGATTAGGAAATCAGAATTCAAAAAGAAATCAGCAATTCAAGGAATCAAAAATATTAATCAATGGAATTTAGGCTTGCCAATTGCTTCTTGACCCATCTCTGGACTGCAAGAAATCCCTAAGGCTCACCTCTCAGTGATTGAATGAAATCAGGGGTTCAATTGGCAAGACAGATTCCAAAAAAATCAAAAAATAGATTTCAGAATTAAAATTCAGAAATCAGAAGAGCAAACTGATTTGAATCAAAAGTATGCCAAACATCTTGATTCATTTCTGAACAAGATGGGGGCAATAGCAACCTCTTAGTTGCTCAATTAATCAGATTGAGAATGACAAACAGATTCAACCAGCCTTGGAAATCAGATTCAGAATTTTCAGAAAACCAGGAAATCAAGAAACCAGAAATTAGAAATTAGATTTTCAAATAAAAAATGGAATCCAGAAACCTGACATTGACTCTTAATTCATTTCTGAATGAAGATTAAATCAAATGATCATGTCTCAGTTATAGATTACAATGGGATCTAACAATTGCAAGATTCAATTCAAAACAGTGCTGAAATCTGAAAACCAGAAATGATTGCAGTGCAGGATTAATTTCAGTCCATATCCATCCATAATTAACCTAAATTACTACCCTATCCTAGAAGAAATGAAGTTTAGCTCCTCATATTTACAAAGCTTGACATAAAATGAAATGGAGAACATGTACAATTCATCCTTGCTTGAAGCTTCTCGGCAGGATCTTCAGCAGCCAATAGCAACTCCAGCAGCAGCAGCTCTCTAGTGCAGAAACCCTTGCTCCAAACCCTCAATGTCCAACCCCCTTTCCCTTCCAGAGAATTCCAGCTTTTATATGTCTTCTATCCACCCTTTGATCAGCATCATAATGTTTTACTATGCCCTGATTATGCCATCTGTCCCTTCTCAGAATATCCTGTTGCTGCAGCAACTTTTTGAACAGAAAAAGTAGATGGTCCCCCCTACTTTTTCTCTTTGTGTAGAATTGTTATACCTGCTGGAAAGTCCACAACAGCAAACATCAAAGCCCTTGAATAGGATTTAAACAAATAAAGCTTAAATCAGCTCAAACACCAAATAGGATTGAGTGTTGTGCAGGAATGAAAATCACAAATTAGAATTGATAACTTATGGAACCCGGAATGATGACTTTGCAAATTTCATGGATAAGGTCCAAATATTAGTGGTTCAAAGCATGAAAGGCATCAAATGGATTAGGGTGGCAAGTGAGTGAAGTCAGAAATCAAATATGAATAAGATTTCATAAAAATGATAACTTGGGTTCCAAAACGATAACTTCTTTGCCTTAAAAATGATAACTTATCATAATTTTTGTTGTGGTTATCCAAATGTGATAAAATTTGAACAGCAAAGAGTTAAAGACAATAATATAATGAATGCCTAAGGCTTTTGTGCAGAATTAATGGTTTTGCATGTCAAAATGACAAAATTGCCCTTTAACGATAACTTGGCATTGGAAAAATGATAACTTGTTCAAATGGACTTAAAAGTTTGCACAAGTTGAGATGTGACCATCCAAATATGATTCATACGTGATAGTAATGGATTTAGGGCAAGAAAATCATTGAAAATTAGTTCACTCAAAATAATGATAACTTGGCCTTTTGGAGTGATAACTTGTCCTAAAAATGATAACTTGGTATAGAATTGAATTATTTATGGATTTTAGCATTTTAGAACCTCTATGCACATGAAATTAAGTATGAAATGAGGAAGATCAACTAGTTATCACAATCTATGCATTTCAAGCATAATTGGCCAAAAGGTAGGCAAAAATGGGGCTCGATATGAATGAAATGCATCTAAAATGGGATAAAAACTTATAGTAATCAGCTAGTGATCAATATGTGAGTTAACTTATAACATAACTATTGATTTGATATACATCTGACATCCATAGCTATTGATCTGACATCTATATGGATCCAAGATTCATTGTCCGTAATTTATTTGGTTTCAATGAAAAATAGTGTTTAGCATCATCCAATGTCGATGTTCTAGTGATATCATGAGATGATAGTCGTTTGGAGATATGCTCACTTAACCTTCGACTTAAATCAGATATCTTAAGGGATTGAACAATGTACAAAAATAGGTAATTGTCAAATGAGACAATTATATTTGAAATCAATCAAGAGTCTTATAAATCCTTTGAGGATGAATCCCTCTTGGCAATCTATGTTATTGGAATAAGGTGATTCCTTAATCAATATCTTTCTTATGTCTCAATCCATTGTATCAATGCTTTGTTCAATATTCTGACTATGGAAGTTTCCTTCAGCTTTAACCTCTTGGTCTTACATTTGATCTTTTTCTTACAATGTCATATCATATAATTTCCTACAAGGTCAGTGGTTATATATTACCATGGAAAGTCCTTTTCTTTTGGTAATGGAGTATCTTTCAACTCCATGTATAGAGAAATGAATTAGTATAATAGTCATATGAGAGTGAAAAGCACTCTGAATCACTATTAAGATCGAACGATAGCTACAATGAGGGGTTGATCAGTCAATGAAACACATGGAAAGATCAAATTCATAATGAACAAAATAATTCATGCACACTACATAACATAAATACTTAGTAAAATATCATGAATGAAGGTGAACACAAGGAATGAATTCAAGCAATAAGGCAGGAAAACAAAGCAATAATCAAAATAAAAAGACAAACATCATCTCTATCCTTTGCACATTGTCCATTGTCCTTTGCATTATTATTCCATTACCATTTGAATTAACAATGTCATTCATAACATGGAAAAAGGTTCAAATATAACCCTAAAGTCAATAGGGAGATCAATCCATATACAAAGAGGATGGTTAGGATCATAGATGATCCAGTTGATTGGGATAAAATTTGAAAAAAAATGCTCATCATATGAACATTGAGACACCTTGAGGACATCCTAATCATAATAGGTTTCAATGAAGTATATATATTCAATGTATGAACATCATATGTATCCCTGATGGCTTACCTGGGATGATTATTTTGCTTCTCCCTATTTGTAACCTTGTGAAAGACTTATAAAACTCCTCATCTTGACCTCGGCACTTCCTAAGATTTGCTCACATGGTTTGATTTTTTAATACCTAATGGAAGAGGGCTCATATCTTCCTTAGTATACCTCAATTAAATGACTTAAAATCATTTTAAAATTTCTTCCAATCGTTTAACCATTATTGCATTGCATGCTCTTATATAGTTCTTTTATTTAGTAAAATAGGCTATATGCACCAATACAATTGTTATGCCAAATATAAAACCCCCCCTTTATTTTTTAGTTACTTATTGGATCATAAATCTCTTTAACATTGTTTGGATCAATATGACTTCTGACTCTTTTTAAACTTGATATTTGTCCATCCCTATATTATCCATGATTCTTTGTAAGCTCGATAATATTTAAACTCTTGTCCAACTAATGTTACATAACTCGAACATGATTAATAATTCTAATTCTTAGTTTCAACATAAGGTAATCCAACTAAGAATTCATATAACTAGGTTTGAATTTACTTAGATCCCTTATCAACATAATGTAGGGGCTCTATGAAGTCTAAGGCACAACGAGGATTACGAGTCCATACTTATCAATATAAACATGTAAAATAATTCATTAGACCATAACTCATTAAATCAATGGAACCACGTTATCATTTCCTTGTAATAACGATAAACATAATTAGCCTTTATGATTCTTAGACATGGTTTGATATAATATAAATTCACCTATACTATTTAAATCCATCTTAGACCTAATTGTGGTGTGAGTCATATCTTTACATCTTTAATTACTTTTATGTTTCCCTCCTTTCCTTCTTCAATCTACATCTCTTTGCAAACGATATGTCTACTCATTTTCTTCTTCTTATTGTTGTAGTCAGTAGAAGAAGTCCGTGAGTAGGATGATCATGAAAGAGATGAAAATATGAGTTATGAGACAAAAAATATATGAAAATGTCTTTAAGTCTATGTGGATAATCAGCATCCACATATTTGTTATATATCTCTTAAATGTTCAAAATGAACAATCGATATTGGTTTCTTTCTGAGGTTGGGTCCTCCTACCTCAGCCTCATCATCCATGGTCTAGGTCATGGCCTCGACCACGTCCGTGGCCCTGCTGGACTGGTGTCTGGCTACTAGACAGGCGTCTGGGGTCAGTAAGTGGACCTTCATAGGTCCCTTGTGCCAAAGAAGCTACTTGATATGTTCTTGCCTCTCAGTCCTTAATCCTCTCTGAACGTCTTGACATCTTTATCCTTTAAGCATGAAAACCAATATATTAATGATCAGTAAACTTCAATAAAAGTGAATTTTACTTATAGATTTTTTTGGTGGAGGGTGGGCGACTACTCGAGCACATGAACGGTTACGATACACAATAGGATGTTAAGAGAGTCCTAAATTTAGGCTTTGATATCACAAATATAATGTCCTTAAATCGACCCCCCGCCACGTGACGAAGATCAATCTGGAGATGTTACAAATGCTATGTCATTGTCCATTAGTTTGACTAAGACTCGGTCAAGATACATGACATGTCAGCAAAAGAAGAATTGGAGTAAAAGATTATTTAACTACGGAAGGTGAAGAGTTACTACATGTCCTCAAAATAAGAGTGTCGTGCTTATTACATTAGAATTTTCATAATGCAGAAAATGAAAGATAAATATCTAGGTCCTTTTATTCATGTGTTATATCGCCGCCTAAGCATCATCGCAGCACACCAACTCAACACCATCACTGAACTGTCCCTATGAAAATCAAACCCAAGGAAGGCAATTCTCCAATAAACTTTACAGTCTAGTGGGGAACCAATGACAATATACAATGAATACTCCAATTAGAATAAATGAGTAAAGAGAGATTGAATCATACCTTTGCTGGGGGATTAATCATGAGAGTTATTATAAATGTACCACGAGCAAAGGAAAAGTCAATAGATAACATTGAGCCATGAGATCATATGGAACTTGATAAATCTTGAAATCAGTAATCATGCTTGATAACAGTGATAACATGTGCTATACATAACTTTATTTGGTGTTCATATTAGCTTCTTTGTCTTATATCATGTTTAGAAATCAAGTGACTTCCAGATGTCTTTAAATCATTCGTCCTTTACTTATCATATGATGGGTCCTTGTTCACTCATGGGGTGCGCTGAGTGAAACGACACGACTGCATGCGGGTCAATGGTTGATCAAGCCTTGACCAAGGGAGCGACTCTTATCATAGAGGCATTTGGCATAGGCTGACGACCCAGTGATTATCTTCCATCCTATATCATTAGTAACTTTAGCATCTTGAGTTTCAATGTTCAATATCAAGATGAAATCAATCATTCAATCATGGTATAATCATATGACAATAACATGAAAGTTCTTATCATAGCTCAAGATAGAATCAGATGTTTATGATCAAATAGAATTCATGTCGTAAAGATAAAAAAGTTTCATATCATAATAACAATCAAAAGCAAAGAGAGAATGGAGCATTCTGTAGCTATAATCCGGGCCGAGTACAGGGCGACTCGGGTCGGGTTCATAGCATGAATCCAGGCTAGATTTGTGGAAATCATCGCACGATGTTAGAGTTGACATAGGACTAACCCGGACCAAGTCCAAAGTAACCCAGGTCAGGTACCCAAAATGACAAGAGTTCAGCAGACGCATAGTCCTCTAAGCTAAGCTGTGTTTAGGGCGAACCGAGCCAAGCTCCACAATCACGGGCCGGGCAGATGCACTGCCCGGTCAAATTTCATATGAACCTGGGTCTGCTTCATGGTAATTCAGGCTGAGCTTATATGTTATTTAGAGTGTCGAGGCTTTTGCAGAGTATATATTATGATACAAGGCCTCTAGAATAATTACATGACACAACAAAATAATAACAACAGATCAATCCTAACACAAATATATGCATACAAACATGATGAACATAGTAATGAAATCAATATGCATGATAGTATAAGCAGGAACATATAATTAAAACCATATGAACTAATCATGACAATGCTAGGAAAATCACTCAAATAGAGCATAACAAATTGGTCATCCTTATGATTCTTGGACATTTAACTTCTTAATCATGAACAAGACAAGGCAGGATTTATCATGGAAGTCTAGATCTATTCTAAATGAAATAAACAATGTGAATTCTAGAATCACCCACCTCTTTCCACGTTAGTCCTTGCTGATCCACCTAGCTCAATGGTGAAATGCCCCTCTCCCTTGTTCTTGCACCCGCGCCTCCTTTGTCGACGTAGCTGTCCAGGAACAACAAATAAGAGTTAGGGAAAAAGCAAAAATTGGTACACAAGAGGGAGAAGAAAATCAGTCGGCAGTCCCTTACGTGATGTGCAGAAACCATGAGAAACAGCCCCATGTAGGTGCCGTGGGATGATCCAATAGATTGGCCCTTGGGGAGAAACTGACTTTGTGGGGAAATTGATGAGGAGATCCGGTGATTAAGTCCCTTAATATTTCATATGCTGAATTATTAATAATTTTTTTCCCCATATTTGTTATTATCTTTTCCTAATTGATTCGCTTGAATTCCACCCTTCAAGGAATCTTGGCATTAACTTCCCTGATTTTATGGCTAGGTGCATTAAGTTTTCAAATTCTCAATTTGCTGGAATCTTTTCTTTGTGTACCTAATTCTCTCCAAATCGTAACCTTGTTGTTATTTTATTTTAGTTTAATTTTTTTTAGTTGTTACAAAAATATACCTAGCAAAATAGAGAAGACGAAAACTGATCACCCGATAATAAACCCGTAGGTCCGCCCACCAAGGCATTTTTTTCCTTTGGTGGATATATTTTAATTTTCATGTTAAATATGAAGGTATTTGCTCAACGTCTAAAGCATCTGGATTTTTTTATGATCAATATTTTTTATCATTCTTTTGTTGAAATGATTCCAATCGATGTAAAAATTATATCAAAATAATCTTTGTATAATGAACTTGAGTTTAGGATTATATATTGGTGAAAACAATGACTCACCTTAAGTTGGCAAAAATCAATCGCATATTGAACTATTGGTTGCACAAATGCTAAACTTTGGATGACAATCTCTACGTGATGTGGCCTCAAAATCTTCTCATCATTTGGATGTTGTTTTCATATATGGGAGTTTCAAAATCAATTGTTACTCTCTAAAAATTTGACTATAAAAAGGTTTCAGCCACCACTTTAGATATATTTATAACTTTTCGATTAGAGGTTAACTTCTATCGGTCATGAACTAATTCTTACCTAATAGCGTGTAATTGTTCAGTGCATTAATAAGTTACACTGCCTAATCATAGATTATAATTTCACTGCGTTTACGTTAGATTAGGAACTTAAGGACGCAACGGAAATAGACGTTCCCGCTTCAGTACGCAACGGAAATAGATTACGTACATTGTCTAAGAGCAATCAAAGAAGATACGGAAAACAAATCTAAGAAGATCTCGCCGAACTCTGTGCATGTCAAAAGGGCAACAAATCTACCGACTTGGAAATTGGAATCTAAAAATATTTGTTTTCCTTGAAAAGCTATTAGGAACTTAAGGACGCTTGAAATTGTCGACTTCGAGCTCACTACGGGCGTGCCTTTGTTTTTTAGACAAATTAAAATAGTATTGCTTGTTGGTTCTGAAAATTATTTTGTAGAAATTTAAATTTTATGCTTATTATTTTTCCTATTACCAAATTAGATGTGCTAATTAATTTTTTTAACTATTTTTTATAAAAACTTGAGTCAATAAAAACAACATCATTATATTTATAATATTATATTATATATATCCAATTGAATTAGTTAAGAATTTATTGTTTTCTTTTTTTTCCGAATAATTTAAGTGGTGACGAAAAGCTATGAATTACTTAATTAAATAATCAGTCAATTGCGTTCTGAAAGAGTAGTGCAAGAAAAATTGCTTATGACTTCACGAGGATATATAAACAAATTTTCTTTTCATTTTAATTTTATCAACAGTATTGATTACGCATCGGATCCCATCAACAATTCAAAATAAATTAGAAAATAAGTTAAATTTCATATTCAATAATCCCAGGTTACGAACTCTAATATCAAAATAAAAAAAATGATATTTGATAAGAAGTCTAATATCATAAATGACGTGTTCAAAACACTTCATTCAATATCACTACAATAAAATGAGTTTTTTTACTGGAAAAAAACAATAATACAGCTTTTGGATTGCGACAAAAATAAGGGTGTATATATCTGTTCAATAAAAAAATTATACAATTTTACGAAGGTAGTGTTTGCAAATATAAATTTTAGTGCATAGTTGAATTGACAAATTAGTTTGAAAAAATTAATGTCAAAAGAAAAAATTAATGTGATGAATAAATTTTTAATAGGTTTTAAATTAAAAATAACGATTATAATTATAAAGTATAATTTTATTATTAATTAAAATAAAATTATGAAATAAAGAACTTTTATAGAAAAACATTGTTAAAAAATATATTATTTGAATATAAAAAATCATTTTAAAGAATAATTATATTTAATAAAATATTAATTTTTTAACCAAATAATAAGTAATAAATAGTATTATATTAATATTTTATTAAAATTATTTCATATTTATTAAATAAATTATTTTAGAGAAGAAAGGTAAAAAAAGAAAAAAAGGAAAAAGAAAAAAAGGTGAAAAGAAAAATAAGAAAGGTCAAATAAAAAAAACAAAAAAGGACGGCTGATTGGTTCCACCAGCCACCTGGAACATCCTGGTTCCAAGGCATTAACTTCACCTTGGGAACCAGGCTGCGACCCCCTTAGGCTAAAACCACGTTTCCGCTTGATTTTATTGTCAAATGGGACCAAAAAGTAGTTCGAAATAAAATTTAGGCCATTGATTATTGAACACATAAAATCATCAATTTAATTAGTTCCCTAAAAAATCACAAAGAATTAGAAAGAAACATCTTTTTACAAATATTATAATTAAAATATTTTTTAAAAAAATTTAGATAATATTTTACTCCTTTTAATTACATACATTAAATTTAATATATTATTGTCTTAATTAAATTATTATAATGTAATTGAATTAGGAAAATATCTAGTTATCAACCTATTTTAGTATAGTTCAATATGAGGTTGTTTATAATATCTTGAATTGTAACATGATATCGTTATGTCAAAAAGATTTAATTTCATATTTAAATATTTTATAAGTTATTGTTGGCATTGCCTGAGTTGATATTTTTTCTCCTTAGAAAAGTTTAAATTGATTGCCTTATATATATATATATATATTCGAAATTTTCATATAATATTGTAATCAATTATTTGGGTCCACAACATTATTCTATTCACTTGTGAACGTGTAATTTAGATTGTCTATAAAGTTAGAGAGGTGGCAATTTGGATTGACACACTTAAATTGTATTTTTTTCTAATTTCACATTTCTCATTGCCCTTTGAAACTTTATTAAATAAATTATAAAACTAATTAAATATATTAAGAAACTAAATTAAATAAATTATAAAACTGATCAAATAAATTTTAATTAATTATGATGAATATATTATTATCATATTTCTATAAAATTATATTACTTTAAATTTAATTTTTATAGTGCAAAATATACGTTTTTAAATTAAGTTTATGAAATTCAAAATAAATTATATATAGTTAATGTAATTATTTTGGATAAAGATATATTGTTAAAACCTGTATATTAATTTGTAAATATTTATTTTATTATAAATAATTAATATAACTCCGCCTATATTTTATAGTCGGTCCTAAGCCCGGATAAAGGAGGAGGGTTGTGTTAGGCCCCGACAGCCAACATAAAATCATGTCGAATCTTATGAACATGGATCAACGAATATATTATGGCGTCGTATGATCCATGTAGCCGACCCCACCTAGTGGGATAAGGCTTTGTTGTTGTTGTTGTTGTATAAATAATTAATATGGATTGCTAAATATATTACTTATGCATACTAATAATCTAGTAAGTGATAATATTTCTAACAAATAATCTACAATGACAACATAATGAACACTTTTGCATCAAAACAGTCGTACATAGCAAGAAAGGGAAGAATAAATATTTTTCATCTGAACAAAAATATAATTTTCAGTCTAGTTTTTTATATGTCACACTAGAAAATATTACATCTTAGTTACATATGTCGCATGAGAAAGAGCCTTAGAGTGAAACTGATTTTCTCTAAAACGATAAGTTGGAATTGCATTTACATTGTAGACCAATTTTTAAATTGATTGAAGTTTTTTTTGTCAATTTATAATATCAAACACGAAAACATATGTATTTTTAATAATAAAAAATAACGAGTTATATTCAATTCCAAGCAATTCCATTTCCATATTTGTGTTGTAGCACACCACAATTTTCAAAAAGTTTAAACTTTATTTTTATGTTGACTTCAGACAACCGAACAATTGCTCCATGCAACAAGCACCCGGAATTGCAACAATTGGCATAATGGACGAGGCATCGATCGCTCCATAGAGTGGGCGCCCGGACAGAAAAATGGAGGATGGGACAATTTTGATGTTTCTCCCCATTTATTCCATCGTAGATCTCGAAAATACGTGTACTCCTAGACACTCATGTCCCTTGGGACTCCGGGGACGACCACGCCCCCTCCTCTCCCAACTATTATTTTCTTCTTATCTGATCACGTTCTCTCCATCATCATTGTGCTTGTGTTGCTCCATTTTTGGCTCGGAGAGGGCCTAGGGAAGAACAAGGAGGAACTAGTTCTTGATCCTTGGAGAGAAGAATAAAAAAATGTGTTTATAGGTGCGATTTTGGGATCTAGATCATAGGGTATTTTCTAGAGACTTTGCTTATTATCTAATGACTATTAAGGATATAGAATAATGCCAGATGAGGGTAGTTCACGACATATGATTTTCATTATGATATACATGTTTTAAGTTCCCCAAATAAATCATGGAAAGTTGGTTTGTATGCTGACATTATTATTTAATAGATGTCCTAATTATTATCTTTAGAGGATGATTTCTTTAAAATATTTATGCATGTTATTATTTCTAATTTAAGTTATTATTATTTCAGTTATGATAATGTTTAGATGATCGTCATAGTAGAATCCTAAATGTTATGAAAGGCATGTTTATTATTTTGTAGCTCTTATGATACTTATGTCAAAGATGATATGTGATGCCAGAATTGTATGCGCAAAATACTAACAAGTAAACTAGGTCCAATCAAGTAATAAAGTAAAGTAAAGATGTTGATCCCTCGAGGACTAATGGATTAAAATTTTCTAATCTAACAAATTATACTGAGGTATGTTAAACTCACGATGTGTTGCAAAAAGGAATTAAATGATAGAAATTAATCAGAAATTGAGAAAGAAAGTTGCCTTAATTCAAAAAAGAGACAATATATGATGAAATTAGGTTCAAACCTTGTATTCCCCCTGATTTTCTCTTAATTAATAATTAAAACATAATTAGTTTTTTGTGATGAAAAGATCACTAATAATATAGGGTTCGGTTAGGACAACTTACCTATCACGATTATCAATAGATAAAAGATGTTAAACAAATCAATTTTTAATCTATGATAATTATGATGCTTTTAGATGCAGACCTATGTTATTAAATACTGAAACTAGTAAGATAAAAATCCATAATTCATAACCTCAAATAGATCACCGAAAAATTGACCTCGGAATAGCCGAACTCAACTTGAGTTCCAAGAAACCCGGCCCGGATTGGGTCTAGAAAATCAACACATAGAAGACTCTGCTCAAGTTGCAGGACACAGCCCGAGTTGCATAGGTGCCAGGCTTTGGTTGATCAAGCCCGGCCCGGGTTCAATATAAAATAGAATCTTGAGATATTAAAATCGATCATCATGCACAAAATTCACAAGCAATTGTTGCTAAATAGCTAATAATAAACATGTAAATCTATCTAGCTATGATAAAAGTATTAAGCAAAGGCTAAACTTTGGTTCACAGAAGTCTAAAATCTAAAATAATTAAAGAGCAAAACCAGGGTTCAGCCTCAGCCTTCCCCTAACGATAAAACTACTCCATAGACAACTATGAGAAAGATAATTATGAAAGTTTGTACTAAAGGTTACAGAGGAAACTCTAATGAGTTGATTGATGCTTCTTCTCCGCTCCTCGGTCGAGTGAATATCACAGAAGATCACCAAAAAGTATGGGGAGAAATCTCTGGAACACACAATAGCAGTAGCGAACAATCCTCTTCTTAGCAGATAGGCACGAAAATTCACGAGCATGCGATGGGCCCAAGGTCTCCAATCAGAAGTATTTAAAGGAGAGAACATCCCCCTAAGTTTATACCCCATTCTAGACTTTAATTTCGTGTTAAGCAAGGTGAAACTTTGGGTCGTCTAATAAAATAGCTTTAGATAAGGAAACCTGTCCTGCGTTGGCTTCCACCCGACTCGATTCAGAATGTCGGGCTGAATGTGAGTCCATGTGTGTTGGGCAAGATAACCCGGCCCGGGTATGACATGAACCCAACCGAGTTCTTCTAGAACTTGGGAATATGCCTACTTTTCATCTCGTTCATTGTGCTCTTCTGTTCTGAACACCTTGCATTGTTGATTTGATGATTATAGTAACAAAGTAAACCAAAGAGTGAGTAGCATCAAACTCAATTGAATTTAGAAAAATAACTAAGAAAATAGATGCATGCAATGATAAAAGATATGAAAATTAATCTAAATAATGCATGAAATATATGTATAAAATTGCACGCATCAGTATGACCTCTAAATTATGCTAAATATTAGAATCAAGATTAGTTATGCCTAGGAAAGTTTATTTTGTAAAAATTGAAAGAAAATCTTAAGGCACCACAATGAATTGTGGCTTTTTCGAATAGAGAGGATGATTGGTCCTTGACTTGATAGCCAATTTCTTCTCAACAAATGATATTGACTATTAGATCGAACGATCGATCGTTCGATTTCATATGTTGAGGATGAAAGGTTCTAACTATCGATTGTGCACCCCTATCAATCGACCAATGGCAACAAATCGAAACATATATCTAGGTAGCTGAGATAGACCAAAAATATTAGAATCAAGATTAGTTATGTCTAGGGATGTTTGTTTTGTAAAAACTGAATGAAAATCTTAAGGCACCACAATGAGTTGTGGCTTTATCGAATAGAGAGGATGATTGGTCCCCTAACTTGACACCCAATTTCTTCTCGATAGATGATATCGGGCATTAAACCGGACGATTGATATGCCGATTGAATGTCCAATTTATATGTTGAGGATGAAAGGTTCTAATTACACTGGGATTAATAATTCACACAAGAGTTGGAGGTTACGATGTACAATGATACTAGTGGAATTGTATTGGATTGTGCACTGATGCAGCATGGGAGAGTTGTAGAATATGCTTTAAGACAACTCAAGCCTCGTGAGAGGAACTATCCCACTCATGGCTTGAAAATGATAGTAGTGGTGTTTTCCTTAAAAATATGATGACACTACCTATATGGGGAAGAGTTTGAAGTTTACACTGACAACAAGAGTTTCAAGTATGTGTTCTCCCAAAAGGAATTGAATATGTGACAAACAATATGGTTAGAATTTCTGAAGGACTATGAGTTTAGTATTCTCTATCATTCATTAAAGGTCAACTCAATAGTTGATGCACTAAGTAAAAAATGAGAAGGGTCAGTGGCATATCTGAGGATCTACAAATGAACTTTAACTGAAAGAAGCACACGGGGAAAACTAATGATGCATTGTGTCTTTCAACTAGATTTGGTGGCAAAAATTACACAGGCACAAAAAGAGGACTCATAGTACAAAGACATGAAGACTTTGTGTGAGAAAGGGCATCCAGACTACAAGAGTGATAAAGATGGGATCATCAGCTTTCATGGCAGGTTGTGGGTACTTGAGAACAAAAAGCTTAAGGAAAAAACTCCAACTGACTATCACAAGTTAGAATTTGTCATTCACCATGGAATCACCAAGATGTTCAAGGGTCTATAAAGGACATTTTGATAGTAGGACATGAGAAGAGAAGTAGCAGAATTTGTGTCCAAGTGCTTAATTTGTTAACATGTCAAGATTCAGCACTAGAAGCCACCAAAACTACTAAATCTATTACCCATACCTCATTAGAAATTGGAGAAAATCACAATGAAGTTCATTGTAGATCTCCCTATGTCACGATGTTATCTGGGTCCTCGTGGAGATCAAGTCAGCTCACTTCTTATCCTACAATGTGAGACAGTCAGTTACAAGCATGGTGAAACTATATGTAGATGAGATTATTCGATTATATGAGATTTATGTTTTCATTATATCGGATAAAGACTCTAGGTTTACAGCAAGGTTCCGGAGAGAGTTGCAATATGCTTTTGACACATGACTACACAACAACACTACATTTCACCCTCAGATAGATGCACATCGTGAAAGGATAATCTATATTTTGGAGGACATGCTGAGAGCATGTGCCATAAATTGACAAGACAACTGGAATGATCATACATATCTCTAGTTGAGTTTGCCTATGATAACAATTATCACTCCACCAAGACAGCACCATTTGAGTCACTTTATGAAAGACCATGCAAGTCTTTCATATGTTGGAGTGCAGTTGGTGAAAAAAGACTATTAAGACCTGAACTAGTGGAGAAGTACGCTATGAAGGTAGATTTTGATCAAGGAAATGATGTTGATAACTCAGAGCTATGCTGATAAGAAAGAAGGGAACAAATCTATCAAGTTGGAGACCATGTATTGTTGAAAGTATTTCCTAAGAAAGGAGTCATGAGGTTTACTAGGAAGCACAAACTAACTCCGAGGTGTATTGGATTATTTGAAATTCTGGAAAAGGTGAGAGAAGAAGCATACGAACTAGAATTGTCTCATTCATATGCCAGGATCCACAACGTCTTCCATGTGTTTCGCAAGTACACATATGACAACTCACATGTGATGGTGATTGAAGAGCCAACCATCAAAGAAGACCTCACTTATGAGAAGTATCCTACAGAGATTGGAGTACGGTGAGGATCACCTAAGGAATAAGACTATAAAGATGGTGAAAGTGGAACTGAAGCAACATGCGAATTGGAAGAAGAAATGAAAGAATAGTTTTTAAGATTATTTGGTCAGTGTTCTAAGTTATACTTAAAATTCAAAGATGATTTTTTTAAAGGAGGGGGGATGTTTGGGCCAAACCCTCGTGGCCTCCCCCTGGTTATCTTTTTTCCCCATATAAACTCTTGTCAGTTAAGGCTTGAGGAAGGAGAATCTAAGGAATAAGGATGAAAAAGAGGAAGAGAAAAGGAAGGAGAGAAAAGAGGAGGAGAAAGATCCAAGATCAAAGTATATAAAGGGAAACCAAACCCCTCTCTCATCTTAATGATGTTTTGATTAAGGATTTGATTGAGGACTCAATAATTGTTCATTACATCTAAAAAGCTTTACATATGATTCATATTTAAATCTGTCATGCTTAGATCTATATGATAGGGTTTCATATTATAAGATAATGTTCTTAAAGATGTGTTCTTAAGATAACTTTTTATGCATAAATCCTATAGCTTATACATGAATTATTTAGGATTCTTAGTATTATTATTCCCCAAAGTTTCATCCTAGAATTTGTGATTTTTGAGTTGGACAATGGAATCCTATGAGCTGGCATGATTGTGTTGACCCTTTGGAATGATCGTGATCGAGCGTTTAGAAATAGGCCAACTGCCAACACATTGGAACGATCGTGATGGATACTAGTCATGTCACAATCGTGAGCGAGAAGTCTACAGAATGAGTCCAAATTGGGACTCCCTCACGATCGTACCACATGTTAGCACAATCATGAAAATGACCTGGCACAGTCGTGACATTCCACTCACGATCGTGATCATCCTATAAGGACTCATATGTCATTTAAAACCATGTTTAGAGTATAAATATTATGTAATGATGATTGTTGATTGTATATGACACATACATATAAGAGATTCATGCACAATCGTAACTAGTTTAAAATTTGAAAACTGACAGACGTAAAACTATTTGATGATTGCAAACATAATGTACCCAATTAAAGAACATTGTTACTTGTTGTCCCCCAACTTACTGTCATGAAATAATTGTGTCATGCACCTTGTGTGTTAGTATTTTCTTCGAAAAATAGTTGTGCCCTAGACTTTGGTGTAACTATTTCCTTAAGGAATAATTGTATCTTACCAGCAAATATTCCTAATCACCTTCGAATGATGGAAGTCTTGGCTCTGAAGTCTAGCTATGTGAGGACAACAATATGATTCTTAAATTATTGTAAGATCAAATATTGTTATTCTACTGACTGACTATAAAGATTGATGCCCACGAAAGTGGAGTTAGCAAGTTATAAAGCAACCCCTATGAAGTTTACTAAGGCAAGATAATAACAAGTGCTAATCACTTAATGTACCTACTAATATAGTTGATTTATGACTGATATGATTGTATGATGATGATTACATATTATTCCATGCTACTGATGATGTGATATTGATGATTAACATATAGATCATATTGTTTACATGACATACATGCTTGTTTCTTTTATAATACAAAACCGCTTAAGTAAGTCATGTAGTATCCTGCAAAAGATGCACTGCATAGCATGCCCATTACATACTCTAACTGAAAAATCATGCACTTTGAATCTATGCAGGTAACTGATGAATCAGGATGGATGGCAGCTCAACTCAAAATGAGGATGTTACACATGATCTAGGCTACAAATATAAAGTCATGTATCATTATGATGCTGGGTCTATTGAACTAATGGTGTTTTAGACATTAGTTATTGAACTATTTGATTAGAATCTTCTGCTAAAAAGATTTTTATTTTATTTTTAATATTACTAGTTAATTTACTGTAATTATATAAATTATATAATGACGAACGAACTAACACAACCGAAATTTCCTAAATCACCTCTAATTTTTAGGGTGGATTTTCGGGGTATTAGAGTGCATCATGGTTATCATAGTGTATAATTTATTTTTATGTTATGCGGAGTCATATATGAGAACTATGTATTAGTTGTATGTGGCATAGATTTTTATACAACTGATTGTAGTAGGTGATAGATTATGTATCTTATTTTATTGAGCTCCGTAATATACTTTTAATTTATATTTTTCATCTTAACTTCCATCTTTATTATTCAATTATTGTGATATATTATTTTTTTCAGTAATGTAGCACCATTCTTGACCAGTTGGATCATCGAAAAGATTAAAGATGACCGAAGAATTATAACGCACCAGAGTTTGACAGATTGAATTTTGAGGTGTTATAAGTTTATATTATATATATATTCTTTGATCTTTTTTTAATCTTGATGAGATGTTACAAGTTTATATTTTTAACTTCGGTTATTGATATGAGATGATCGCATTATATATATATATATATATATATTTAGACAATATATATATATTGTCTGATTTCTTTAGCCTTTGGTAATATTCTTTCGTTCTGTTTCTAAGGGCAGCGATGAGCTCGCGAATATTGAAATTGTGGGTAAGAAAAAAGTATCACTATATCTGTGCCAATGTCAGACAATATATATATATATATATATATATATTGTCCGATTTCTTTAGCCTTTGGTAATATTCTTTCGTTCTGTTTCGAAGGGCAGCGGTGAGCTCGCGAATAT
Source organism: Pontederia crassipes (assembly GCA_030549335.1). Lineage (NCBI taxonomy): Eukaryota > Viridiplantae > Streptophyta > Magnoliopsida > Commelinales > Pontederiaceae > Pontederia > Pontederia crassipes. The sequence continues at coordinate 53,057,450 of CM060189.1, read as the reverse complement.
TGAAATTGTGGGTAAGAAAAAAGTATCACTATATCTGTGTCAATGTGTGCGCCCACTTCGACTTGATACCATGCAATAAATATTAATGGTCCTATATATTGGAAGCAAGAGAGACAATTAAGACATCAAGAACTGTTTGTTTTCTGAATAAAGACTAGAATATAAATCATTTGATGGCACCCGAACCTTGAGATGCCCAAAGTTAGGCTCGAATATAAATCATATCACGGGCAATGCTGACTCTACTGTACAACAAATTAATGAGATTTTCCACTGCTGCAGAGAGAGAGAGAGAGAGAGAGAGAGAGAGAGAGAGAGAGAGAGAGTAGAACGGTGGTGTGCATGCACGGGATCACTCAAAGCTAAACACCTCTGTGCGAGATCAGATCAAATCAAATCAGACACCGCATTACCTTCTCATGACACGTTTCTTGTTCTCCCCACCTTTGGCCTCAAGAAAAAATGAGGTGACGTGCGAGTTCCACCGATGGATGGATGGATGAAATGATGAATAGATGGAGGAGAGAAGATGGAGAAGCAATAAAACATTTCTTCATGAGAAGAAGCGACATAAAAATGACTATAATAAAGTTGTGGAGCATATATTCCGTTAGGATGCCGTAACAATCAAATGGACTTGTTGTCTTCTTTTTCATGAAAGAAAACCATGAATATATGTCATCACAGATTCTTGATCTCATTTGATACGATTTTGCCGTGGAAAGTTCAAACCTAGCAGACCACATTTTTATCGCATTTCTGAAACTTCAAGTGGCCACTTGTCGCCTCCAGAGCAAGTACGTCATTCCGATCTTGTTTAAGAAAATGTTTTAATCTTTTGAGGATGTCATAATTTATATATCGTACCAAATGCAAATCAAGAGTTTATTTTCCCGGAATAAATAAACTGTTATGTAAAACAAGGTTACATTCATCAATGACTTATCCATATACGTACATAAATCATTTATCCTTTGAGTTACTTGAGTAATTGTTGTGTTGAAGTTAAGGTTTGCAAAATACGAAAGAACCTGATATTTTTTTGTCTTAATATATCTAAAACAGCATTGATTATGATGCCAAGATGGATGTCAAAAATAAGATTAAAGAAAAATTGAAAAAAAACCCATAAGCTATGAATTAAGCTAATCTAAATGATCATATACTTGAAAAAAATATCATCACGTAATGTGTTCGAGATAAAGTATATAACTTTAACACTTCAATATTAGATGATAAATCACGACTTGTGAGAGGTCTAAATTTATTATTGCGCAGTTCACACAAGAAATAATATTATATAACTTTATGTTGCTCTAAGATTAAGTAATTAGCTCTGACCGAGAATATATATTAAAAATAAATATTACACATATCAATGACGGCGAAAAGTCATTATCGCTTTGATTCAACCCTACCAAGTGTAAGAGTCTGATCAATTGGTTTTGACTTTTGGCAAATACAGGACGACAACTTTGACTCTTTTGAATGGAGTAAAACCAAATCGATAAATATTAAATACCGATGAATTGATAAAACTAAATGACTCGTGAGTTATCAATGATGAGAATTTTGTCACTTAAATTCCAAATTACCAACTTTACTCGAAATCATCTAAAAGTAGTTGAACCATATCCATATATATTATATATACGTCAACCATTAATTAATCTCTCATAAATCATAATGGACTAAATGGAAAAGATGTTTCGGCCACCACAGTCCATATCCTATGCATGCACCTCATGAACAGTTATCTACTATCGATACTGCGAAGTTGCGACTTCATCAATCGGATTCGGAGTGCGTGCGTGCGTGCCTGCATGGTTCATTGAATGATATTTAGGCATCACTGATTAACTATGCCACGCATGTAACATATATCCACCGACGACTGTACGTAGGGAACAGCAGCCATATACACGCACGTTGATACAATATATGTCATATATATATTATATTCCTAGATTCAATATATATATATATATATAGTCATTGTGCGCCCCATGCCTCTAGATCGTCAGATGGACGGTCTGGATGAACGTGCGCCAATTGACTCTCACGTGATGGAGCGACTCAGTTCCCTCTCACAAACGCACATCGTTTCCTCCCTCTCATGCGCCGGAGGGTAGGTAGAGCGACGAGGATGTTGATTCACTGGTATTGGAGGGGATGCCGATTCACCGCTCCGTCGCCGGACCTCGTGCCGGATGAGACAAATCCAGTCACGTAGAGAGGGAAGGAACGAACCTCACGCAGAATGAACCTCTGCGACGCTCGTGCAAATCAAATCACTTGAACTGAATGACGTACAAGCGCGCGTTCATCCAGGCCGTCCATCTCAAATCGGACGACTTGGAGTTGTGAAGTACACTCATTTTATGTGGTGTCACAATAATATCTTTCTCTCTCTATGTATATATATATATTGCTCTTTTTGGTGGGATCGGATATATGTTACGTCATTTGCGAGTAAATAATTCAATAGAAGAAATACATATGATTAATTAGACAACACCTCACGCATGCGCTCTTGCGAGGTGCGAGAAGATGGTACATACAACTATTTGCCCCCATACTCAATCATGCATACATGCATGCGTGGTCCACACATGGCCATGCATGCCTTACGTGATCCTATATCTTGTGCGAGGACGCATCGACCTACAGGAAATATTTTAGATGCCGAAAAGAAAAATTATTGTGTGCACTTTACACGTCGTAATTATAGCGGCGGAAAAGGAGGGGAATCCTCCACTTCCACTCCTCTATCTCATGTGATCGGAGGGGGGCCTCTCGATCGCACGTAAACATCACAACATCATACATCGCTCATGGTGATGTACTGGCGTACGTATTGTGTCCTGCCAGTCACACCATGCAATTAAATTATTCGAGGGCAAGGACTTGGCCCAAGGTCTTGACCAAGCGGGGGTACTGTACCTAGCTCTCTTTTTTTTGAAATAAAATTTAAGCATTAAACTGGATTTAAACTGAATGTCAAAATGCATTTTGGTACGAGATAATGAGAAACTTAGAAGGAAGAATTTTCTCACAAAAAAATCATATCGCTTTGTGTCCGACAATGTTTGCAAGCGCCCTATTACAATGCCTATTATAGTGTATTACATAACAATCAATAAAAGTTTCAATGATATCCCAAATAGCTCGTATAATATTGATAATTCTCCAAGGACATTGTGACTTGCGATTGGTAATATGCATCAACATTTCCGAATCCATTTCCACGATGACCCTTGGAATCTCCCTGCGCTTGCACTCCTGAAGCCTGAGCAGCAACCCAGCAGCCACCAACTCAATGACGTCCCTCGCTATCCGTCTACTATAACCTACGGTCACGAAAATGTTGTTAGGGACCCGAATAATATATCCCGCTCCCCCAGGCGCCGATGGATCCGCAAGGATCCATCGGTGTTAAGCTTGACCCAGGGGTCAGCCGAAGGCTCCCACCGGACCCAGTTAGGGTCATGGAGGCTAATTGTCTCAAGAACATGGGTAGTCGCATATTTCCAATGCTCGGTGACAGTCCGCACCCAGACACACACCATGGTTGCTTGCTTGGAACTAAAATGCCGATCATTACGAGCTGTCCAGAGTCCCCATAAACAAAAAGCAAAGAGAGAAAGAAGAAGATGCTTTGATCTCTGGTTGAGCAGCCGACCCTCCTTGATCCAATCACCAATATGCCATGAGTCCATGTAATCAAAAGAAAAGTTTGTTTTTTGCTGAAAAATTGACCATAGTTAAAGCGATACCAGACAATGAAAGAATAAGTGAAAATTCGACTACACATTTAAACCAAAAAATGACCAGTCAGTGTTAATCGATTGATCAAAACATAGAAAATAGTCCTTGGTTGGCAACCAATTATGCATAAGCTTTCATAGAAAAATCGAAATTTTATGAGGGACTTTGATATGCCAAATTGAGTCCAAGGAAGCCGTCCATATGCTATGGCCAAGCCGCTATCACTGCAAAGGAAATTATAAACACTTTTAGAATTTGCATATCCATGCACATTTTAAGCCCACACCCATGAATCATCATTGACATTAGAAGCAGGTAGATATATCAAAGTAATTTTAGAGACCAGATGAGGACCAAAGCAAGAGGAGATCATGTTGATGTCCCAAGTACTGTTGGTAATGAGATCAGAGACCTTATGAAACATGGATAGCATGTCAACATTAATGAACGTAGGCTTAAAAGTAAGAGAAATATCAGATATTCAAGGATCATTCATAATCTCCGTTTGAAGGCCATTACCAATATGTTCAGTAAACCCATGTCTAAATCGGATTGGGAGATGAGGAACCCCCCTTTCTGCCCCCTCCCTTCCCCCTTCTTCCTTTCCACCGCCGCCTCCCACCCTTCGCCCTTCCTTAAGCTAATCTCTCTCCCCTTCCCCTCTCTTTTCCGGAACCCCTCTCCCTCTCCACATCTTGCCCTAATCCCTCCCCCCTCCCTCTGACTCTCTCTCTTCTGTCGATCCTGTTACCTTGATGGCGCAGCAAACTTCGGGAGCTAAATCGTCATGGTCTAACATCGTTCGGGGTCGACGTCCCATGCCGACAATGTCTCCGCGTCAATGGCGTAACCTGCAGTCCTCGATCATGGAGTCTATTTCCATTCCTCTGGAGGATGTTGAGGGACGCATGGCTAAGGTCTCCCACAGTCTGACCGGCCGCTTTCTAAGAGATGGTAAGGACCTTGCGGACCTCCGCATCGCCCTTCCGTCTCTATGGGACCTCAAGCATCATGTCGTGACTCAGATACTTAGTAATGCTTTCTTGCTCTTCACCTTCTCTGATGTGGACGACAGACTGCAGGTCCTCATCCGCCCGTCGGTGGTCTTTCGGGGTCATATGCTCACGTTCACCAGGCGAAGCCTTTCTTCCGTCCGAGGGTGGAACGTCTGGCCGCTCTCACTGTCTGGATCCAGCTGACGGACCTCGCATACGAACTGGTTAACTAGGCATCCATCTGGCGTATTGTGGCTTGTGTTGGGGTTCCCCTCCGGGTCGACCAGCCGTCTTCTAGGACGGCAGGAATTCGGATCTGTGTTGAGATCGACTTGTTCAAACCTATCAAGCAAGACCTCTGGGTCAGCCTCCCAGACGGCAACAGGTATTTTCAGAGGGTACTCTATGAGAACCTTCCTCTTTTCTACTTCCGATGTGGTATTGTGGGTCATCTCGATTCTTGCTCGTCTGCCCCGCCGGCGTCGGAGCCTAGCCCCTCGGATGCTGGAGGGGTCTTGTTATTTGGATCTTGGATGCAGGTACATGGAGGTCATCGCCCAGTGTCACGCAGTTCCGATCCGCGCCGCCCGCCGCCAGCCCCCGCTGGAATAGGCTGCGCCTAACGCTCCATCAGAGCTACACATTGTTGGGCCGGCTCAGGTAAGCTCCATCCGATCTGAACCGCCGCTAACCTCTAACCCTTTTCAGGTCCTGGATGAACCAGATGAGGTGGATGAAGCTTCTGGAACCCTTGGGGAGGCCTCTTCATCGCACGAAGAGTCAACAGCTGTCGATTTGGGTAACGCCAACGGTCGGGATATCCGCGGCTCTGATCTCTCACCTATTACGCCATCTCGTATTGATCCACACGCATCTATGGATGTTCTTACATGTGGTGATCTGTGCACCACCGACGATCAGGATAAATCGGGTATTTTTAACTGGTCAGATCTGTTACCTTCCCCCATGCAGGTTAATCCGTTGACACGTGTCCCTCGTGATGCCCTAATTCCCCAAACCCTCTCATCTACGTGGTCTCTTTGCTTGCTGTAACACACCTCTCCTCCCCCTCCTCTGTCTCAAACCCAAGCCTCCTTGTAGGGGTTGAAGCATGTCACTTTGGTAACCGACGTTGCTCACCGTATCCTGGCGGTGACGGTGGATCAGGCTGCCCCTTGGATGTCAGACGAGGAGTCGCCGGATCCGGACCTTGGATCCTTGGTGGTGGATGGCATCTCGGGTGGATCACGGCGACACCGGCCTTCGGCGATCGTTCCCCCTAATATGAAGCATAAAGATAAAAAAACCACCCGCTCCAAAAGGTAAGAAGCCGCCTCTCCCATCAAAAACTAATCACTATCTTCTTGTGCAGGGGGATGCCGGTGGCTCTCAGTGGAGGACCTCTCCAACCTGGATCTTAATACATGAAGCTTATTTCTTGGAACTATCGGGGGGCTTATCGTGGCCGTGTCCGCGACCGCCTCTCCGACCTCATCAAGGAAAACCATCCGGACTTTCTGGTTTTAGTTGAAACTCATACCACCTCACAAAACTCTCTCACTGTGATTCATAGGCTTAACTCCGACTGGCAGGGTGTTTTCCAACCGGGTACTGGCCATTCTGGCGGTATTATCCTTGCTTGGCGAGGCACTAATATCCGGGTCTCCCCGGTTGGACAAGATGCTCAAACTTTCCATGCTGTCGTATCCTTAGAAAATTTCTCCTTCCTACTAAGATGTGTTTATGCGAGTGTTGTACCTTCTATCAGGAATGATCTTTGGCACAGATTGCCTTTGCTTGATTCCTCGAACCTTCCCTGGATGTCGTCGCGGATTTTAACTCGATCATCTCTGCCTCTGAAAAGTCTGGGGGCAAGTCTTTTACATACATAAACACTGTTCTCTCTCTGCTTAACCTCTTGTGCACGTTGGGTCTCATGGACGCAGACTGCTCAGGAAATGGCTTCACGTGGTGTAACAATCATCTTGGCCCCGCTAGAATTAAATGCAAGCTTGACCGGGTTCTTATCAATTCCTTATGGCTTTTTAATTATCCAAATCTTTCTATTACCTCTTTAATTAGATGTGGCTCTGATCATTCTCCCCTATGCTTCTCTACAAATGTTGCTACTAAGAAGCCTAAATCCTTTAAGTTCGAACACTTTTGGTTTGACTATGATGAGCCTCGAAATATTATCCAGCAGGAGTGGACTGCCCGCACCTCAATTTCTGATATACACCATTCACTCAGCAGAATTAAAACGAAAATCTTAAAATGGAATAAGGACATTCTTGGATCCATAATCTTAAACGAAAATCTCATTTTCTTTGACATCTATTACAGCTCCTACAGTGGCTAGGAAGGGTCTCCCTAACAGAATTGGGGTGTTCAGGTCCTCATCCATGTCAAGTACCACAAAGTCCACAGGAATGTAAAATTTTCCAACTTTGAGAGGTATGTCATAAATGATTCCATGTGGATACTTGATGGATCTGTCAGCTAGCTACAAGGACATGTTGGTGGGCTTCATATCTCCAACTTCTAGCTTCCTGCACAATGACAAAGGTATTACACTCAAAGATGCACCCAAATCACACATTGCCCACTGAATTTTTCTATTCCCAATCTTACAAGGAATTGAAAAACTTCCTGGATCCTTTAGTTTAGGAGGCAATTTATTCTGAATTATTGCAGAAGCTTCATCAGTCAAGGCTATGGTTTCATGTTCCATAATTCTCCACTTCTTGGTTAGAATTTCTTTGAGGAACTTGGCATAAGAAGACATTTCCTAGATTGCTTCCACAAATGGTACATTGATATATAACTTCTTCAGAATTTTTAGAAATCTTCCATATTGTTGGTCCTGCCTAGCCTTGACCAACCTTTGTGGGAATGGCACCTTATCAAAAATCCTACCCTTGGCTTCATTTTGAGGGTGCTAATTTCTGTTTTCCACCACAGATTCAGCTGGTTTTTTGACGTAAACTAATCGTAGTTGCGAAATTTCAGATTTTCACACAAGAAATAATTCTAGTCACATTTTAATTTTACCCAAGAGTTCATGTAGCTGCAAGTGCACAGGTCGCGTAGAAACCCTGAGTGTCGTAACCCCGTTGATTTAGATCAATTACTTAATCTACTTATATCGCAAAAGTCATCACGAAATTATAAAAGAATAAATCAGATGAATGAATGAGCATGGACTAAGAGTAATAAAGAAAGATGAGAAAAGATCAAAGAGTGAAGGAAGAGATTCCCTCGTAATGAACTCATTGATGTTGTTGCAATATCTATCGATGTATCTATAATCAAGGAGAGAGTGGTCGTTAGTCTCTGGATTATGATTACTGATTAGTAAGACTCTCGTCCTTAATCAAAAGAAGAGTTCGATCTCTCGATCTCCTACAACTCGTTCTTTTAATCTTAATCAAATGATCAAAAGGCAGATTGACACCTCACACGACTGTAAGAATTCTCATCTCATAATGGTCACTATAGCAGACCTCTCGATCTTTTTGATGAATCATAAATAAGCAATTACTAGAAACACAACATGTAATATGGCTGCTTTCTCCTCTCGGATGAAATCACCTAAGGCATAAAAATAATTGATCCCTCGATCAAATTGAAATTAAACATAAATTCTGAACAACCATGCATCACGTAAACAGAAATGAGGAGTCAAAATCACGATATAAAAAAGTCGAAATATAAATCAGCATCAACAAAGTCTCATCACGAGAGAATCAAAACGTCTTCTTAGTTATCTTCATTCTTCTTCCAGCCTTCTTCCTTTCCTCTCGATCTCCCCCCTCCCCCCTCTCGCTCCTTTCTTCTCCCCTTTTTGTTACATTCCCTGTCCAAAATTCAAATTTTGAAAAGTTGTTAGTCCCCTCTTTTACTCATTCAAATTCTCTACTAGAAAATGATAAAAAAATATTTAAATATACTTAATTTTTACATGAATTCATGGATTTAGTTGTAATGATTATATGTACAATAAAGAGGTAATCAAATTCCCCCAAACTTAGCTTTTTGCTTGTCCTCAAGCAATGCTCAAGACAGGAATTAATCTTGCTTTCCCGCCAACCTTTAATATACCAACCTGATATTCTTTGCTTAAGTGCCTTCTCGGTTCCTTCATCCCTGACTTAAATGAGGATATTAACAATAAGACATTTTTAACTTCCTCTTTTTAGCTCAAGACAAAGAATTCAAATAAGAAAGACAGATAAAAGTGTTAATGTTAATTCCACCAATGCAGTATAGGCTTCACTTTGAATTCTCATTTCTTTTCAATAGTCCAGTACTCATGTGATTATCCATAATGCTTCAAGGGAACTCATGTAGCAGGATTTCGATTGGCACAGCCCAGAGCAGTTGCTCTTAGGGTACCAGGCATGAACCCTTATGGATCTACTCACCCAAATTCATCCTGGCTTAGGAATGCACCCTTTTTGTACCTTCTGGGCTCTCTTGGCCCTCTTTTTCTTTTGTTTTTAACTTTTTATTTTGCTTATTGCCTTCTTTCATTTGTTTCTTACTGCACCGGTGAAGATTAATATCAACAGTCTTATAAGCCATTATTTGAAATCAGAGGCAAGCTTAAATAAGATTGGTCGTCAAGCTCTTAATATATCAAAATAGTCACTTCCCACCAACCTTTACCCTTCCACTTTAAGCATTGAATTCAGTTGCAAGATATGTTAAAAGGTTAGGGGCTAACAAGATGTTCTTGAACAAAGTTTCAGGAGGTTGCAACAGTGGCAGTAGCTACGAGATGAACCTGAGGTCTCTTATTGTATCAACATGAAGTTAACAAGGTGAATTATACTATTCCCCTGAAATCAATGAGAAAATATATTCAGTCGTGAATAGAACTTAAATAAACTAAGGATATAAATGAAAAGTAAATAATCTAAATCCCCGACAACGGCGCCAAAAACATAACGTAAACTAATCGTAGTTGCGAAATTTCAGATTTTCACACAAGAAATAATTCTAGTCGCATTTTAATTTTACCCAAGAGTTCACGTAGCTGCAAGTGCACAGGTCGCATAGAAACCCTGAGTGTCGTAACCCCGTTGATTTAGATCAATTACTTAATCTACTTATATCCCAAAAGTCGTCACGAAATTATAAAAGAATAAATCAGATGAATGAATGAGCATGGACTAAGAGTAATAAAGAAAGATGAGAAAAGATCAAAGAGTGAAGGAAGAGATTCCCTCGTAATGAACTCGTTGATGCTATTGCAATAACTGTATCCGACTTGCTGATTTTATGATCTCATTCTATCTCTCGGCCTATCGATGTATCTATAATCAAGGAGAGAGTGGTCGTTAGTCTCTGGATTATGATTACTGATTAGTAAGACTCTCGTCCTTAATTAAAAGAAGAGTTCGATCTCTCGATCTCCTACAACTCGTTCTTTTAATCTTAATCAAATGATCAAAAGGCAGATTGACACCTCACACGACTGTAAGGATTCTCATCTCATAATAGTCACTATAGCAGATCTCTCGATCTTTTTGATGAATCATAAACAAGAAATTACTAGAAACACAACATGTAATATGGCTGCTTTCTCCTCTCGGATGAAATCGCCTAAGACATAAAAACAATTGATCCCTCGATCAAATTGAAATTAAACATAAATTCTGAACAGCCATGCATCATGTAAATAGAAATGAGGAGTCAAATTCATGATATCAAAAAGTTGGAATATAAATCAACATCAACAAAGTGTCATCACGAGAGAATCAAAAAGTTGTCTTAGTTCATCTTCATTCTTCTCCCAGCCTTCTTCCTTTCCTCTCGATCTCCCCGCTCCCCCCTCTCGCTCCTTTCTTCTCCCCTTTTTGTTCCATTCCCTATTCAAAATTCAAATTTTGAAAAGTTGTTAGTCCCCTCTTTTACTCATTCAACTTCTTTACTAGAAAATGATAAAAAACATTTAATTTTTACATGAATTCATGGATTTAGTTGTAATGATTATAGGTACAATAAAGAGGTGATCATTGTTCTGCAGGTTTTGAATCTGTCTTAGTTGAATTGTCCTCAACTTTCTTCATTGGTTTTTCAACAAACCTTCCACTTCTGAGTTGGACAGCCTGAACTTGCTCCTTAGGATTAATTTCTGGTTGTCCAGGGAAAAACATAGGTAGTCTAGTTGAGGTGCTAGCTAGTTGGGCAATTTGATTAGACTTAAGGTTTCATATTCACAAGTTAATTTCTGCATTGCCTCCTCCTGCTTTTCTTGCTTCTTCAGGATTTATTGCAGCAACTCCTCCATTTTTGAGAATTGAGTGGCTTGAGCTTGTGGCTCATATGGAGGTCTCTGGATTGGGACATTTGAAGGTTGATTCTGATATGGAGGTTGTTGATTTCTTGGCAAAATCTTGGGCTAGCAATTAGAATTCTGCATGGGTGGGGCTTGGTAATGATTGGCCTTGTATGACAAGTAAGGGTGATTCCTATTTTCTGGAGTGTAGTATTCAGCATGAGGCTTCATTCCAAAGTTTCCCACAGCATTCACTTGGTCAATGGATTGTTCATATTGCTGCATAATAAGATTACAACTCTTTGTGACATGGCCTTGGTTTCCACACACATCACATCTGATTTCAGAATTGGAAGCCTTGCTAACATTGGGTGATAAGTTCAGCTTCTCCAAAGCCTTTTGTAACTTCTTCAATCTAAATTGAAATATTATTCACTTGGTTATCAGTTGATGGACTTCTTGTCCTGTCATGAGTAAGGAAATGATGATTCTTGGCAATGTTCTCTATCAATTGGTAAGCTTCATCAATTTTCTTTGATGCAAAAATCCCTCCTGCAGCTGTGTCTAGTGCCACCTTGGATGGGTAGTTCAAACCCTTGTTGAAATAGTTAACCAATTGCCATTTCTCAAATCCATGGTGTGGACATGCCCTCAATAGACCTTGGACTCTTTGCCATTCATCACATATATTTTCTTGATCCAATTAATAAAATCTGACTATCTGATCCCTATAGTTATCAGTTTTGCTAGGTGTAAAGAATTAGTTAGAAAAAACTGAACTATAGATTCCCATGTTGCAATCTCTTCAGGTTTGTGGGTCTTGTACCAGATCTTGGCCCTGTCCTTGAGTGAAAAAGAAAATAGCCTCATGTAGACATCATTCATGGGTGTATTGTTGAAGTGGACAGTGCTGCATATCTCCTTAAAGTTGTCAATGTGTGAGGCTGGATCCTCAGTCCCCAATCCAGCAAATTGATATTGTCTTATCATTGTAACCAATGCTGGATTCACTTCAAAATTGGCAGCAGGTATATTGGCTCCATCTCTTGGTTGTCTGATAGTGAAATTGAGGAGTATAGTGATAACTTGCTGATTTTGGGGTCAAATTTCTGATTTTTCAATTTTTGTTTTAACTCCCTAACTCACTCTCTACTGCAGTGCTCAAGTCAATTGTAGTAAACCCTAAATGTCATATCCACAGTGATTTGAAGCCAAAAACTCCCTAAGACAATCTAGACTAATCCTACTTCTAGTGACAAAAATAGGAAATTAAAGAGAATGGAAAATAGATTTTTAATTTTGTCAAAAAGGATAATTATTTTTGGACTTTTGGAAAGTTATCTGAACTGAATTATAAATGCTAAACTAAGGGCTAAAAGGGTTATCTATCAATGAGGAAGGTTCTCCTAGGAGTTGGGGTTCATCTAATTTAATTATGGATGGAATGGAACAAGTTATCAATTTTTAGTCAAATCTAATTCAATCTTAATATGGCTGCTATTACAACTGAATTTGTCCAAAACTAATCATTATATTCTCATATAAATGTTATCTAGATTGAATTAGAGGAGGATCCCTACTGAATATCAAGTTATCATTAGGCTCAAACTCAAGTTCCTTGCTGATTTTTGGCAATTTAGTAAAATCTGAAATGATAACAATCAATTACACTTTAAATATGAGGGAATTACTTCAATTAACTAAACAAGAATGAAATCAAACTAACATTAGTGCTAATGCTTCTTGGTTTATCTCTAAACTACAAGAGGATTTTAAATCAGCCTCTCAACTGTAAATGGAAATGAAATCCACATTATCACTAATGAATTGGATCAAATCAGCACATAATTACATATGGGAGCTCAGCAATTGTCATTGCTTCTTGATCCATCTTTGAACATCAAGATAACCTCAAATTCACCTCTCAGTGATTAAATGAAATAAGAGGTTACAATAACAAGAAGAATCTCATAGAATTCAAGAAATCAACAAAGGAAATTCAAAAATCAGCATTGAAAAGTTGCAACAATTCAGGGAATTAAACCTTGGAAGTACCATTGTCCTTTGATTCATTTCTAAACAAGGATGAAACCATAAGCAACCTCTCAGTAATAATTTCAATTAGGGCTCCACAATGGTAGAAACAGATTCAACAAAATTCAGAAATCGGAAATGGGGAAAACAAATTTCAAAAATCAGAAAATCAGATTCTTAATTGGACATTGGATTTAAAACTTGTCACTGGTTCTTAATTCATTTCTAAATAAGAATAGATCAAAAGACAACCTCTCAGTTGTAATTATAAATAGGATCTCACAATGTCAAGATTAGAATCCAAGGAATTCAGAATTGTAAAAATAAAAATCAGGAATGCAAATCAGAAATCAAATTACAGTGCAGGAAATCAGATTTGTTCATATTCCATCCATACCTAATTAGACTACTACCCTATCTTAGGAGAAATGAGATTTAGCTCCTCATAATTATAAAGTTTGATACAAAATAGAAGGGAAAACAGATACAAATCATCCTGGTTAAAGGGTGTTGACAGAAATCAGAGTTGCAGCTCCACTTCAGCTCCCCTTCTTTCCTTCCTGCTCAAACCCTTGCAAATGGCCAGCCCCCCTCCTTTCCTCTGGTTTCTCAGCTTATATATGACCTTCCTACACCCTTGGATGTAGATAAGAAGGTTTCCTTGTGCCTCGATTATGCCAAGCGTCCTAATCCAGAAATATCTGCAGGTGCCAGCTTTTTGTACAGGAAAAAGGAAGTGATCCCCCTCCTTTTTCCTCTTTGTGCAGCCCTCTTTTTTCCTGCTAGAAAGGCTAAAATAACAAGCATCAAAGTCCTTGAATGATATTTTAACAAATAAGGATTAGGACAATGATAATTATTAGCTCAAACATCAAATGGGATTTGGTGTTGTACAGGAATGAAAACCATAATTAAAATTGATAACTTTGAAGCCCGGAATGATAACTTTGTATATTTCATGAAAATTATCCAAATATGAGTGGCTCAGAGCATTGAATGCATAAAAGGGATTAGGATGGCAAGTGAATGAGGTCAGAAATCAAATCTGGATAAGATTTAATAGTAATGATAACTTTGGTGACCCGTAATAATAACTTGTTGCCATAAAATGATAACTTGTCATAACTTTTGTTGTGGTTGTCCAAATGTGGTCAAATCAGAGCAGCAAAGAGTTAGGACAATAATATAATGATTGCCTAATGCCTTTATGCAGAATTGATAACCTTGCACATCGAAATGACAGTTTTGTCCTAAAATGATAACTTGACACTAAAACGATAACTTGTGAAATGGAATGATAAGTTTGCACAAGTTGAAATATGATCATCTAAATATGATTAATTCATGATGGCAGGGGATTTAGGGTAAGATAATCACTAGAAATTAGCTAAACTAGAAAAATGATAACTTGCACTTTGGAATGATAACTTGCCCAAAAAATGATAACTTTGCATAGAATTGATATATTTATGGATTTTAGCATTTTAGAACCTCTATGCACATGGAATTAAGTATAAAATGAGAAAGATCAACTAGTTATCACAATCCATGCATTCCAAGCATATTTGGCCAAAAGTTAGGCAAAATAAGGGCTCGATATGAGTGAAATGAATCTAAAATGGGATAAAAACCTATTGTGATTAGCTAGTGATCAAACTCCCCCAAGCTTAGCCTTTTGCTTGTCCTCAAGCAAAACATTTATAAATTAAGGACAAACTTGAATTAACATTCCACAAATGAATTCAAAATCAGCTAATTTTAGTTCAATGAGTTTCCCACTTTGCCAACACTTCATTCTTTCCAAAAACTCAATTTCTAGCTAGGGAATCACAGAGGCTAAAGCAAATTTAAGCCATGGAAGAAGTACTAGCAGTAATAAGTTTGAATTACAGGGATTGCCAACTTTACAAGTGGTTGAACTACAAATCCCTTCATGAACAGATTTTCCACTGCTTAAACAGGTTTAACACCTGACTTTTATTGATGAAAATGCAAGTAAACAGGTCAAGGCCTGATTTTTATTCATGCTGGTCACAGGATAAAAATTCTGGCTTTATTCAGGAGAGGTTCCTTTTTGGAATTTTACTCTTTATTTATGCATGCATGCAATGCAAAATGCAACTTTTCACTTTTTCTTTTCTCCATTTTTCTATTTCTATTCTATTCATGAAGAGAGATATAATTCAAACTCAAGTAAGGTTTAGATCCCTTTGTCCAAAAAATCAAGTTTTCCTATTTAACATGGCAGCAAGAACCTTGACTCCCTTCTAGACATCTTATATTTTCAATTTAATCCATGAATGTCAGCTAGTGTTACCCACAAAAAGAAAATTTTTCAGCTGAAAGTTAATTCAAATGCATTTGAATTGATAAGCCAATTAAAGCAAGAAGACTAATGGCCAAATTGGCCACTAGGTATTGGAGTGTACTAACTGTCATAATGAAGTATTTCACCCATTTTAGTGTTAAAATGAAGGCAAGAATTGAATTGAACCCAAAAAATGATAACCAGTGATAACTTGTCAAAACTAGTGATAATCGAGTGAAACCAATGATAACTTGTTCAAACAGTGATAACCTGGTGGCAAATAATGGTATGAGCATTAAAATGGATTTAAAACATGGTGTAAAGTTTAGAAAAGCACCAGGTTTCCTCCCCCAAACTTACTCTCAGCACTGTCCACAGTGGTGAAAATATAGGCAAGAGAGGGTTGGGAGGGTATCAAATTCTTGGATTTGTGCAATTGATCCCTTCCAATGGTTCTTGCATCTCAATCAGAGTTTTTGGGTGATCCATTCTTCATGAATTGCAACTAATCCTGCAGAGAAATAAAGTATATCAATGAAATCTGCAATATCAGATTTTTGGGGTGCACAATTCAATGAAATGCATTGAAATTCACTGAAATTCAGCAATGATGGATTTGGATAACTGATATGAATGATAATTCAGATGTCAATATGATAATTACAGGATGAAGGAAAAGATAATATCAGTTATCATTGGAAATTCAGTGAGAAAATAAAAATGAGGATAGGGGTACTCCCTAAATAAAAATTTATGGATTGATCTAATTTCTCCTTGACTTATTCCTACAAAACAAAGAAAATTAGATATAAAATGATTTGGGTTACCTCCCAAGAAGTGCCCTACTTTAATGTCTTAGGCTAGACATTGTTCCATTTGACTTCAACTAGGCAATTGTAGGGGATCTTGCACAATCAGCACCTCCTTAGTTGAATCCATGGCTATGGGTTGTATAACTTCAATCTTTGTTCATTAACCTTGAATATGTCAGCATTGTCATTGACAAGGTCCACAACCCCAAAAGGACTTGTGGACTTTGAAGGGTCCACCATCTAGACTTCAACTTTCTTGGAAATAATTTGAGCCTTGAATTAAATAGTAACACAAGGTCTCCAACTTTGAAATCATTCTTCAAAATCCTGCTATCATGCCACCTCTTGGTCCTTTCCTTGTAGAATTCTGAATTATGGTAGGCATTGAGCCTAATCTCATCTAATTCATCAATTTGTAGGAGCCTTTTCTGTCCACAAGCATGCATATCAAAATTTAGTGCCTTGACAGCCCAATATTCCTTGTGTTTGAGTTCAATTGGCAAGTGGCATGTTTTTCCATAAACCAACTTGTATGGGGAGACACCAATTGGAGATTTATATGCTGTCCTGTAGGCCCAAAGTGCATCATTCAACTTGGTGCTCCAATCCTTTCTAGTCAATGAAACTATTTTTTTCCAAAATGGCCTTAATTTCCCTATTTGAAATTTCAGCTTGGCCATTTGTTTGAGGGTGATAGGTTGTTGAAACTTTATGCTTTACCCCATACCTGCTTAGGAGGTTCTCAAAACATCTTTCTATGAAGTGGCTGCCTCCATCACTGATAACCACCCTTGGAATTCCAAATCTTGGGAAAATTGTATCCTTGAACAATTTGATAACAGCCCTGGAATCAACAGCTGTTGTGGGGATGGCTTCTATCCACTTGGACACATAATTAACAACCAACAATATGAATTTGTATCCAAAGGAGTTAGGAAAGGGTCCCATGTAATCAATGCCCCAAACATCAAAAATTTCAACTTCTAGGATCCCATTCTGTGGCATTTCATTCCTCCTAGAAATTGAACCTGTTCTTTGGCACACATCACAACTTTTGACATATAAATGGGCATCTTTGAATAAGGAAGGCCAATAGAAACCAGATTGTAGAACCTTGGCTGCTGTCTTTTGAGTGGCTCCATGCCCACCATATGGAGATGAGTGGCATTCATGCAAAATGGATTGGAATTCAGCTTCTGACACACACCTTCTGAAAATGCCATCAGGGGACTTCTTGAACAAGAAGGGATCATCCCAATAGAAGTCTTTTATGTCATGGAAGAGCTCCTTCTTCTGTTGGTAGGAGTAATGATTCCACAAGCCAAATAATTCACAATATCAGCATACCAAGGAGTTGGGGCAGCTGATATGGCCATTAGAAAGTCATCAGGGAATGAATCATTGATTGGAAGTGATGGAGATTCCTGACTTCCTTCCATCTTTGACAAGTGATCAGCAACTAAGTTTTCTGCCCCTCTTTTGTCCCTAATCTCTACATCAAATTCTTGTAGCAATAATATCCATCTGATTAGCCTTGGCATTGACTCCTTCTTGCTGATCAAGTGCCTCATTGCTTGGTGGTCTGTATAGACAATCACCTTTGCTCCAATAAGATAGGACCTGAACTTAACAAAAGCAAACACTACAGCCAACAATTCTTTTTCAGTGGTGGCATAATTGACTTGGGCTTCATCCAATGTCTTGCTAGCATAACATATGACATAGTGTTTCTTGTCTTTAATTTGTCCAAGCACTGTTCCTACTGCTTGGTCAAAGGCATCACACATGATTTCAAAGGGCAATGCCCAATCTAGTGGCTGCATTATAAGAGCTAAAATGAGGGCTTCCTTCAATTGGTTAAAGGCCTTCATGCAATCTTCATCAAAATTGAATTCAATATCCTTTGCTAGCAGCCTTGTGAGGGGTCTGGTTATCAATGAAAAGTTTTTATATGGACCTCCTGTAGAATCCAGCATGACCCAGGAAACTCCTTATAGCCTTCACATTCTTTGGAGGTGGCAACTTCTCAATGACCTCAATCTTTGCTTTGTCCATTTCAATTCCTCTACCCCAACACCACTCCTTGAACCATGAAGTGGCACTTTTCCCAATTCAGAATTAGATTGGATTTCCTGCACCTTTGTAGCACCTTTGTCAAATTTTCAATCCCCATAAATTGAAAAGTCATCCATAAACACCTTCATAATGTTCTCAATGAAATCTGAAAAGATGGACATCATGCATCTCTGAAATGTGGCAGGGGCATTGCATAATCTAAATGGCATCCTTCTATACGCAAATGTCCCATATGGACAAGTGAAAGTAGTCTTGTGCTGGTCTTGTGGATGGATTGGAATCTGCAAGAATCCTGAATAGCCATCCAAATAACAAAAATGGGAATGCTTAGCCAACCTCTCAAGCATCTGATCAATGAAGGGAAGTGGGAAGTGGTCCTTCTTGGTTGCTTTGTTCAATTTCTTAAAATCAATACACATTCTCCACCCTGTCACTGTCCTAGTAGAGATCAACTCATCTGAATCTGATTTGACTACTGTAATCCCTCCTTTCTTTGGCACAACTTGGACAAGGCTGACCCATTCACTATCTGAAATGAAATAGATAATTCCAGCATTCAACAATTTCAGAACTTCCTTTTTGACAACCTCCTTCATGATAGGGTTCAACCTTTTTTGGCATTCAATTGAGGGTTTGTAGTTGTCCTCCATAGGGATCTTGTGCATGCAAATTGAAAGATTAATACCCTTAATATCTTCAATTGAATAGCCAATTACCTCCATGTACAGCTTCAATCTCTTCAGCAGCTCCTCAACTTGCTCTCTTGGCAAATTGGCATTGATGATTATTGGAAATGTTGAATTCTCTCTCAAGAATTCATACTTCAAGTTGCTAGGAAGAGGCTTGAGCTCCAATTTAGAAGAATTGTCTTGAATTGAATTGGGTTGGAGTTCAGCAGTGATAACTTCCTGTACTTCATTCTGAAATTCAGATTTTCCTACTGATTTGAAGGAATTCAACTCATATTTGCATGCCATGGCCTCTGGATCTTCTAGCTCCTTCAAGTGATCAAACATTAGGCACCTTTGCAATGGGTCTTCAATGGGAATTATTGCAGAAACTTGCTGTACAATCTCATCTAGCTGCCCATCTTTAAAATCACTTTCCTGAAAATTTGGCCTACTGATAATTTGTGCCAAATTGAATTCTATCTTGTCCTCCCCAATTTGGAATGTCAATCTGCCCTCCTTGACATCTATGACAGCTCCTGCAGTGGCTAAGAAGGGCTTGCCTAGAAGAATTGGAGTGTTCAGGTCCTCATCCATGTCAAGCACCACAAAATCCACAAGAATATAGAATTTTCCAACTTTGAGGGGTATGTCTTCAATAATTTCATGTGGGTACTTGATGGATCTATCAGCAAGTTGCAAGGACATGTTGGTAGGCTTCATATCTCCAACTTCTAGCTTCCTACAAAGTGAAAGAGGGATTACACTCACTGATGCACCCAAATCACACATTGCCCTCTAAATTTTCCTATTTCCAATTTCACAGGGAATTGAGAAGCTTCCTAGATCCTTTAACTTGGGTGGCAACTTGTTTTGGATGATTGCAAGATATCTTTTAAAAGGCAATGGTTTCATGTTCCATAATTCTCCTTTTCTAGGTCAAGATATCTTTTAAAAACTTGGCATAGGAGGGCATCTCCTGAATTGCCTCCACAAATGACACATTGATATATAACTTCTTCAGAATCTCTAGGAACCTCCATATTGCTGATCCTGCTTTGCCTTGAACAATCTTTGTGGGAATGATACCTTATCAAAAATTCTGATCTTGGCTTCACTTTGAGGGCCCTGATTTCTAATTTCTACCTCTAGTTCAACTGGTTCTTCAACAGCTTTGGACTTTGGGTTCACTTGGGCTGGATTGTCCTCTACTTTCTTCATTGGTTCTTCAACAATCCTCCCACTTCTGAGCTGGACAGCTTGGACTTGTTCCTTGGGGTTCAATTCTGATTGTCCAGGGAAGAACATAGGTTGTCTAGTGGAAGTGCTTGCTTGTTGGGAAATTTGGCTCTCAAGCAACTTTTAATTGGCACTTAAGGCTTCATATCCATTGGTTAGCTTCTGCATTGCCTCCTCTTACTTCTCTTGTTTCTTTAGAATTTGTTGCAGCAACTCTTCCATCTTTGAGAATTGAGTGGATTGAGTTTGTAGTGGCTGCTCATAAGGGGGTCTTTGCATTGGAATGGTTGAGGACTGATTCCCATATGAAGGTGCTTGGTTCCTTGGCAAAATCTTAGGTTGCCAATTAGAATTCTGCATTGATGGCCCTTGGTAATGATTGGCCTTGTAGGAGAAGTAGTGGTGATTCTTATTTTCTGGAGTATAGAATTCAGCAGGGGGCTTCACTCCATAATTCCCTACTGCATTCACTTGATCAATGGACTGCTCATATTACTGTATTGTCAGGTTGCAACTCTCAGTGACATGGCCTTGGTGACATACATCACACCTTGATTCTGAATTAAATGCCTTTCCCACATTGGTTGACAAATTCAGCTTCTCCAATGCCTTTTGCAACCCTTCTTCAATCTGGACAGCAATGTTGTTGACTTGATTATCATTGGATGGCCTCCTTGTCCTATCATGTGTAAGGAAATGGTAGTTCTTGGCAATATTCTCAATAAAATGGTAGGCTTCATCAATGTTTCTGGATGCAAAAATCCCTCCTGCAGTAGTATCCAATGCCACCTTAGATGGATAGTTCAATCCCTTATGAAATAGTTAACCAATTGCCATTTTTCAAAACCATGGTGTGGACATGCCCTCAGCAAGCTCTAGAGCCTTTGCCATGCATCACATATGTTCTCTTGATCCAATTGATAAAATCTAACAATCTGATCCCTATAGTTATCAGTTTTGCTAGGTGAAAAGAATTCAGCTAGAACAATTGGATTATGGACTTCCAAGTGGTAATCTCTTCAGGTTTGAGGGTCTTGTACCAAGTCTTTGCTTTGTCCTTGAGTGAGAAGGGGAATAGCCTCATGTAGACAACATCCATTGGGGTGTTATTGAAGTGGACAGTGCTGCAAATTTCTTTGAAATTGTCCAAGTGCGAAGCTGGATCCTCATTCCCCAATCCTACAAATTGGTATTGCCTTATCATTGTGACCAATGCTGGATTCACTTCAGAGTTGGCAGCAGATGCTAGGACTCCATTCCCTTGTTGATTCCTAACATTGGTAGGTGAATAGCAATCCTTAAGTATCCTTGGTGCAGCCATGTTGTCATCTTCTTCCTCTTCTTCTTCAAAAAACCTTCAGTTGATGGCAATGTTCTCTATCAATTGTTAAGCTTCATCAATGTTCTTTGATGCAAAATCCCTCCTACAGCTGTGTCTAGTTCCACCTTAGATGGATAATTCAAACCTTTGTGGAAATAGTTAACCAATTGCCATTTCTCAAATCCATGGTGTGGACATTCCCTCAACAGACCTTGGAGTCTTTGCCATGCAATCCAGTTAATAAAATCTGACTATCTGATCCTTATAGTTATCAGTTTTGCTAGGTGAAAAGAATTCAGCTAGAAACAACTGAACTATAGATTCCCATGTTGCAATCTCTTCAGTTTTGAGGGTCTTGTACTAGATCTTGGCCCTATCATTGAGTGAAAAAGGAAATAGCCTCATGTAGACAACATTCATG
The DNA here is from genome assembly GCA_030549335.1 of Pontederia crassipes. Classification (NCBI taxonomy): domain Eukaryota; kingdom Viridiplantae; phylum Streptophyta; class Magnoliopsida; order Commelinales; family Pontederiaceae; genus Pontederia; species Pontederia crassipes. Next base: position 53,035,525 of record CM060189.1, on the reverse strand, counting down.
GGTGTATTATTGAAGTGGACAGTGCTGGATATCTCCTTGAAGTTGTCAATGTGTGAGGCTGGATCCTCAGTCCCCAATCCAGCAAATTGATATTGCCTTATCATTGTAACCAATGCTGGATTCACTTCAAAATTGGCAGCAGATGTATTGGCTCCATCTCTTGGTTGTCTGATAGTGAAATTGAGGAGTATAGTGATAACTTGCTGATTTTGGGGTCAAATTTCTGATTTTTCAATTTTTGTTTTAACTCCCTAACTCACTCTCTACTGTAGTGCACATGTCAATTGTAGTAAACCCTAAATGTCGTATCCACAGTGATTTGAACCTAAAGACTCCCTAAGACAATCTAGACTAATCCTACTTCTAGTGGCAAAAACAGGAAATTAAAGAGAATGGAAAACAGATTTATAATTTTGGCAAAAAGGATAATTATTTTTGGACTTTTGGAAAGTTATCTGAACTGAATTATAAATGCTAAACTAAGGGCTAAAAGGGTTTATCTATCAATGATGAAGGTTCTCCTAGGAGTTGGGGTTCATCTAATTTAATTATGAATGAAATGGAACAAGTTATCATTTTTTAGTCAAATCTGATTCAATCTTAACATGGCTGCTCTCACAGCTGAATTTGTCCAAAACTAATCATTATATTCTCATATAAATGTTAGCTAGATTGAAGTAGAGGAGGATCCCTACTGAATATTAAGTTATCATTAGGCTCAAACTCAAGTTCCTTGCTGATTTTTAGCAATTTAGTGAAATCTGAAATGATAACAATCAATTGCACTTTAAATATGAGGGAATTACTTCAATTAACTAAACAGGAATGAAATCAATCAAACATTAGTGCTAATTCTTGGTTTATCTCTAAACTACAAGAGGATTTTAAATCAGCCTCTCAGCTGCAAATGGAAATGAAATTCACATTATCACTAATGAATTGGATCAAATCAACACATAATTACATATGGGAGCTCAACAATTGTCATTGCTTCTTGATCCATTTTTGAACATCAAGATAACATCAAATTCATCTCTCAGTGATTAAATGAAATCAGAGGTTACAATAACAAGAAGAATCTCACAGAATTCAAGAAATCAGCAAAGGAAATTCAGAAATCAGCATTGAAGAGTTGCAACAATTCAGGGAATTAAACCTTGGAAGTACCATTGTCCCTTGATTTATTTCTGAACAAGGACGAAACCATAAGCAACCTCTCAGTTATAATTTCAATTAGAGCTCCATAATGGTAGAAACAGATTCAACAAAATTTGGAAATCAGAAATGGGGAAAACAAATTTCAGAAATAAAAAAATCAAATTCTTAATTAGAGATTGGATTTAAAACTTGTCACTGGTTCTTAATTCATTTTTGAACAAGAATAGATCAAAAGACAACCTCTCAGTTGTAATTACAAATAGGATCTCACAATGTCTTTTATCCTTAGAATCCAAGGAATTCATAATTGTAAAAATAGAAATCAGGAATGCAAACAAGAAATCAGATTTCAGTGCAGAAAATCAGATTTGTTCATATCCCATCCATACCTAATTAGACTACTACCCTATCCTAGGAGAAATGAGATTTAGCTCCTCATAATTACAAAGTTTGATACAAAATAGAAGGGAAAACAGATACAAATCATCCTGGTTAAATGCTGTCGACAGAAATCAGAGTTGTAGCTCCACTTCAGCTCCCCGCCTTTCCTTCCTGCTCAAACCCTTGCAAATGGCAAGCCCCCTCCTTTCCTTTGGTTTCTTAGCATATATATGGCCTTCCTACACCCTTGGATGCAGATAAGAAGGTTCCCTTGTGCCTTGATTATGCCAAGTGTCCTGTTCCAAAAATATCTGCAGGTGCCAACTTTTTGGACAGCAAAAAAGCAAGTGGTCCCCCCTCCTTTTTCCTCTTTGTGCCCTCTTTTTCCCTGTTAGAAAGGCCAAAATAGCAAGCATCAAAGTCCTTGAATGAGATTTTAATAAATAAGGATTAGGACAATGATAATTATCAGCTCAAACATCAAATGGGATTTGGTGTTATGCAGGAATGAAAACCATAATTAAAATTGATAACTTTGAAGCCCGGAATGATAACTTTGTATATTTCATGAAAATTATCCAAATATGAGTGGTTCAGAGCATTGAAGGCATAAAAGAGATTAGGATGTCAAGTGAATGAGGTTAGAAATCAAATGTGGATAAGATTTAATAGTAATGATAACTTTGGTGACCCGTAATAATAACTTGTTGCCATAAAATGATAACTTGTCATAACTTTTGTTGTGGTTGTCCAAATGTGGTCAAATCAGAGCAGCAAAGAGTTAGGACAATAATATAATGATTGCCTAATGCCTTTATGCAGAATTGATAACCTTGCACATCGAAATGACAGTTTTGCCCTAAAACGATAACTTGACACTAAAAAACGATAACTTGTGAAATGGAATGATAACTTTGCACAAGTTAAAATATGATCATCCAAATATGATTAATTCATGATGGCAGGGGATTTAGGGCAAGATAATCACTAGAAATCAGCTAAACTAGAAAAATGATAACTTGCACTTTGGAATGATAACTTGCCTAAAAAATGATAACTTGGCATATAATTGATATATTTATGGATTTTAGCATTTCAGAACCTTTATGCATATGAAATTACGTATAAAATGAGAAAGATCAACTAGTTATCACAATCCATGCATTCCAAGCATATTTGGCCAAAAGTTAGGCAAAATAAGGGCTCGATATGCGTGCAATGAATCTAACAACAACAACAAAGCCTTATCTCACTAGGTGGGGTCGGCTAAAATGCAATGAATCTAAAATGGGATAAAAACCTATTATGATCAGCTAGTAATCATTGTCCTCCTCCGACATTGCTAGGGGAATAACAATCCTTGAGTGTCCTTGGTGCAGCCATATTTTGATTTATATCCTCTTCTTCAAAAATTCTTCTTCTTGCCTCTTCCCTTTGCAATCTCCTCCTTCTCAAGAATCTCCTTTTAGGTTCAGGATCTGATAGATAATAGTCCTCTTGATTATCCAAATCCTGCATAAATTGAATTCAGAAGTATCAAATTCAAAAAAAGAAAGAAAACTGGACAGAAATGAAAAATTTAGAATGATAACTTGCAAAAACTGAAAATTGGGCTAATAGATGGACTGATAACTTATCTAAAACTAATCTAAACTATCTAAGTTAATTTAATTGACCTCAAATCCCCGGCAACGGCGCCAAAAACATGATGTGAATTAAGTGTAGTGATAACTTGCTGATTTTGTGGTTAGAAATGAGAATTTTCTATAATTGGATCAACTCCCTAACTCACTCTCTACTGCAAGTGCACATATCAATTGTAATAGACCCAAATATCATATCCACAGTGATTTGAAGCCAATGACTCCCTAAGACAATCTAGACTAACCCTACCTTAAGTGACAAAATCAGGAAATTGAGAAAAGTAGAAAACATATTTCTAAATGTGGCAAAAAAGATAATTGTTTTTGGATTTTTGGAGATTTCTATGGATTGAAATTTAGATGTTGAACTAAGGACTAAAAGGGATTTATCAATCAATGGGAAGGTTCACCTAGGAATTGAGGTTCATCTAATTCAATTATGGATGGAATGGAACAAATTATCAACATATGTCAATTCTAACTCAACTTGGAAATGGGCTGTTATCACAACATGATTGAACCGAGACTAATTATCATATTTCCATATGATTAATTAGCTAAGTTGAATTACAAGAGGTCTACTGATATTGAGTTGTCATTGAGCATAAGTTCTGATATCCTACTGATTTTGACAAGGTCTCATCAGAATTAATAATTCAGTGAGGTCTAATTTGGTACCAAAATTGATCAACACTGATAATGGTAAAATGATTGACTCAATTATCCAACAGAAATGTATTCAATCCAATGCCAATGCTAATGTTTCTTGGTTTATCTCTAAACATCAAGAAGACCTAAAATCAATCCCTCGACTGCACATACAAATGAGATCCACACTAACATTAGTTAATTTGATACATTAAGCATATAATCATAAATTGGAATCCAATAGATTATCATTTCTTCTTGATTCATCTCTGAACTTCAAGAAGAACCACAAATCAACCTTTCAGTTGCTAATACAATTAGGGTTTCAAATGATAAAACAAATTCCAGTAGAAATCAGATTTTCATATTCATATCAGACTCAATATCATATTGAAATCAAAGAAGTGTCATTGTATCTTGATTCATTTCTAAACAAGATTGAAGCCATAAATCAGCTTCTTAGCTGCTAAGAAATGAGGGCCTCACAATGATTTCAAGAATCAAAAATCAGAAGTACAAATCAGAAATAAAAAAAATAAAGAATCAGATTCCTAGTCAAGGATTGGATCTAGAAACTTATCATTGATTCTTGATTCATTTCTGAACAAAGAATGGATCACAAAACAACCTCTCAGTTGTAAATACAAGTAGGATCTCACAATGTCAAGAACAGGGTCCAATGAATTCAGAAATGCAGAAACGAAAACCAGAAAATAATCAGATATCAGTGCAGGAAATCAGAAATGTCCATATCCCATCCATAACTAAACTAGATTACTACTCTATCCAAGGAAAGCTAGAATTTAGTTCATCATAGTTACAAGAATTGATACAAGATAGGAAAAACTAATACAAATCATCCTGAATAAAATCTATCGACTGAAATCAGGACTGCAGATTGTTCCCCTAGCTTCCCTCCAGCTCCTGCTCAGCTCCCTCCTTCTTCCTGATTCAGAAACCCTGCAAAATGGAGCCCTCCACTTTTCTCTGGATTCCTCTCATCTTTTATATGTGGATCTACACCCTTTGATACATATCAGAATGTTCCATAGTGATGTGATTGTGCCAAGTGTCCTGGTCCTGAAAATATCAGCAGATGCAACAGCTTTTTGGACAACAAATCAGTGGTCCCCCCACCTTTTCCAGCCTTTTGCAGCCTTGTAACACATGCTAGAAAGGCCAAAACAGCAAGCATCAATGTCTTCAAATAAGATTGAGACAAATAAAGATTAAGACAACAACTAATATCAGCTCTATTATCAAATGAAATTTGGTGTTGTGCAGGAATGAAATCCTTATTTAGAAATAATAACTTTATGCCTGGAATGATAACTTTGTACCATATCATCATAATTGTCCAAATATGAGTGATTCAGAGCAGTGAAGACATCAAAGAAATTAGGATAGCAAGTAAATGAGGTTAATTATCAAGTGTGGGTAATATTTCATAAGAATGAAAACTGAAGACATCAAAGAGATTAGGATAGCAAGTAAATGAGGTCAATTATCAAGTGTGGGTAATATTTCATAAGAATGAAAACTAGAGCCCCGGAATGATAACTTGTGCAATTAAATGATAACTTGCTGTAAATTTAATTATGATTACCCAAATGTGATCAAATCAGAGCAGCAAGGAGTTAGGGCAGCAATTTAACAATTTCCCAATGCTGTTATTCAGAAATAATAACCTTGCACAACGAAATGACAATTTTGCCCCCAAAATGATAACTTGACACCAAGAATGATAACTTGTGTATTGGGGTGATAACTTTGCACAAATCAAACAATGGTTATCCAAATATGATTTATTCATAATAACATGGGATTTAATGCAAGATAACAACTAGAAATCAGCTCAATTAGCAAAATGATAACTTCATGACTTGGAATGATAACTTGCCCAAAAAATGATAACTTGGCATAGAATTGATAATCTTATAGATTTTAACCATTCAGAACCTCTATGCACATGGAATTGAATACAAAATGAGGATGGCCAACTAGTTATCACAATCTATTGCATTTCATGTATAATTTACCAAATGTGGGGCAAAATAAGGGCTCGATACATATGAACTTGATTGAAAATGGGGTAAAAACATAATATGAGCTATACATGTTGCCGGACGTGAGGCGAACCCCAAATAGTCGACTTAGTCTTGGATACAGACTTGCTGGAGACTGAAGCTTGGGGGCTGATGATGGGTATCCGCTGCTGCGTACGTTTGGGCCTCACTAATGTTTCCTTCCAAACGAACTCCTCCTTGCTGGTCGATATCAATAACAAGAAGCTGCCTTGTCCGTGGAAAATTCTCAATATTATATGCCATATCTGGCATGACCTTAACCTCTTACATCTTTACACTTGTAATCATATTTACCATGAAGCAAACATGGCCGCACATTTTTTGGCATCATTGGGTCGGAACTCTATCTCCGATAGCTTTTGGGAGAACAAATTGCCACAGGGCGTTCTTCATTTTTTGTACCAGGACTATCCTATTAATCCAAGTTAATCTACTTTCTGTTTAAAAATAAAAAAGCAATCCCATGTCTAATTACACAAGATGTATCAAGAATAATTTTCCAAGACCAAGCATGATTTTTGTGTGTACTGGAGTGCCCAGACCCAAGAGAATGGCACAAAGTATTTGCCCAAGGGTGAAAGTTACCATATTTTTCATGTACTAGCTTAATCCACAGGTTAGAATCACCCCTCAGGATAGCATAAATTCTTTTATCAAGTAAGGAAAATCGGTTTTTGGAAAGTTTCCTAACTCCCAGCCCTCCAAGCCATTTAGGCAGTTGCACAGTGCTCCAGTTAATGAGGTGCAACCCCCTTCTCCCACCATTAGCATCCCAAAGAAAGCTCCTAGTGAGCTTCTCTAGAGACTCCAAAATACCAGCAGGGACATGGGTCACCCATAAAGAATATATAGGTATAGAGTTAATGATAGAGTTGATTAAAGTTAGTCTGCCAGCCTGAATGAGTGTACATCTTTTCCAGCCAGCCATTCTAGTCGAAAGCTTCTATGTGATAGTTTTTTGTTTACAATTAGGAATCAGATTATACGATATAGGTACCCCTAGATAAACAAATGGGAATTTTTCCAATCTAGATGCCAAGCAGTCACTTAGTAAGATTCACTCTACTAATTTACATTTTAGGGGGAAGTTATAATTCAGACTTATGTGGATTTAACTTTTGGTTGGTTAACATGCCTTATAAATTCAAAGCCTTGTTGAGGTTCACACATTTTTTCTTTGTGATAGCAATGCAAATAATTAGATCATCAACATAAGACAAATGACTAAGGTTAAAGTTACCACACTTAAAAGGTTGGATATTACCTACCCGCACATCACTATTGAGCAGAGATGAGAGCCTGTGAAGTCAAAATGAAGAGGTATGGGGATAGGGGCTCTCCCTGCCTAATGCCCTGATAACTAGTGAAGCTCTGGGAGAGCATTCCATTTATGTAACATCTAAAGTTTGGAGAGGTAACACATGCAAGGATCCATATAATAAAGACTGATAGAAAATTCATGAGCTTTAAAGTAGTACTAATGCTATGCCATGATACCTTGTCAAATGTCTTTTTCATATCAGCTTTAATTAACATGTATTTTCTTCTTCCTTTTCCCATAGAATGGACTAGCTCCTGGGCCACTAGAATGTTGTCCTGAATTAAACGATTTGCATCAAAGGCTGATTGGGCAGGGTCAATGAGATTCTATAACGTGGGCTTCAATCTATTAGCTAGAATCTTGGCAGGTAACCTATAGATGACATTACATAATGATATCGGACGATAATCAGTTATGGTTCTAGGTTCCTGCTTCTTGGGAATGAAAATTAGGGTAGTCACTATAGATTTTTATCCCATTTTAGATGCATTTCACCCCCATCGAATCCCTAAATTGCCCAACTTTTGGCCAATTATGTTTGAAATGCATGGATTGTGATAACTAGTTGATCTTCCTCATTTTATACTTAATTCCATGTGCATAGAGGTTCTGAAATGCTAAAATCCATAAATATTTCAATTCTATGCCAAGTTATCATTTTTAGGATAAGTTATCACTCCAATAGACCAAGTTATCATTATTTTGAGTGAACTGATTTTCAATGATTTTCTTGCCCTAAATCCATTACTATCATGAATGAATCATATTTGGATGGTCATATCTCAACTTGTGCAAAATTTTAAGTCCATTTGAATAAGTTATCATTTTTCCATTGCCAAGTTATCGTTGAAGGGCAAAACTGTCATTTCGACATGCAAAATCTGCACAAAGGCCTTAGGCAATCATTATATTATTGTCCTAACTCATTGATGTTCAAATTTGACAATATTTGGATAATCACAACCAAAGTTATGACAAGTTATCATTTTTAAGGCAATTAAGTTATCGTTTTGGGCACTCAAGTTATCATTCTTATGAAATCTTATTCAAATTTATTTTCTGACTTCACTCACTTGCCACCCTAATCCATTTGATGCCTTCAATGCTCTGAACCACCCATATTTGGACATTTCCAAGATATATTTAAAGTTATCATTCCGGGTATTGATAAGTTATCATTTTGAACCTTGATTTGCAACTCTGCACAACACTTAATCATACTTGATGTTTGAGCTGATCATAGTGGCTCTCCTTATCCTTATTTGTCCATTTCCTATTTGAGGATTTTGATGCTTGGTGTTCTACCTCTTCTAGCAGGGAAAACAAAGTGTAGAAAGGTGGAAAAAGGTGGGGGGACCACTCCAAAAAGCTGTTGAAGTGCAGTTGGAATTTCAGGGCTGGACATTTGGCACAATCAGAGATTATGAGACATTTAGATGCTGATCTAAGGGTGATTAAAGACCATATATAAGCTGAAGAAACCCTAGAATGTGGGGGGGGGGGTCGGCCATTGCAAGAAGGAAGCAAGGATTGATGCTGAATTGGAGTGGAAGGAGCTGAGGGGTTGCTGATTTCTGCAGAACAGCCTTCAAAAATCAGGATGATTAGCCTCTATTCTTCATTCCATTTTGTATCAAACTTTGTAATTATGAGGAGCTAAACTCCATGTCTCCTAGGATACAGTAGTAGTCCAGATTAATTGTGGATGGATTAGGGACAAATCTGATTTCCTGCACTGAAATCTGATTTCTAGTTTTACAATTCTGATTTCTGAACTCATATGAATCTGATCTTGTCTTTGTAAGGTCCTGATTGTATCTACAACTGAGAAGTTGTCATTTGATCCATTCTTGTTCAGAAATGAATCAAGAATCAATGCCAAGTTTCTAGATTCAATTTCAATTAGAATCTGATTTTGCTGATTTCTGAAATCTGATTTTTCTAATTTCTAATTTTTGAATTGCCCAAATATGTTTTCATCATTATGGAGCCCTAATTGATTTATAACTGAGAGGTTACTTATGGTTTCCTTCTTGTTCAGAAATGAATCAAGAGATAATGGTGTTTGCAAAGTTTTAACCCCTGAATTGTTGCAACTTTTCATTACTGATTTGCAAATCTGATTTTCAAACTTGTTTCCTGATTTTGTGGAATCTGCCATGTCATTGTTAAACCTCTGCTTTAACCTACCACTGAGAGGTTGTCTTGTGGCTTCCTTGGTGTTCAGAGATGAACTAAGGAGCAATTGCATGTGCTGAATTCCCTCATATGAATTAAGTGCTGATTTCCATCCAATCCATTAATGGAAATGTGGATTTTATTTGAATTTGCAGTTGAGAGGCTGATTTTAAATCCTCTTGTAGTTTAGAGATAAACCAAGGAGAATTTGCATTAATATTGGATTGATTTCATCCCTGTTTAGTTGATTTAAGCATTTCTTTCATTTTCAAAGTGCAATATAGAAGTTATCATTCAGAATTGTATTGAATTGCCAAAAAAATCAACAAAGTGACTTGGATTGAACATAAGGATAACTTGATTTTCAGTGAGGATCCTCTTCTAATTCAACTTGGCTAACAATTATATGATAATATATTGTTTAGTTCTGGTCTAATTGAGCTGTGAAAACAGCCATATTGAAAGTTAAATCAGATTTGACTAAAAAGTGATAACTTGTCCATTTCCATCCATAATTAAACTAAAGAACCCCAATTCCTATAGATAACCCCTTTTAGCCTCTACATTAGCATTTGCAATTCAGTTTAGTTAATTTTTCAGAAACCTCAAAACAGTTATCATTTAACCTTCCTGAAAAATCTGTTTTCATCACCCTTTAAAAATATGTTTTTGCTACTTTAAATTTGATTAGTCTAAATTATTTTTAGGTAGTTTAGGACTTCAAATCACTATGGATACGACATTTGGGGTTACTACAATTGACCTGTGCACTGCAGTAGAGAGTGAGTAAGAGAGTTGAAACAAAAATTGAAAAAAACTTTTGACCCAAAAATCAGCAAGTTATCACTAAACTTCCCAATTTCACTATCACCAAGCGGGGGGAATATGGGAGGTATGAAAGAATTATTTAATCTCACTACATATTTTAGGTCCAATTATATCCCAATAATTTTTCTAGAATTCAACCGTGTACCTATCAAGCTTAGGGGCCTTACCCGGTGGCACATTCTAGAAGACCTCCTTAATTTCCTCACAAGTTATGGGTGTGATTAGATGAGAGTGTTGATCAGGGCGCAAATATGACATAGCAAACCAGCAATCAATGGGAAGCTTAGGCGTGCTCTCAGAGCTCCAGAGGTTTCTATAATGGTCTACAAACATTGCCCTAATCTGATCCCCATTCTCAATTGTTTCCCCCTCATTATTAATTAACATGGATATTTTATTTCTTCTATGTCTGATCATGGTACTTAGGTGAAAGAACTTAGTGTTTTTGTTGCTATCCTTGATCCAATTGACCCTAGACTTAGACCACCACTTAATACTAATTTGCCTTCTGAGTGCCGCATGAAAGGTGGTAGGCAGCCCTCATCTTACCACAATCCACTACAGACATATCAGTGATACTATCTTTTAGCTCTAACTTCCTGATATCCTCTAAGACCTGCTCCACTCTGTGTTCTAACCTACCCAGCTCCTTTTTATTCCATTCCAAGGTTTTAGCCCTGATAGCCCTCAAAGCGTGGCTAAGATCTGTCCTGAGTCCATTCCTTGTGCACTATCTCACTAGGTTGATCATAACTAAACCAGAAATGCTCATATTTGAATAACCTAGGCTTACTTTGGCCCTGATGTGTTTCTAACAGTAAAGGGGCATCTAGCCAAAGGTTTAAGCATCAGGTCGGGGAAAGACATAACCCAGACACTACTCACTAAAACTCTATCTAAACGACATAATATTCTTGCAGCCCATGATGATTGTTATACCAGGTGTGTTGGGAGCCAATAAGGTCCACATCGACTAAACCCTGGTCATCTATGAGGTCTCTAAATATCTTAATAGAGCTTGTTAAAGTAAATGGTTTCCCACCTCTTTTGTCCTTAGGCCTAATTATACAATTGAAATCCCCAATAAGAATCCATGGAATATCATGAATGTTCAGGTTAATTAGCTTTTTAAACAGTGAGGATGTAACGCTCCCAAATCACACCCCGCCACGTGGCAGCATATGTTTCGAAAATGCTACGGGTCATCCTTACGTGTGCATCTTATTGACAAAAATATATGACTTTGACTAGTCAACTCAACATCGATAAAGGCGGAAGACTTAATCATCATTTAATAATAAAATATTATGACATCATAATATGCGGAAGACTGATAAAGAACTTCATGTGAGTCCAAAGAAAAGCTAATATGTCAAACTAAAGGACTCAAGATACCCATGTGCAGCCACCTACGAGCTCGATCTGTCACCGTTGGCCAGCTTCATCATTAAGATCTGATCCTGCATTTAAGAACATGCAGGGAAGAAAACCTCCCTATAGTTTTGCAACTCAGTATGGAAGTAAGGTAACATCATAATGCTAGATAGGAATCATAAGAATATCATCATCATATAGATAGAAAATAGACATCATCATCATATGGGTAAAATAACTCTTGTAACTTGCCATCTAAATATGAGATCACTATGATCATAAGAAATTCATAAAATAAAGTGTCATCTTCTTGAGATCATAAGATTAAAGATCAGTATAGACCAAAATAAATCATCATAGAATGACAAGCGTCGATCATCATGCTTATGAGGTCATCATCATATAGAATTTCATGAAAGATAATCGTATGAAGATAGAAAATCATGAATTGTATCATCTTCGTTAAATAGATCAAGAGATCATGAAAAGATCATCATAAGAGTGACAAGAGCCACTAATAATCATAAGGAGAATTCATTGTTAATATGTCTTCATCATCTTATTATTCATCTTTGACTTATGGTGGGGTATATTTCAACCCATGGGGAGGCCTGCTTCAACCCGTCCATCATCATCATCATAACTGATAAAGCCAGCCCATAATTGACCGTAGTCAGCCCATAACTGACCGAAGTCAGTCCATAACTAGTCGTCACCAGTCCATCATAAAAAGAGCTCTTCATTAACATTTTTCATCTTTTATCTTGCAGCTTTAATTTATCTTTGATTAGGACATAAGGATCATGATTAAGATTTGATCATCATAAGAAAGGATCAACAAATCATACTAATCAAGGGTCCTAATCAGCATCATCATCATTATATATATGACTTAATCAGAGCTACAAGATAGGATCATGGAGAGAAATCAGAAATATATGAACATCATAATCATCATCATTATTATAAGATAGATCAAGATCGATGGATATGGATCAATGTCGTCATAGATATGATTAGATCTAAATTAAGTCATCATAAGGTCATAATAGACATCATCATTATTAAGGGAATAAATAATATAATCATATCACGACTTAAATCAGGACTATGCACATGAATCAAGGATCAAAAGATCATAAAAATCATCTCGGTAGTATCGGAACCCGGGCCGAGTTGAGTGAAACCTGGGCCGAGTTCGTAAGGGTAATATTGGAAGAAAAATCATGACATGGCCCGGGCCTGGTGTAGGTCATACCCGGGCCAGGATCGTACTTAACAGTTCGGTCGGCCGATTCGACGAATCGGTCGACCGCTCGACAGAAGTCGCGGCCGAGTGTGACTTCATCGTGGAACTGCCCGGGCTGGGTCGTCATCAACTCGGGCTGGATTCTTCTTTGTTGCAGAGCTTCGCGCTCGCGACAATGGCGGACCCGGCCGAGTTTCATCGAACTCGGTCCGAGTAAGGACTTGCCCGGGCCAGGTTCTAAGAAACCCGGGCCAGGTTCCTCTTACGCAGAACAGCGTAGGCACGCGGTGTGCGTTCCGTTCATCTTTTTCGGCGACGGCCAACATCCAGAATCATCATAAATCAAGGAACTAATACTAGGCATAAACTAGAACATGCTTCGAGTCTAAAATCATGATTCTAGGAAGAATCTATCCTAGTTTCATACCTTATTAGTTTTTATCCAAAAACTAATCCTGCAGTCTTCTTCTTTCTCTTCCTCTTCTTTTTCTGCCCGCACCTCTCGATTCAGGCATGTGTTCGACGACGTCCCCTCTCTTCGGTGAATCAGGGATGAGAAAGGAACGAAAAAGGTGCAAAAGAGGGAGAGAAATTAGGGCCGACTTGTAGGAAAAATAAAAAAAAGATTGATTTGGCCTCTTATTTATAGGGGAGGAATTTGAGAACCATGGGACTTCAAGATTTGATTTAATTCCTTCAAATTTTAAAACTTTTTTTCCTATTTATCTTTTACTCTATTTGATTTTATCTTCCTATTTGTTTTAATCCTTTCCATCATCTTCTTTGTCCTTATACGGTTTAAACTTTTTATCTTCTTATCTTTCTTTTTTTTTCTTCTTTTCCCAACCTTCTTGGGCATTACAGAGAATCTAGTTAGCAGAACTGTGCTAGCATAAATAGAAGAGAAGAGTGATGAGAAAGTACCTGAACTAACTACAACATGTATAACTTGCAATTCTATATTAACAACAGTAACCTGTACATCTGGGCACCTCCAGACCAGAATGATGCCACCCAATGCTCCATCACTTTCCTGATAGCAACCAGACCATTGGTTGCCAAACCAGCGGATGAATTATCTGCCTGCTGTTTATTAGCATGTGATTCAACTAGCAACAAAATGTCAGGTTGATACCTATGAATAAGTTCATTGAGACGATCCCAGACCTTGCTCCGGCATGCCCAACGGCAGTTCTAGGAAATGAACTTCATGTTGACACTCCTGGTTGGGCAGCTAACCCCTGCATCGACACTAACGAATGTGAGGGAGTCGTACCATTTGAGCCTTTTGGCTTACCTTTTTTGGATTTTTTATTTCTCAGTATCTGTTGCAGCGGTGGTGGTAGAGATGAAGGGACCCGCTTCTTGACCCCACCACGCTTCGGGTCCTTCCTCAAGGGTGGGACAAGATCCTCGTCTGGCTCCTCTCCATCCTCATCCCATTCCTCACCTTGGATTTGTCCCTCCTCAACTTCTTCACCTGGTTGCCCTTGAGCATTGCAGACAAAACGTGGTTTGATCATCTCCGCGATGATGTCATGGTTCTCTTCCTAGGTGCACCGCTGCTCTATACACCCAGTCGCCGGATTAGCCTCCATATGAGAGAAAGAAAGAGCCCCTGAAGACGACCTAACCCTAGATCTCTGGATATATAGAATTATAGATATAGTGGCATAGTCATAATCCCATCTCTCTCTCTCCACCCACCACTGAGTACTTACGTTTAATTAGTTATTCAAGATAAGCTTTCTTAATTAAGAAGCCATCATGAATTGATCAACTCAAGAGTCCTTAATCAATGGGGGCAATATCGCCTAAGTACATAATTATGAATGCATATTATATATAAATAATTTAAAGTTCAGGTGAATAATTTTTTAAATATATGTAATAATTTAATAAATGACTCTCGTGATCACGAAAAGCATTCGTTGCTTTGGACTAGAATAAAATCCAACCATTTAACCATGGTTATTACAACAGGACCAGACCGGCCGATTCAACCGGTTTAATCACGAACAGGCTGTTGATCCAGCCCGAATTAATTAAAAATGGAATTGAAGTTGAACTGGCCAAAAACCAGTTCAACCGGTAAAAACTAGTTCAACTACTAAATCAAAAAAATCCGGTTCAATATTTAAAGTGGAAAAAAAAGAAAATAAAAGTAAAAATAGGAAATAAAAATTAGAAAGGAAGATAAAAATTGAGAAAGTATTTGAATTAAGAATTGGTAAAAATTAAAAAGAAAATAAATGTGGGAAATCAATACGGGAGAGGAATTAATGGAAAAAAAATGAAAGTATTAAAATGAAAATAAAGAAGAAAATAAAAGGAACTGTTATAGAATAAAATAGTATCAAAGAATAAAATAAAAGAATTAATATCATTTATCAATAATAATAACTTAAAGTTTTTATTAATATTAAAAATTTTAATATCTTTTTATTATAAAAAAGTAAATAAATAAGGGAATTAATGGGGAGAGAGGAATTAATAGAAAAAGAAACATAAAAATATTAAAATTAAGGTAAAGAAAAAAATAAACATGAGAGTGATATATGTAAAAATCAATTAATATATTATCACCATAAAATAGTATTGAAGAATAAAATAAAAGAATTAATATACTATATTAATAATAAAATTCAAACTCTTTTTATGAATATTAATATTTAATTAAATATTTATTTGTTATATTTTATTATGAATTATAAGCATTATATAATATTAATTATATATATATTATAAATAATATTAATTCAATAAAATCCGGTTGAACCCCATTGATTCTGATCAAATCGGTCCAACCACGACCTTGTTAGTCATCCGGTCAGGTGGCCGATCCAGTTATTAAAACATCGCATTTAACATTTGATCTTGTGGATCAGTTAACTTTAACTTTGTAGTGACAAGACATGCAAACTAATAACAATTTTCTTAATTAAATAATAGATCATTATAACAAAACATATTGTTAGAAATTTTGCGCGAAGGAAATTATGCACCAAACAATGCTATGATAATTTTAGGCAATTTTATTTTATAAAAATGGAAGAATATTACAATTAAATTATTTTTTTTCTGAACTCCTAATGAATTTATACACACACTACCTTTTATAAATGATAGGAATTTCAATCTAACTGATACTATAACATTAATCGCACAAGGGATAAGCCAACTATCACATATAAGTATATATCAATTTCTAACATATGGATTTGGAGTTAGGATAGGATTTTCAGTTGGAGTAGAATTTTCAATTGGGTAGGATTTAAAATAGTATTAACAAATATCCATCTTGAATTGAATTCTCCAAACGTCAGACAATCTCTATCGTCACTAATTCCATGCCAATCGTAAAAATTGTTGTGCCTTGTAGTATGTACAAGAACTTTTGTTTGACTCATTTTATGACTTTAGTATCACCTTTGGTGCAATAAGAACACCTCTTGCAGCATCAATCTAATATCTTTTGGAGTCCCAAACTTCTAATGATATTATATTTTTCTTCAATTGCGGAACATAATAAACCTTTGTCACTATCCTCACCATATTGTCATGAGTTTAGATTTGAATTGAGTCAACTTCAACTATTTTCTAGACTGTATTATTGCTCATGATAACATTTTTGTCATCAATCTTATGATAAGTTGAGAACCACCCTTTGTATCCGAAGACTATATCCCAAGTATTTTGATGATAACAAAGAAGATGAAGTACTAACATTAGTTGAATTGTTGAGCCAAACATGTTAATTAGTTTTTGAAAGAAAAGATCATTTTCAAATTCTGCATAAAAAGTGAACATACGGTGGTGAACGACCTCTTTGATAATTTTAGAGGAGCTATCGACAAAGAGAACAACTGTTTTGAATATTGGGCCCCCGCTTGGGTAATGACAATCTTATAGCTATCAAAATGAATGACCATCCGAAACAGCGGATGAGTGCCACAAAGTTCGCAAAAATGCGAGAGTTGAGACATTCTAAATTAGATGACCAATTTATGTCTGTTAGAGAGAGAAAACGAAGGACGTAGAACCTTGTATAACGTTTGCAAAAATGCGAGAGTTGAGACCTTCTCAAACGGATGACTAATTTATGAAAAGAACATCCGCTGAATTGAGAAAAAAGACAATCTAGAAGCTTGCAGAATGTCTACAAAAATGTGAGAGTTGAAACCTATTAGAACAGACGATGGATTGATGAAGCAAAATGCCTATTCTAGACATTAAAATTGAAAACCAAATGGAATGGACGACCAAAGACTGAAGGACGATGACTTGTTAGAATGATTGACCGATTCTAAAAATGAATGCCTGCTTCAGAAAAGACTAATAATGTAATTACTATTTACTGTACAGAGCAGACACCCGATAATCATTGCGGGCACCCTCTTTAGAGTTGGCAATACAAAATCAACTTTTCCAAAAAGGTTGCAATGATCATATTTCCAATAGAAGCTTATAAAAGTGAAGTCAAAGCCTGAAGGAAGACTATCCAAGTAAGGAAATTCACTTTAAAGCTTCATCCAAGTCCAAAGTACTTTTAAGAGCTTTACTTTGCAAATGATCCTTTCCCTTTTGAAGTTCTTAAGTGTGGGCATTGAGCATTCTTTGTCTACTACTGATGTGAAAAAAATTATGTATACCATTCATTTATTTTTACCATGCATTTATTTTATGTTTTGCTATATTTTCATGCTTGAATACATGTTTTATGTCTGGATTGCAACATATATAATTTCTCCACATTTATCTTATGGTAATATGCATTCTTAGAATTGCATTACTTTTTCTTATTATTTTTCATGTAAAAACCTCAGCAGACATTACATGGGGGCATGTAAGTATATCCCCATATGCACCACATAGGGATAGTGTAGATGGATACCCATACCTGGACACTTAGATGAATTTGGGAGAAGACAACACAGTTAAAAAAACATCCTGACCAAAGAAACAAACAACTTGAGGAAGACATCTTTCCACATGAGCATGACAATTTCTCTTGCACTAGAAGAAGGAAACTTTCTTTAACACTTTATGGAATGAAGAAGACAAAAGAGTAGCTGGAAAATCTATAAAGGTGGCAGCTAAGAGGGAGGCAGTAAAAAAAGGGACCACAAACATATTCCTTTGGCTGAAAAAGTGAGCACAACTAGACAAGTAAACATCTATATGAGTGTACATGTGGCACCAAACATTAAGACTACAAAAGGACAAGGAGGCTTCCCATGAAGGAGGACTCGAATCTTCCCAATGATTCCAATCCCGAAGGCGTTCCATTTTTGCTATTACGCAGCCTCCCTTCTTCTTCTCTTCTCTTTTCTTTCCCTTTTCTTCTTTTTCTATTTATTTGTGTAGTCAAATAGCCAGTTAGGGTTGAAGGATTTGTGATGGATGCTTATGTTTCTTAACATTATCTTTCCTAAGTTTATGTTGAAGCAATAGTAGACGGTTACTTCATGTTTCGAGTTCTTGTTCAATTGTTCCTTGTTTACTATTTCATTATTGTTGTCATTTTCATGATGAAGTTTTGATTGACCAACATGTTTTCTTTCACTGTCCACGCATAGCGCCTTGGCCCGAGATGATTACATTCTTCTCTAGCTCAAACTTCGAGGATGAGAAGTGAAGAGTTTAATGCTGAATTCCTTCAGCAAGACACAATGTCGTCTGGTCTTTCATCGATTTGTTTCCATTTTCATTTAACGTCCTGGGCTTAGTTCGGACAGCTTTCATTGAAGGTGATTCCCGTTTGAAAGGATGTTCAAAATCCCTAGTTAAGGCATGCAAGCCAAGAGGTTGGGCCGATGCTAGGATATGTCAAGGAATCACCATTCATCAAGGTTCAGCCGAGGAGGATGCATTCGTGCTTCCTTTGCTTTCTATTTTCAAGAGATGATCCTCTATTTTCATAACTTCGACCATACATTTCGATGTTGGCATCTTCCACTCGAGAAGGTATTCTATTCACCAACCGTTGCATGTGTGTGATCACTAGCTTATCACAATAGATTTTTATCCCATTTTCTAGTCAATTTACCCATATCGAGCCCTTATTTTGCCTAACTTTTGGCCAATTATGCTTGGAATGCAATGGATTGTGATAACCAACCGATCATTCTCATTTTATATTTAATTCCATGTGCATAGAGGTTCTGAATTGCTAAAATCCATAAATATGTCAATTCTATGCCAAGTTATCATTTTTTGGGCAAGTTATCATTCCGAAGTGCAAGTTATCATTTTTCTAGTTTAGCTGATTTCTAGTGATTATCTTGCCCTAAATCTCCTGCCATCATGAATTAATCATATTTAGATGACCATATTTCAACTTGTGCAAAGTTATCATTCCATTTCGCAAGTTATCATTTTTTAGTGTCAAGTTATCATTTTAGGGCAAAACTGTCATTTCGATGTGCAAGGCTATAAATTCTGCATAAAAGCATTAGGCAATCATTATATTATTGTCCTAACTCCTTGCTGCTCTAATTTGATCACATTTGCATAACCACAACTAAACTTATGACAAGTTATAATTTTTATGGCATCAAGTTATCATTTTTGGCACCAAAGTTATCATTCCGATGAAATCTTATCCACATTTGATTTCTAACATCATTCACTTGCCACCCTAATCCCTTTGATGCCTTCAATGCTTTGAACCACTCATATTTGGACAATTTTCATGAAATATGCAAAGTTATCATTCTGAGCTTCAAAGTTATCAATTTTAATTGTGATTTTCATTCCTGCACAACACCAAACCCCATTTGATATTTGAGCTGATAGTTGTTATTGTTCTAATCCTTATTTGTTTAAATCCTATTCAAGGACTTTGATGCTTGCTATTTTGGTCTTTATAGCATGGAAATCAAGGCTGTAAAACTTGGAAAAAGGAGGGGGGGCCACTCCAAAAGCTGCTGAACCTGCTGATATTTTCTGGACTAGGACACTTGGAAAAATCAGAGGGGAATGGAACATTCTCATTTGCATATGAGGGTGTAGAAGACTCATATATAGGATGAAAAACTTGAAGGAAAAAGGGGGGCTGGCCATTGCAGGGTTTCTGGGCAGGAAGGAAGCAAGGGAGGAGTTGAAGTGCTGCAACATTTGATTCCTGTCGACAGCTCCTAGTGGTCCTTCCTACTATTGTGTATCAATCCTTCCTACTATTGTGTATCAAACTTTGTAATTATGAGGAGCTAAATCCAATTTCTCCTAGGATAGGGTAGTATGCTAGTTTAGTTATGAATGGATGAGAACAAATCTGATTTCCTGCCTGATGTCAAAACAGTCTTGATTTTTGTTTTTACAATTATGAATTCATTAGATTCTAATCTTGGCATTGTGAGATCCTATTTGTATTTACAACTGAGAGGTTGTCTTTTGATCCATTCTTGTTCAGAAATGAATCAAGAACCAATGACATGTTTTAGATCCAATCCCCAATTAAGAATTTGATTATTCGATTTCTAAAATCTGTTTTCCCCATTTCTGATTTCTGAATCTTGTTGAATCTATTTTACCATTGTGGAGCCCTAATTGAATTAATAACTGAGAGGTTGCTTATAGTTTCATTCTTGTTCAAAAATGAATCAAGAGACAATGGTATTTCCAAGATTTCAATCCTTGAATTGTTGCAAACTTTTCATTGCTGATTTCTGAATTTCCATTGCTGATTTCCTGAAATTTGAGGAATTTGTCTTGCTATTGCTAAACCCCTGAATCCATTAATCACTGAGAAGTGAACTTAAGATTTTCTTGCTGTTCAGAGATGGACCAAGAAGCAATTGCATGTGTTGAGTTCCCATATGTAATTATGTGCTGATTTTATCCAATTCATTAGTGATAATGTGGATTTCATTTCCATTTGCAGCTGAGAGGCTAATTTAAAATCCTCTTATAGTTTAGAGATAAACCAAGAAATATTAACACTAATGTTGGATTGATTTCATTCCTATTTAGTTAATTGAAGTAATTCCCTCATATTTAAAGTGCAATTGATTGTTATCATTTCATATTTCACTAAAGTGCCAAAAATCAGCAAAGAACTTGAGTTTGTGCCTAATGATAACTTGATATTCAGTGGGGATCCTCCTCTAATTCAACCTGGCTAATAATTATATGACAATATATTGATTAGTTTTTGACTAATTGAGCTGTGAGAGCAGCCATGTTTAAGGTCGAATCAGATTTGACTAAAAATTGATAACTTGTTCCATTCCATCCATAATTAAATTAGATGAACTCCAACTCATAGGAGAACCTTCCTCATTGATAGATAAACATTTTTAGCCCTTAGTTTAGCATTTATAATTCAGTTCAAATAATTTTCCCAAAGTTCAAAAACATTTATCATTTTGCCATTTTTAAAAATTTGTTTTCTGATCCTTAATTTTCTGAAATTGTAACTTTAGTTAAAACTAGTCTAGACTATTTTAGAGAGTCTTTGGCTTCAAATCACTGTGGATACGACATTTAGGGTTTACTACAATTGACCTGTGCACTGCAGTAGAGAGTTAATTAGGGAGTTAAATCAAAAATTGAAAAAATCTCACTTTTGACCCTAAAATCACCGAGAAGTAGGTTAGTGGCTCGATTATGTCTAAGGAGGTGATGGTGATAGTCCGTATCGAGGCCAAGAGATGGACTCAAAGTACTCCAAGATCATTTGTTTGTTAAAGTTCTTCCTTCGTCCGAACTATTTTTGACTTCATAGTGTCAATGACTCTTGCTTGATAGGGTAATATATCCCTCAATTGTCGCATGCGCATCATGTGGTGGGGCGACAATTGAATTGTGTTTATGGGACATCGATGACTAGTGCCGAGTAGAGCCGAAAGGCTTGTCCAGAATTTTCTCTACTTTCTCTCTCGAACTGGACTTAAGAGGTTCCCTCGAGAGGGATTATTACTTGTCGAGACTCGGTACATGCCGAGAGGTTGTTTGAGCTATGACATACGTTTGAGGATTCCAATAAGTTCAGAGGTAGACTTTTGTTGCTGCCTTACAAGTTTTTATCTTGGTTCAAGAAACATAAGTCCTAACACAGTTTCGTAAGCCTTGATGTTATCTACTTTGATCTTCGTCTATTTTTGCATTAAAAACTTATAAAAATTAGTGTAGTTTCATTTGTTGTAATTTCTAATTTTATAGTATTACACTTTCTCATTTCAAACGACTTTCTTTGACTTAAGCTTTTCCTTATAAATGATTTTAATCAAGTGTGAACTTTTCAGCTTTCTTCCTATGGATCGACCCTTAAGTACTACGCTGATTGTTGTGCGCTTGCAGCGTCGTCGTGTGTGCTAAAGATTTATAAATTTTAAAGCTTATTCCAGGTTTTTCTGTGAAGTGGAAGTACTCAGACGCATAGGCCCCTTAGTCGTCCTTTTTCCACCTAGTGCATGGTTTTTATGCTGACGTATGTCATTCTAGTTATTCCAATCAAGTTATCACATCACTCAGCTATGAGTCAACTACTTTAGTAAATTTGAGAGTTCATTGTAAAGGTGTGCCTTGCCCCTTGAGTAAAGAAGAAGGTGGTGTAGAAAGGATTGTTCTCTCTCTAAAGAAAAGTGAAAGCTAGTGAATCTCCAACGATTTTAAGACCGAGGAGTCGGTGGAGGGACGTAGGCTTAAGAAGTTGGTCCAAATCTCGTCAACACATCTTGTCTTCCAGTGTTTGCACTTTCATACTTTCTCTTTACTATTACATACTTGTTTTGCGATCATTTTTCTAAAATAGTTTTAATAGTTTTTTAGTGCAATTTTAGTACACCAATCCACTTGCTCCCCGCTCTTGGTGCCTTTCGATCCTATAATTGGTAGTAGAGTTCGGTCGCTCTTGTTTAAGATGTAAACATGTTTAGAGCTATGACATTAAAAAGTTTCACATTAGGTGAAGCTGAATCGAGAAATCACCACCCATTCTTTTAATGTTTATAACTTTGCTTATTGGAAAATTAGAGTGCAAGTCTACATGTGTTCTGTTAATATTGATATTTGGGATATAATTAAAAATAGATTTGATTTGTATGATAAATCATATTTGGAATACACTGAAGGTGAGAGATTGAAAAGCAAAAAATTATCTCTTTTCTACTTTTAATGCAACCAAATTTAATCATTTTTTAAGTATTAAAGTGGTAATGAAATATGAAGAAAACTTATTATATTCATGAAGGTACCGATAAGATTAAGGAATCTAAACTTAACATTTTGAACTATTAATAATGAGTATGAATAATGAGTTTATAAATGAAATGGTTGTACGCTTTAATGATATTGATAAAGCGGACGACGGATCTAAATATTGGGTGCCCTCTAGGATAATGACAATCTTATAGCTATCAAAAAGGAGGATCATTCGAAGCAGCGGATGAGTGACACGACGTCTGCAAAAATGCGAGAGTTGAGACCTTTTAAATCAGACGACCAATTTATTTAATGGACGCTCACTGGAGTGAGAAAATAAATGACCGAGAAGCTTGCAAAATGTTCACAAAAATGCGAGAGTTGAGACCTTCTCAAATGGACGATCGATTTATGAAATGAACGCTCGTTGAATTGAGAAAAAGAGATGACCGTGGAGCTTGCAGAATGTTTGCAAAAATGTGAGAGTTGAAACATGTTACAACGGATGACTAATTCATGAAATGGACATCCATTCTGGACACCAAAACTAAAACCAAATGGAACGGATGACCAAAGTGATGGGAAAATCCAAGAACAAGGAGAGAAGATCGCAGAGAGATTGCAGAAAAATAGAGGAGACACACGAATTTACCCAGGTTCACCCTTGAGATGAGGGCTACGTCCTACAAAGAGGTTTCACTATATCGTTTAGGTTTACAGCCGCCACACAGATTACACCAGAAAATTAGGCTATTAATAGCCTCTCCAAACCGGGTTTAAAACCCAAACAAACAGAGAAAAAACCTAATTCGGCCCACACGAGCGGGACCGCCGTCGGGGGGCGGGGCCCCCCGAACCCCTCCTTTCGTTCGTACGCTAGCAATATTGTTAATTGGGTAATACTCAGATTCCCCTAAGCTCACGTGGGCGAACCCGGTGTGAGAAACAAGGGGCCCTGGAGTATTCACCAACTCCAACACAAAGGCTGAAGGACGATGACTTGTTGGGATTGAGAAACATATATATTGTTAGAGTCGACGACCAACTCTAAAAACGAAAGCTCGCTTTAGAAAAGACAAACAATGTAATTTCTATTTACTGTATAGAATGGATGCTCGATAATCATAGCAGGCACTCGCTTTAGAGTTGGCAGGATGAAATCAACTTTTTTTAAAATGGTTGCAACGACCATATTTTCAATAGAAAACTATAAAAGTGAAGCCAAAGCATGAAGGATGACTATCCTAGTAAGGCAGATCACTCTAAAGCTTCGTCTAAGTCTAAAGCACTTTCAAGAGCTCTACTTTGCAAATCATCCCTTTCCTTTCTAAGTTCTTAAGTGTAAGCATTATTTATAAGAAGAAAGAGTTTAAGGGAATTCTTGTGTACTAGTTTAGTGAATTTCAGAGCTCATTATAAGAAGATGTGTGCCTTGCCTCTTGAGCAATGAAGAAAGTGGTGTGGTGTAGAAAGAGTTATTCTATTTAAGCAAAGAGAAAGTTAGTGAATCTCTGACGGTCTCGAGATCGAAAAATTGGAATAGGAACATAAGCTAAGGAGTTGGGCCAAACCTAATCAACACATCTCATCTTCTTGTGTTTGCACTTTTTAGTTGCTCTTTACTATTAAATACTTCTTTGTGATCATTTTTCTAAACAGTTTTAATAGTTTTCTATTACGATTTAAATATACTAATTCAAAGGGGTTACTATGGGTGCATGTGCACATGCACCCATTTGAAACTTAAATAAGTAAAGAATAGTGGTGCATAATAAACATACTTGATGTCAAATGTGGACGGGGTCAAATTTTTCACCAACACTTATTGCATTTTTATTCTTTTTATAATTTATTATAGTACGAATATCATTATCTTTGGTACCACATTATTGTATGTGAATGATGAATAGACGTTGCTTCGATAATAACTTATTGATTAGAGACTTTATCATGTAGAGGCTCTCAAGTTTCAACTATTTTTTCATCGTCTACTTCAATAATCATCTCATATGCCAAGTCATCGAGGACAATTTCTTTTTCTTTGCTCTTCAAATCTTCCTCCTTTCATTTATTCTTTGACACATTTGTAAATGGCGCCCAGACTCATTGTTGAAGAAGTGTCCACATCTTGATATCTTGATATGCCAGAGATTAAAACTATTCCGCCCTATGAATGATTCATTCTTCACATTGTGTGATGTAGGATTGATGACAAAACTTCACTCTGATACGAGTTTGTCAAAAAATTTGCACGAAAGGAATTATGCACGAAGAAAGCATAAAAAATTTTAAGGCGACGCAAAATTTTATTAGATGAAAATAGAAGATGATTATTATTAATCTATCTTAAGCCATAAAGAGTTTATATAGGAACTCTCTTTTACGAATAATACAAGTCTAACTAAGACTTTAACATTAATCACTCAAGAAATAGGTCACTTATCACATCATATGAAAATAAATAAATTCCTACGAGATGAGTTTTTAATTGGGGTAGAACTTTTAATTAGAATAAGATTCAATGCATTATTAACAAATACATTATTTCACTTAATTAGAGTTAAGTTGTATCTCATTGGTTTTGTGTAGTCTTTTCTTATTAGGAGAATGAGACTACCATTAATATCAAATGCTCAGTACAACCAATGAACACACCATTCAACTTTATGTATACATGTGGAGCTAGCCTATTTTAGGGTCCTTTTTCTTTTGTTTTTTGTTTCTTCAAATCTTCTTCTCCTAGTTGCAGATATAATGTGTACGACTCAAATATATAAATTCTTTCATGTTGATTTTTGTTTCCACTAATTCAGGACATTAGCATCGATCCGCTAACCTAGGCCAGCAAAACTTGGGTTACTTTAGCAAGCTTCTAAGTGTTAGAGTTGGTGAATACTTCAGGGCCCCTTGTTTCTCACACCGGGTTCGCCCACGTGAGCTTAGGGGAATCTGAGTATTACCCAATTAACAGTATTGCTGGCGTACGAACGAAAGGGGGGGTTCGGGGGGCCCCGCCCCCCGACGGCGGTCCCGCTTTCTTTAGGCGGTCCCGCTTTGTCTTCGCCTTTTGTTTAGCCGGCCCGTGTGGTTCGGATTAGGTTTTTTCTCTGTTTGTTTGGGTTTTAAACCCGGTTTGGAGAGGCTATTAATAGCCTAATTTCTGATGTAATCGTGTGTGGCGGCTGTAAACCTAAACATATAGTGGAACCTCTTTGCAGGACGTAGCCCTTATCTCAAGGGTGAACCTGGGTAAATTTCGTGTGTCTCCTCTATTTTTCTGCAATCTCTCTGCGATCTTCTCTCCTTGTTCTCGGATTTTCCCTTCAATTGGTATCAGAGCACAGGTTGTTCGAGGAATTAGGGTTTATTCGAGATGTCAGGAGGATCGCGAATCGAGATAGAAAAATTTGATGGAACACGGTTTGATCTCTGGAAGATGAAGATGGAGGATCTCCTTTGTGATCGAGATCTTTGGACGGCAATCGAGAAGGAGAGACCAGGCATGGAGGCGGCGAAGGTCGCAGACGAGGCCTCCTCCAGTCAGGCAGATCCAAAGGCGATCGAAGAGTGGGATCGGATTGATAGAAAGGCGAAGGGTTTGATTCGGCTGTGTCTCGCGGATTCAATTCTTACGAATGTGATGAGCGAACCTACTGCCAGAGATCTGTGGAGGAAGTTGGAATCCCTATATCAAAGTAAGTCGTTGGTTAACAAGTTATTTCTGAGAAAGAAATTGTACAATCTTCGGATGCAGGAGGGTGACTCATTTTCTACCCATCTTTATAACTTTAACACGGTGATCAGTCAACTTGTATCAATCGGTGTTAAGTTTCAAGATGATGATAAGGCAATAACATTGCTCTGTTCGCTGCCGGATTCATGGGACAATCTGATTGTTGTGATTGGTGGCGGGGATAAAGAACTTTCGTATGAAAGTGTATGTGCTGCCTTGTTATCAGAGGAAATACGGAGAAAGGGATCAGCAAGTTCTGGTAAAGAGGCGCTGGCGGCCAGAGGAAGACAACCAGAAAGGAATCAAAATCAGAGAGGGAGATCCAAATCTCGTGGGCGTTCGAAGAGTAAGGATAAGAAGGTGCAATGCTGGAGATGTCAAGAGTGGGGCCATCTGAAGCGAGATTGCAAAAACAAGCCGGTTCATAAGAAAGAAGCGGAGTCAACCTCGGACAAAAAGGAGGCTGAGGCAGGAGATATGTATGTGGCTTCTGCATGTACGGCACAATCAGATAAAGATGTCTGGCTTATCGACACTGGTGCTTCGTACCACATGACGCCTCATAAACACTGGTTCTGTGAATATGAGGAGTATAATGGTGGGGATGTCATGCTCGGAGATGACACTGCGGTTCAGATTGTTGGACGTGGCAGGGTGAAGTTGAGGATGAATGATGGCACGGTGAAGACTCTACCAGATGTGATGCATATACCACTTATGAGCAGGAGTTTATTATCTGTTGGTACAATGGCTGACTCGGGTGTTATATTCAGTTGCGATAAGGATTCGTGCAAGATGATCAGAGGGTCGATTGTAATTGCACGAGGGGTTCGCTATGGCACGTTGTACAAGTTGCTCGGAGAGACAATATCTGTGGGCTGCGGATTTATTTCTGAAGAGGCCAAAGAAGATGAAGACAGCAAATCTATGTTGTGGCATCGGAGATTAGGCCATATCAGTGAAAAAGGACTTTCCACTATAGCATCAAGTCAGATGGTAGAAGGAGTTCCGGATTGTTCTGTGGGCTTCGGGTTCTGTGAACATTGCCTACATGGAAAACAGAACCGAGTCAGTTTTCAACACACAGGTTCAAGAGCAACGAAGATTCTCGAACTGATTCATAGTGATGTCTTTGGACCAACTCCGACTCCATCTATTGGAGGGTCCAGGTACTATGTTTCTTTTATAGATGATTTTTCGAGATACAGTTGGATTTATTTTATCAAGAATAAATCAGATGTATTCGATAAGTTTCGAGAATTTAAAGTTTTGGTGGAAAATCAATTGAGCTGCAAGATCAAGGTCCTTCGTACAGATAATGGAGGTGAATTTTGTTCAGATAAGTTTGAGCATTTCTGCGTGGACAATGGTATTGCTAGGCAGAAGACAACTCCATATACACCTGAGTAGAATGGAGTAGCTGAAAGGTTAAATCGGTCACTCATAGAGAAGGCCAGATGTATGCTGAGTTGGGCTGAATTGGGGCAAGAATTCTGGGCAGAAGCTGTAGCCACAGCAAACTACCTGAAAAACCGCTCACCGACCTCATCAGTGAAGGATCAGACACCTTATGAGGCAATATTTGGGAAGAAGCCAAATTTGTCTCATGTTCGGGTGTTCGGATGTGACGCATATGTTCATATACCCAAGGAAAAGCGGGGTAAGCTTGATAGTAAATCTGAAAAGAACATATTTGTCGGATATAAGGAAGGGATCAAGGGCTACAAACTATGGAATCCAAAGTCAAGGACTATTGTTTACAGCAGGGATGTTGTTTTCCGTGAATCACGTTCCCAAGTTGAAGTTCAAAAAGGTGATGAACCTAAGAAAGTGGTAGTGCTTGAAGAAGATTCAGTGAAGGGTTTGTTGGCCAAGAAGTTTGAGATGAAAGACTTGGGACCAGCGAATTTTATTTTGGGTATGCAGATTAGAAGGGATCGGCAGAAGAGAAAGTTGTGGCTAGGACAGGAGAAGTACATAAAAGAAGTGTTGAAGAAATTTAACATGTCGGACTGCAAGCCAGTGGGTACTCCTATGTCTCTATGAACCAAACTTTCTGCAGAGCATTGCCCGAAGACGGATGAAGAAGCCGAAGAGATGGACCGTGTGCCATATGCAAGTGCAGTGGGCAGCTTGATGTACGCCATGGTTTGCACGCGTCCAGATATAGCCCAAGCAGTGGGAGTCTTGAGTTGGTATATGTCTAACCCAGGCAGGGAACATTGGAATGCTATCAAGAGAGTTTTCAGGTACCTTCGTGGAACTTCAGATTTTGCTTTGTGCTTTGAAGGTGCGGGAAAAGGAAAGATGCTTGATATTGTGGGCCATGTAGATGCTGATTGGGGTGGAGACATTGATAGTAGACGGTCCACTAGCGGATATGTTTTTACATTATTTGGGGCTGCACTAAGTTGGATGAGCAAGAGACAAAGCGTGGTAGCACTTTCTTCTACAGAAGCAGAATATATGACTCTTACTCATGCTGCAAAAGAGGCCATATGGCTACGACGGTTGTGCTTAGAGCTCGGATTTGAGCAAGGTGCTATAGAGGTGAGATGTGATAATCAAGGTGCTATTCAGTTAGCTAAGAATCCCGCATTTCACTCACGCACAAAGCATATTGACATCCAATACCACTTTATTCGGGAAAAGGTGGAAAAGAAAGAGGTTCAGCTTGAAAAGGTTGATACAACAGAGAATAGTTCTGATTTTCTGACTAAAGCAGTTACAGGTGTAAAGTTTGAGTGGTGCTCTACTGCTGTCGGATTGAAGAAGAATATTGCTGGCAAGGCTCTCATTGGTGTGAAGTATCCACCAAGTGGGAGAATGTTAGAGTTGGTGAATACTTCAGGGCCCCTTGTTTCTCACACCGGGTTCGCCCACGTGAGCTTAGGGGAATCTGAGTATTACCCAATTAACAGTATTGCTGGCGTACGAACGAAAGGGGGGGTTCGGGGGGCCCCGCCC
Organism: Pontederia crassipes; assembly: GCA_030549335.1. Taxonomy (NCBI): domain Eukaryota; kingdom Viridiplantae; phylum Streptophyta; class Magnoliopsida; order Commelinales; family Pontederiaceae; genus Pontederia; species Pontederia crassipes. The sequence continues at coordinate 53,005,812 of CM060189.1, read as the reverse complement.
CCCGACGGCGGCCCCCGAAACCTAGACGGGTTTTGGGCTTTTGTTTAGCCGGCCCGTGTGGTTCGGATTAGGTTTTTTCTCTGTTTGTTTGGGTTTTAAACCCGGTTTAGAGAGGCTATTAATAGCCTAATTTCTGATGTAATCGTGTGTGGCGGCTGTAAACCTAAACATATAGTGGAACCTCTTTGCAGGACGTAGCCCTTATCTCAAGGGTGAACCTGGGTAAATTTCGTGTGTCTCCTCTATTTTTCTGCAATCTCTCTGCGATCTTCTCTCCTTGTTCTCGGATTTTCCCTTCACTAAGCTGCCTAGCAAAGTGATAAAACCTATCTCAAAATCAAGGCTTTTTAAAAAGGGAGCTAGTGAAAGCATTAATGGATGACATGAAGCCATCGTATGGTGGGACTTAAGATCAGATGCAGCAACATACTGCCAAGTGCCGGGGGTCCCTGAGCTCCGACATGTAAAACAAACTTTGCTTCTTGGCAAAAAGAAAAGCCAAGTGCTCTTAAAAGGGCTCACTAGCTAATTAAGTGCTCTTTTTTATTGTCTTCACCAAGAGTCTGGCATGAGAAACGTACCATGTATACCTTCCATTCTAAACAATTATGAAAAACATGCATTATATTGTGTTGGAAAGGCTAAAAATGGACTAATCAGCATTGCACGTAGCCACCAGCTCCTAGATGGATGTTAATTGTGTTCTCTTTTGTGGTAGCATGTTAATGATGACATTGTTGCTAACAGGATATTTTTTTTTTGTTGTCAAATTGGAGGCACCTCATTGACAAACGAGTGGGTGGAAATTGTGAGATCCTTTACAAATCAAACCATCCCATATGCATCATAAGTGGATATCTAGTGAATTTGCGTGTTATTCATTGTTAATTATTATCAATCGTAAAACATAGGAATATTTCCCTCTTTCACAGAGATCGATGACTCCATGGGGCAAGTGTTCATATGGAAGATATTGGAAAACAGTAGTAAAGACATGCCCTCATTATTAAGTGGTGTTGAAGTCCAAAAACTCAATGGTTAGATGGAGATATCAGCACATTTGCAGTCCAAAAAGTTAATGGTTAAATGAAGCGACCCTCCTCCACTTTAGAGGGCCGTGATGAGTACATCTGTACATGGTAGGAGGATATCCATTCGATTTGTTAATTAATTACAAGCTAAGCATGGCCTGTTAATTCATGCAATAGTTATAGACTTGACTTAATTGGCGCATTAACTTAATTACATGCAATTCTTTTCAATGTACGACGGCGAACGACGCAGATATCGAGTTGAAAACTTTCTGAACTTTTTTCAGCCACCACCATGGTCATTGCCAGCTTAGCTGCACTATTAGAAAAAATTAGGTGTTTTTTGTAATCTCGAAGACATGCATCCTTTTTTCATGGCGATTCTGAGGGGTTTCATTCGGAACCGGTACGTCCATCTTTCAACATTTTGGAATTTAGATTAGTCAACTAATTGAATCTATCAACTATTATCGGCATTATTGCACGATTACACTCAAATAATGCAAAGAAGAAGCACCAAAACTTTGGAGTATTATTGCAACTTTTAGCACCGCACAAGCGAGCAATGACTAGTCATGCCAAATTTATCATATATACCTTCCCTTCCTAGGCCAAAGATTGTGCTCTTTCCATGACTAATCCAATTTTTTTTTTACTTTTTCTTAAAACAGAAGGCCTATGAAACTAACACGAGAAATATAGAAAAAAAATAAAGGAAATTGTACAAGTAAAAATTTTGGATCAATTCATTAACTGTGTTCCTAGTTTTTGACATTATAATATATGTTGATAAATGCTATAAATCAGAGTGAAGTCTGTTTTCAAGTGTCAATATAGAATTTAAAATGTAAATGGGGCACTGACGGTAGGAGAGAGGGCCATTACCCACCATGTGCCATGGGATCATTTTCTATCATAGAACACATGTGCAGCGAGTAGGGACATACGGAATAAATCTGTTTCCAGTAAGAAGCGTTCTTATAGGTTTTTAATGACGGACACAATGAGTTGTTATTGGATTGTGACACTAGCGCATTGAGACACCAATGTGCGTGCATGAGCGCTTGACATTTGAATGATCGCAAGACATCGAGAAGAGTTTAGGATCAACGATGTTAGTTGCCACCCCACGCTCAAGACACAAATAATAGAATTAGAAAGTTTACATGCATTATATAAGAACACAAAATACATATATGGGCTTAGAAAAGTACGAATGATCTCCTTAATATATCAGAAGTATAAGAGTTGGATTGGCGACATGTGATGTGATGTGAAAAATAGTCTCTAGGGATGTAGTTTCACGTCACCAATATTACAAGATTGCAATTGTCTAACCCTATTAAGTGTACATATAAAAGTGAAAATGTAAAAAACTAATTCTATGTAGGTAACTTAACCATTCATAAGGATGACCATATATTGTGTCACAAGTATGAAATCAGCGGATAACTTGTTACTCCGCAAGATTATGCAGTGTAGGGCGAGTGCATATATACCATTACAAGAAAATTGTCAAATAGTGACACAAGACTCGCAACGATAATGTGGCGCAACTGCGTGGTTGGAAAAACTAGCATGTCACATTGGCGTCGTTATAGCGTCGACAATATGAGACGTCTGGAACCAGAAGCTAATAGCGTCAACACGAGAGACGACGCAAGTAGCGACAATTGTAGATGCTAACTCGACGTTACGTTGACGTGAATGTTGTCATTGCGAGCAATAGAGATGAGACGCTAATAAGACACAAATGTGGCACAAAACACAGCGATGCGATTTCGACGCTGAAGTGACGCTAGTTTTATACTTACGTTGATGCTAGTCCAGCGCTACCGTGCCGCTAATGATATACTTACGTCGATCATGTGATGTCATAATGACGCTAACGATGATATATTTAACATCGCGTCATATATATTTGTGACGCCATTGAGATGCTAATTACGAACATCTTTTTCCCATCATAGCCTTATTTTCTTCCCTTCCCACACTATACAAATATATAATGCATATAAATGCATTCATCATTGATCACAAGCATCACAAGCATCACAAACATCATATCAAATATAACCTTATGAAAAGTAATAAACTGAACTAACAAAACTAATATAATCCAAACGTATAAGTAGAACTAACACGTATATCTAATAAAAAATGTATATAAGTAACAAAAGCATATCTAATATACTGTAAAAGTTTTTTATCCTATGTTTGGAAGTTGTTGTCATTCCGGACGTTCGATCATGATGTGCTCGATCCTTGGCCTCGCGGGGATTGATTCTATGGCGGGATCAATCCCTGAATCACCTGCAATAAAGGAGCCAATTGCTGTGACACCTGTTGCGACACCTGCTGCGATATCTACTGTGATAGCTACTGTGATAACTGTGACATATCAGGTGCAGCAGATGAGTTCGGAGCAGATGGGCCGCCTATATATCCTCCGCTCCTCCTAGGTACCTGAGCGGCTATGCCTAAGCCACGCAGGTTTGCTCCTCGTGTCGTGCTGGTCACCTCCTCCTAAACAGTAGGGTCTTCTACGAAATAGAAAAATTATACAAGCATATAAACATTACAGATTATATAAATTATATAACATTAGAAAACACAAATTAAAACGTGAATCGCTTTCGAGAAACATTACCTAGTGGCTGAGTACTTAGATCATCTTCGTACTTTTCAGCCATCTTCGCATTATGCTCATCCTAAAAAATTTAAACATTGCCAATTTAAAAAATTATTTCATTAATGTCACCAACCAAGTGAGCATGTGATGAGACTTACCAGAAGCCTACGAGCAATGGGTGTCACCAAGTGTTGGTCTTTCGGCTCTTATGTGTTTCCTTGTAGATCGCAGGAAAGTGTACAGTACCACCTTGTTTTTCTTCTTGTAATAAAGTTTCATATTATATAAAACAAGTATAAGATAAAAGTTTGATTATTCATTTTTGTATGTAAATTTTACCATGCGTTCGTCGATGCTCGTCAAAATGCGTTGACCCGCTTGTGTGGATGTGGGCTTCATGATTCAAAAACCGATTAACTCTTCCCTTTTCCATCCTGCATGAACATCAAATACTTAGACTTTGAAAATTATAAATTTAATAAAAATAATTTAGAAGTAAACATACTTACTACTTCCTACATAAGAACTCCCAAACCGAGCGCCAAATATGCTTTGGGCATCTTTGTATGCCTTGCTCCAAAGTGAGGCCGGCGGACATGATGACCTTGATCGATTTCGGAGGCATTTCGCAGCCACCTCCTCAAAAGCTCTCCAGATCATCCCAAACTAAGATTCGGATGAAACTGATTTACCTCCTAAATAATACCATCAACTTTGTAATTTAAAAATAATATAAAACAAATTTTGTAACCCAAAAAGAAGATCATACCGTAAATGCCCAAAAGATGTCATCCAATTGAGACAACTTTCCACGATCCTACCCCTTCCGGCAAGTGAAAAAAGCATTGACATCCCGTAGTGTACTAGTGGGTATGAAAATGGTCCTGCAAATTAGAAAGAAGAATTAATTTTCAATGATAAGTAAAACTATAATAAAATTTCTACAATATATTTAACTTACGGTCGAGCAATATTATTCACAGTGACCACCCTATTATCGTGTAATCCCTCCTCATCTGTTGAAGATGAATCATCACCCGATACAGCTGAGTACGCTGAGAAAATCTGACATCATCGACGGGCCCTATTACAAAATAAATCATTAGTGTCATACCAAATTAAACTAGTGATAATTGATATATATACAGTAAAGTTCTCACCTCGAGTGGTCTATCACTGCATGATCCGTGGCAGTCCGCTCATCAGAATGTGACAAGCCAGACGCTTGTGCTAATGGCGGCGTAGCAACTAACATTGTTTAAAAAAATGATTAATGTAATTAAATGAGAAATATAGTTTTGATAATAATAAATATATCACGTAGGGTAAGATACCCTTGCCAATGCTAGAATGTGGTGAAGCGTCTGACGGTGGCATTGACGTAGCAATTGTCATCATAAAATAATACATAAAATCTGCCTCCTATTTAAATTTATGGAATATATAGAAAATAACCTGGTGTGACATGTTGATCGTCGTCATGCGATCGAGACATCCCAACTATGTGCCCCATCGATGGTGGAGAAACTGTCACAACAATAAAATAAATTAGAAAACTATATCGCCTACTATGTATCGCCTACTATGTGACACGTAGCTGAAGTGATACGTGGAGACGACCCACCAATGGATCGCCTACTATGTGACGATCCAGCTACGTGCCCCGTCGGTGGCAGAGCAACTGACATTATTAAATAAGAAACTATTATAAGCAACTATAAATAAGCAACTGACAATAAATATAATACCTGGTGGTCATGATGGCTCACTCATCTAGAGAACGCCTAGAAGAGCGAGATGATCCAGTAGCTCGACCTCAAGTAACCATGACTGAAAAAAGTAACAAACTTGTGTTATTATTAGTAGCCATGATTACTTGAGGAAGAGCACCTAGTGTGAATAAACTCTTCTCACCGTCGTACGCAAAATTCTTGTTCCCTAGTTCACTGTCATATGTTTGTTTTAGTTTATCTATTACTTTTCTACCGATGCCTTTACTTTCAATAGGACAATCATCTTCATATTTGAGTGAAACCTAGGGGACCGTACACAATAGATAAGATTATTTTTCACTAATAACATTTGAACTTTCGGCATGGGCATAATATTTCGCCATATGAAGAAGCAATGCCTTCATTTTGATATGCCACATTAACAAATTTGTCAACACCATCCTTATATTCTTCTGTAATAATATCATGTTTATCCTTCCTACGACAAATCCAACTACGATCTGACTTTGTCATTTTTGTAACGGACAATATTAAGCCACATGTCAATAAATTCTTGTACTTGAAACATGTGATTTTGAAGTTATGAAGTCCAAAATCACATGTTTCAAGTACTTCTCACTCATTACTGATAAATGAATTATCATATTCCAGCCTCTTTTTTCAATGTTCTCATTTTAATTGACAATAATATTCATCCACATTCTATGTTAACTAAAATGAGAACATGATAAAAAAAAACAAAAAGTTGATAATATTTGATCAATATTTGATTTCAAGTTGAATCTCATTGATGCATAATTCGAAATAATATATTTAATTTGTTCATTTATTTTTCAAGTCACGATGTTCATCTAATTGGAGGCATAAATTTAAGAAATAATTTAGTTTGTTCATCTATTTTTCAAGTCACGATATTCATATAGTGAAAGTAGAGTTTCAAGTTAACATAACTAAGAACATATATTCATCTAAATTAAGGCATAATTAAAAATAATTTAGTTTTTTCATATATTCATATAAATTAATGCAATTAAGAACATGACCATCTTCAATTTCAAGTTAACAAAAACAAATTAACAAATAGAACTTACTGTCCGGCAGTGGAGCGGCGGAGCAATTTCAGGCGGCAGAGCAATTCCAGCTGGTAGAGGGCAGCGGTGGAGGGCAACGGTGGAGGGCAACGGTGGAGGGCGGTGGAGGGTGGTGGAGGTGGAAGAAGGCGGAGGAGGAAGGCGGCGGGGGAGGAGGTGGAAGAGGGCGGAGGAGGGCAGCAGCGGGCGGAGGAGGGTAGCGGAGGGTGGAAGAGGGTAGCGGAGGGCGGCGAGCGGCGGTGGGCGAAGGAGGTGGAAGATGCGAGGGCAGGCGTGGGGCGGAGTCGACAGAGCTGTCAATGTCATCAGTCAATGTTGCCGACATCATCAGAGCCGTCGACATTGTCAGTCGAAAGAGGGCAACGGAGGAGGCGAAGGTCGGCGGGGTCACAGTCATCGCAGCGGAGGACGCGAAGGAGGTCATCGGTCAGCATCCCATGGAGGAGGTCGTTGGTCGGCGTCCCACGGAGTGTTGGATCTAAGTTTTAATGACATATAAAATTATATTTTGATCACACAAACCTCGAAAGATTAAAGTTAAAATGTTGAAAAGTTAAAGAAAAAGGGATAACTTTATGCACTACACTTTGATTAAATAATTCACTATGATCCTATTAGATTTTGGATTAATCATAAATATCCAAATTTTAGATAATTTTGTTAGCTTTCCATAGAATAAAAAATCATCTCATTTGGATAACTGTGAAAAAGTTATGCTTAAAATAATGCAGGGCAGTCGACCTGCCGGCTAGACGACTGGTCGACCGGTCCAGAACACAGGTCGACCGGTCAGTGCAGAAAATGTCCAATTTCAAGAAGCAAAATATTGTGATTGTACCAGTCGAGGTACTGGTCGACCGATCCAAAACACAAGTCGATCGGACAGTGCAGAATTCACCAACGGTCAAATTTTTCATAAAAAAAAGTGTACCGGTCGACCAGTCCATATGTGCGGTCGACCGACCTCCGAGTCAAATGAACAGTAACGGTCAAATTTGAAGGAAAAAATTATGGAATGATTTTTGAATGACTTTCTCACTTGCAGAAGTCTATAAAAGGAGTGCCAAAGTCAGAAGGAAATGCACCCATCCAAGCCTTGAAGAAAAACTTCAAGTTATCAAAAAAAGACATTTTTCATGAAGTTTTTATTTTTAGTTTTCTCTTATTTCTCTCTCCTCCTCTTGTGAGTCTTAGCATTGTAAAAGAGAGAAATATTTTTTTTAGAAAAATATTGAGAGAGTTCCTGTATAAAAGATGTTCAAAATCTTACCTCTTGAGTGAGAGAAAAGATTAGCTTCATTCCAAGAGAGGTGTGTCTTATCTCTTGAAGCGGAGAAAAGGCGGTGGTGTAAAGGGATTTTCATCCTTGCCACATTTGGAATAAAGAAAGAGATTCTAGTGAAATCTTCGATGGTCTCGAGGTCGAAAAGTCGGAGCGAGAACGTAAGCCAAGGTGTGGCCAAACCTCATCAACAACCACCATATTTATTTGTGTTTGATTTTCTCTCTCTCCCTCTCACATTATGTCTATGATTTGAATTGCAAAGGTTTTTAGAATCGATTTTAAGCTTCCACAATGATTTTTCGTAAAATTGATATTTTCGATTGAACATCAATTCACCCCCCTCCCCCCTTCTTGGTGCCCTTTGGGATCCTACAATTGATATTAGAGCACTCGCTCTTGTTTTAAGATCTAATCATTTTTAGATCTAATATTTTTAAGATTTAATCATCTTATTTTAAAATTTAACAATCTTTAAGAGCCATGGCATCAAGTGCAATTGGTTTTGCCGAAGGACAATCAATTAGTCGTCCTCCCTTTTTAAATGCATCAAATTTTGCATATTGAAAAATTAGAATTCAAGCATATATTTGTTCTATTGATATCGACATGTGAGACATAGTTGAAAAAAAGTTATTATATTCATGAAAAGTTACCTACTGATTCTAAAGAAAAAGCAAATATTTTTTTCAAAACTTGATTGGAAAGTCAAAAATATTTTTTTTATTGTGCTTTGGATTCAACAGAGTTTAATCGAATTTCAATTTCTGAAACTGCAACCAAGGTTTGGAAAAAGCTCATCACTACTTATGAAGGAACCGACAAAGTTAAAGAATCTAGATTGAATATTTTAAACCATCAATATGATTATCTCAAAATGCATGATAATCAATCCAGAAATGATATGGTAGCTCGGTTTAATGATATTTTGATTAGTTTAACCTCCTTGGGCGAGCCAAGAACTAATCCCTAGAAAGTGAAAAAGATTTTCAGGTCTCTCTCCTCCAAATGGCATACGAAGAGGACTGTGATTGAAGAAAAAAATCTAAACAAATTGAATTTTGATGATTTTATTGGTTCACTTCTAACCTATGAGATCTCAATCTAATAAGATCAAAAAGAAAAAGCCCCGAAGAAAAAAACATTGGCATTAAAGGCAGATGCAAATGAAGAAGACTCAAGTAAAGAAGAAATGGAAGAAAAGAGACTCGCCCGCTACACAAGAAAACTAGATAAGTATCTCAAGTTGGTGAAGAAGAAAGAAAAGAATGAGAAGCCTACTCGAAAATCATACAAAAATCACAAAGAAGAGAAATCTCGACAAGGTAAAAAGAAAAAGTATGAAGAATCAAGTGAAATAAGTGACTCGTCAAGCTCTTCCAGTGATGAAGTATACTTATGCTTAATGGCACACGACGATGAGGTAACCTCTAATCATTCAAATAATGTCTCATCGAGTTCTTCCGAAAGAAAATTTTTGTTTAGATGTAAATAAAGAACTTTCCTCCCTTATAAAAAGATATTACTAACTTAAAGAGAAAAATAAGAAATTATGATATGAGATTGAAAAATTAGAAGAAGAAAAGAATACATGTTTTATGGAGAATGAAAACTTAAAAAATGAAATTGAAACTCTGAAATTGTAAAACTAGTATGTTCTTTAGAAGAATCAAACAAGGAAAATGATCTTTTCAAAAATTCACAAATAATGATAAAACTAGTTCTTATGTAAACAAAGATAATTCTAGAAAATACTTTGGATATAAAAACTCTGATGGGAAGTCTAATCATTCCTATGATAGAAAATCACATATTACATGTTTTGCATGCAAATTTTATGGTCATTATGCGTATCAATGCAAAGTAAGAAAATCTTCAAAGCATGGGATGATATGGGTTCCAAATGGAACTTTGACTAACCAAATTGGACCCAAAGAAGTTTGGGTACCAAAGTTTAAATGATTGTTTTTCAGGTGTGCCTCACATGTAAACCAAAGGAGGAATTGGAAATGTGAATGCACAAAAATTACGGTAAAAGTATCATCTATCTTTGATTTCACTCAAAAATTCAAAATTACTATTTCCTTGAAAAAATAGAACATATAAAATTGGTAATAGTGATAGGGGGAGCATACTAAACTTTATTTTGACGTATCATGGATATCATTGTTGTATCAAAGTTTTATGACATATTTTGATTATTTTTCTTCCTTCATCAAATTGTTTTCATTTCGCCATTATAAAATAGTCATAAATTTAGGGGGAGTTATTTCTTTATATAAAAATTATTCCTTTTGATGAAACAAAAGGGAGAGAAATATAGGAGAAATATGATCTAAATATCACTTTATATAAAAGTTAAGTGTGAGGAGGAGTAAAATTGATTTTACAACTTATTTTACAACTTTTTCGCAACTTATACATTTTTCATATTTCTCGGTTTGTCTTCATAAAAAAGGGGAGACTGTTGGATCTAAGTTTTAATTACATATAAAATTATATTTTGATGATACAAACTTCGAAAGATTAAAGTTAAAATGCTGAAAAAGTTTACAGAAGAAGGGATAACTTTATGCACTACATTTTGATTAAATAATTAACTATGATCTTATTATATTTGGGATTAATCATAAATATCAAATTGTAGAGAATTCTGTTAGATTTTCATAGAATTAAACAGTATCTCATTTGGATAACTGTGCAAAAATTTATACTTAAAATAGTGCAGAGGGGTCAACCTGCCGGCTAGAAGACCGTCGACCGGTCTAGAATACAAGTCGACCGGTCAGTGCAGAAAATGCCCAATTTCAACAAAAAAAATATTGATACTATACCGATTGAGGTGCCAATCGATCGGACAGTGCTGAATTCATCAACGGACACATTTTTCATAAAAGAAAGTGTATCGGTCGATCGGTCCATATGTGCGGTTGACCGGCCTCCATGTCAAATGAATAGTAACGGTCAAATTTGAAGGAGAAAATTGTGGAATGATTTTTGGACGACTTTCTCACTTGCAGAAGCCTATAAAAGGAGTGCCAAAGTCAGAAGAAAGTGCACCCATCCAGGTCTTGAATAAAAACTTCAAGTTATCAAAAGAAGACATTCTTCTTAAAGTTTTCATTTTTAGTTTTCTCTTATTTCTCTCTTCTCCTCTTGTGAGAGCTTAGCATTATAAAAGAGAGAAACATTTTATTTATAAAAATATTGAAAGAGCTCCTATGTAAAAGAGGTTCAAAATCTTACCTCCTGAATGAGAGAAAAGATTAATTTCATTCGATGAGAGGTGTGCCTTATCTCTCGAAGCGGAGAAAAGGCGGTGGTGTAAAGGACTTTTCTTTCTTGCCCCATTTGGAACAAAGGAAGAGATTCTAGTGGAATCTCTAGCGATCTCGAGGTCTTGAAGTCGAAGTGGGGACGTAGGCCAAGGTGTGGCCGAACCTCGTTAACAATCACCATGTTTATTTGTGTTTGATTTTTTCTCTCTCTCTCCCTCTCACATTATGTTTATGATTTGAATTGCAAAGATTTTTAAAATCGATTTTAAGCTTCCGCAATGATTTTTCATAAAATTGATATTTTCGGTTGAACACCAATTCACCCCACCTCTTGGTGCCCTTTGGAATCCTACACGGAGGAGGTCATTTGTCGGCGTCCTGCGGAGGAGAAGAGTGAAAAGTAAATAGTAAACAATGAAAAGTAAAAAAAAGAGGAAGAACCTAGGGTATTTAAGGTCATTTTTAGCATCTCTAAAGAGTGTGACGCTAGTTAGACACTGATGTGACTCGACCTTGGGGTCGCGTACATGTCGATGCTAGTCGATGTGATATTAACTTTATAATATATTTATATATGTCTATATAAATATATAATGTATGTGTGCATGTATGTTAGGTCTATATATATATATATATGTGTGTGTGTGTATATACACTATAAGTGTATATTCATATGTAGATAATAAGTACATATGTATATATTTGTACGTAGTTCATATATATTTCATAAATACATGTGTTATGTCTATATGTGTATATATATGTATATCTATATATATGTGTATGTATATGTCTATATGTGCGAGATTAAGTCACAACAATGTGTATATGTATATGTATTATAAGTATGTATATGTCTATATTTGTGCGCGATTAAGTGATAATAACATGTATATCTATACGTATTAAAAGTATATATGTGTATGTATACATTTATGTGTGCGAGATTAAGTGATAATAATATGTATATGTTTATGTGTAAGTATGAATATATATGTGTATTTATATGTCAATATGTGCCCGATTAAGTAAGGGTAATAAAAAGTCGGCTAATGAGGCGCTATAAAGACTCTAATGAGTCGCTAACTTTATTTAGTGACACACTAGCATCGCATTAGCATCTCAACACTGCGATGCCAAGAAGACACCAATAGTGTCTCTGTAGCGTCGACAACTATTGTGGCTCTATTGTGGTGCTCTATAGACGCTATTGAGTTTCGATGGTGGTGTAAAATGGACTATTTTATTTCAACCATCATAATTCATGATTAAGAATATAAAATAATATATGTATAATTAGGATATAGGAACACACATGTGATAGGCATATATAAGTAATTATATAAAGATACATATATATGTCGAAGGTACACATATAATAATATATGAGTATAGTATAGATAATATATATTAACATATAGAAATAGACATATATAAGTCAAAGTACATGTATAATATATATTAAAGTATATGGGGTTGCATCAAAATAGATATAACATATATAGATATAGGAATACATATATATGAGTATGGTATACATAATATATTTCTTATTAAAGTAGTGTTAAAATAGTACCCAGGATGGGCATTGTTGGTAGCATCTATCGCCGTCGATTGACTAGCTTCCGAGGTAAGATCTCTAATTATACATACATACATACATATCTTTGATAATTTATATTATTGTGTCAGGTGATCGAATATATTTTTATATTGGTGTCTACATAACGTCGCATCACTTGTGACGCCACGTAGTGTCGCATCTCGCGGCGACACTAGCGTCGCAAATTTCTAGCTACTTGAGACGCTAGGTTCACGTTGAACTATGTCGATGCTACAACAACGCTAAGTTTTGCCGCGCATTTTTGCTTTATGACGCGCAATAATAGCGTCTCTATAGCGCCAGTTTTAATGTCTATTTTGTGAAATGCCAAGTAAACACTAATGTGGTGCTATTGGGAGGCCAATAGCGTCACCTTGTTGTGACTCAATGGAGATGTTATACCGATGCTCATGGCATCGACTTAGCATCACTAGCAATGGAGACGCTATTTTGCGTCGCTAATCGATAGTTTTCTTCTATTGATAGTACTTGGATGGCTCTGAATGGCCGTAAGCTTAAGTTCGGTAGCTTTGGCGCCGCAAGGCTTTGAACATAGTATCACGAAAAAATGTCCCGTGACATTCTCCCCCACCAAAGTCGGCTACTGACAAAGCTCCCGCAAGTATACGAAATCAATATCTTAGTATATATAAAAATAATGTCCCACAAGAAAAAGTTCAAGTTCTAGAATTATATGATTTCAAATGTTATCAAAATGGTTATGTAAGGAATTAACTATAACTAAAACTAAAAAAATGAACGAAATTTAGAAAAGAAAGGTGAAGAAGAATTGTTTATGGATTAAAATCAAACATAAAACTAAAACTAGAATTGTTTGAATCCATCTCCTGTATTGTTCATAGGAATTTTGGAGAATAATCATAACATAAATGCTTTAATCCAACTTAATAATCATTCATTTTCTTCTCAAGCAAATTCATTCCTAATTAAAATAACAAATTCCTACTTTCGTGGTTATTTCAATTATTTTAATTGCAACGTAATCTATGATGTTGTGAGTAAAATAATTATTCTTATTTTAAAGAAATAATTCATTCATTGTCATTCAATCGAACTAACCTTAGTGAAATACTTTTGTAATCACAAAGATCTTAGAATGCTTAATTACATGTACAATCTAATGAACCATAATCTCATGCACATGAATCACAAAAAGCATTTAAGAGTTTATAAAAATCATCTGTATAACCAAACTACATATTTTAGCAAACTCTAGAAGAGGAGATTTAGCCACGCATAACAAATGAAATCAACATCAAAACACAAGTTTGCATTTAAAGAAAATGGGATTAAGTATAAAAAAAGTACATGTGCAGAAGAAGACAAAAATTCATCCTAGTCATCTTGGTCTCCCCAAAATACAACTTAGACCCCTAAACTCGTCTCCAAATTTTTCTTGTATAGTACTCTCATTAGGGTTAAAACAATATCCCTAAAATACTACAAAAATTAGCCCATTACAGTAAAAAAATGTCGAATATGGTCAAGATTGAGGCGTTATGGTCTGCGAGCCTATATTCAAGTGTGCTATGGTCTGGACGACATCGATACGGTCAAGGGATCATCAATACAGTCTGCTTGTATTTCCTTGTGCGTGTGCAATACAATCATGATACAATCATACTTCACTCAATATGGGCTGCATGCTTTTTATATGATCGGCCCATATATTGTATTGTGCGAGACCAAATACAACTTGCATCAATCCAATATGGTCTAGGGCTGAAAAATACACAATTACATCTTACCTAACAGTATTGTCTAGATTTATGGGTGAAGTTTTCACCGTTATTGCCGTAGCATCGAGATTCCTAAATATGAAAACAAATAGTGTAGATTCTCAAGTATTCGCTATAAATGATAAAATATTATGAACTCTAATTCTCTATTATGTGATGATCACATTAGAATTATCGCATAATTACACAATTATCTACGACGCTCCTGATGTCGTTGTCTGGGGTTCTCCTTGGTCTTTATCTTCAGTCTTGACTTTGTTTGTCGAGTTGGAGTTTCCTTCTTTGCCTTGACTTCTACTTCATCAGTGTCATGCAACGCTAGAATTTGGTTGTTTCAAGACTCGTGAAGGACTCCTTCTTCATGTTTGCTTCATTTACTAATCCTTCATTGTCACTTTGTGCAGCACTAGTGGAGTCCACAATGTGAGTGGTCTGACTTTAAAAAATAACTATCCGCTCATCAAGTTTTTGTTGACTTCAAGTTTTTTGAACATGCACAATGTCAACTCGGTTGATTTGGTTTGTTGGGAAGAAACAACTCCTGAATGACTTCATAAGTAGCTCAAAGAAGGAGTTGCTTTAGAATTGTGCAAGAGCACAATGAGAATCTCGTCATTTGATAGGCATGACTTGACTCGATGTCTTCATGTTGCATATGATTGTGACATGAAATCATGCATCAGATGAATGCAGAGCATAGGACCACTTCACTCTTGATCATTGGGGATTTTGACTTTTCGAGACATAATAGAGTTCTTTGATTGGACACCTTGAAATTTGTCTGCTTCGAGATGCTACTAGGAGTGACAAAAGTCTTACCACATTTGTTATGTACATAATTAGATCCTCATGTGATGGGCCTGACCATAATAGGATTTGCTGAGATGTGACTTCCTCCGATCCTAGGACCTCTCTTGAAACTTCGGCAACATCTTTGGGCATGGATTGATCGATGTCATTATGCTCGTCTACAAAGATGATACACTTTTAACATTCGTCCATCTAAGTATTAGTATAAGGTGATGTCATTGTGCTTGTCGACAAAGATGGTGCACTTTTGACATACTTGTTCGTCGAACGTCTATCTATTGTAGAAGATGAGACATTCTAAATCTTCACCGATCTACGAGGATGCTAATGAAGATGGATGAATGTTGGAGAACTCATGACGAGAGCTTCCAACTTTATCTCCATCTCCATTCAAATGGACAACGTCAGATACTTGTCTTTCAAGCTTTGGCCTTCGATCTTGGAGGCCGATTTGATTTCTCTAAGCAATGGATGAGAGGAAAGATAGTCCTTTCTTCGGTTGGAGATAGCATAGAAAGGGTTCACCAAAGTCTCGACACTCAAACCATTTTCCATATTGGTTGTTAGAGTTGAGGCGTCGATTTGTGTTGGTATGTAGCAGGCTCATTCTAGATTAACATTGCGTCACTTGCTAGGGGACACTTGAGGAGACAAGCTGGCACTACAAGAAAATTGGCGATTAGTGACTCAAAATAGGCGACGCTAGGGAGGCGCTATTACGTCTCTGTTGTGAAGAGCGTCTCACTAGCGTCCAACTAGCGCCGCAAAATTGAGACGCTAGAAATCGGTGGCTAGTGGCGTCGCACTAGAGTCAAAGAAAATGAGACGCAACTAGCGCCACTTGTTGACGCTATCTCCACGTTATTAAGACGCGATGTTTGCGGCTGTGCGAAGAAGAAGCGCGTTGCTAAGTCGACGCGCAAGGGGTACTAGACATGAGGCTCTATTCCGGCGCCCACGGGTTGCTACTGTAGGCGCTAGGAAGGCGCTGAAGTGACGCAAATATGATCGTGTACGTGTCGCTAATGAGACGCGGATATGGCGCTAAGTACGATATATTTAAGGCAACGTCGAGTTGCGACGCTAATGGGACGCTATTGAGTCGCTAGGTTCATATTTTTTTACCCATTCAATCCTCATTTTTCCCCTTCCCAGACCATACAATTATATAATGAATATAAAAATGCATTGATATTCATCACAGGCAATATAAAAAGCACACATGCAATATAAGAGCATCACAGGCATAATATTTAATATAAGAATACGAAAAGTAATAAACCGAAGTAACAAACTTTATGTATATCTAAATCTATAAGTAACAAAAGCTTTGTTTGTATTCATGGGTTGTTTCTATCCTAGGTTTGGGAGTTATTGTTATCATTCCGTACATTCGACATAGACGTGCTCGGTTCATGGCCTCGCGGAGATGAATTCTGTGTCAGGATCAATCCCTGAAACATCTACAATATCGGAGCCAATTACTGCGACATCTATTGCGACACCTGCTGTGATATCTGTGCCGATAACTACTGCGATAGCTGCTGTGATAGCTGAGTCATATCAGGTGCAGCGGATGCGCTCAGAGTAGATGCACCTCCTGCATATCCTCTGATCCTCCTAGGTATCTGGGCGGCTGTGCCGAGGCCACGCAAGTATCCCCTCGTGTCGTGCCGGCCACCTCCTCCTAAACAACAGGGCCCTCTACGAAATAGAAAAATTATACAATCATATAATATATAAATTATATATCAAGAAACACATAAATTAAAAACATGACTAAATCAACGAAGAAACATTACCTGGTGGCTGAGTACTCGGATCATCTCCATACTTTTCCATACATATCCGTCGGGGAATTTCAATTGCTTTATCCATTCGAAAACCACTTTTCTTTGATCATTGCTCAAGACATAAGTAGCTTTTGGTTTTTTGCATTTACCATTTTGAAGATGAATGATATCTAACTCTGGTCTTTTGAATATTAATTTCATTTCTTCGCGTGCCTGTATGCTATCTTTTGTTCTTCCTTTAATATCCATAATAGTGTTGAAGATGTTGTCAAATATATTCTTCTTCACATGCATAACGTCTAAGTTATGACGTACCAAGTTTGAAGACCAATAAGACAACTCCCAAAAAATACTTCTTTTCTCCCAATTATGTTCACTTCCAAACACAATTTGCTTATAACTATCGGCCTTTAGTCTGAATGAGACTTCACTAAGCTTGTTTACTTGCTCTAGCAATTCCTTTCCCGTCAAATGAGTTGGAGACAAAGTGTTCTCGGAAGTATTCTTTTTAAATGAATTTCGATTACGACGCATCGAATTCTCCAATGGCAAAAACATCCTATGATAATCAAACCAACAAACTTTCCTACAATTTTTCAAATAAAAGGATTTCATATTATTTCCACATATGGGACAAGCAAGTTTTCCTTTGTACCCAACCACTCAACATTCCATATGTCAAAAAATCACTTATGGTCTACATTAATGCGGCTCTCATAATAAAATTTTGCTTTTTAGATTTGTCATAGGTAATCATGCCATACTTCCACAACATCTTGAGTTCATCAATCAAAGGTCTTAAGTAAACATCTAAACTTTTACCAGGAGATCGAGGACTCGAGATCATACAGGTAAGCAATATATTCTTTCGTCTCATACACATGCTTGGAGGCAAATTATAAGGTGTCACAAAAACCGGCCAACATGAATAAGCAGTACTTGATGAGCCGAATGGGTTGAAGCCATCGGTGCAAAGTCCTAATCTAACATTGCATGATTCTATAGAAAAAGTCGGATGAAGTGCATCAAATCGTCTCCATGCCTCCGCATCCGAAGGATGTGTAATTGAATTTTGATATTCATGTGCCCCTTATCTGTGCCACCTCATAAATGATGCAATTTTTTCAAAAAGAAATAGTCGTTGTAAACTTGGAACAATCGAAAAGTATCTAAATATTGCATTTGCCACATTTTTTTAACTTTGAGAATTCTTTTTCGGCTTGAATCTGGGCTCGCCACAAATAGAACAACTCATAAGTGAGTTATTTTCCTTGTAGTACAACATCCAATGATTGCGACATGCATCAATATGATATTCCAACCCTAAATCTCTTATCAACCGTTTGCACTTGTAAAAATGTCTCGGTAATTTCTCTGAAGCTGGAAGCATACTCTTAATAATGGCAAACATCCGGTCAAAATAACTTTCGCTCATATTAAATTCTGATTTTAAGTTCATTATTTGTGCCACTACAGAAAGTGTAGTTTGCTTCATGCATACATCCCATAAAGGTTCATCTGCTTCTTCGAGAAGACTATAAAACTTAGAAGTCGAAGGATTCAGGTCTTTTTCAATCAATGTTTCGCCAACATTTTCTCCTAACATTGCATCTCGTATCATGTCCCTGTATGGATTGCTCGAGTCGTCCACAACGGTATCTACATTACTTGCTTCTTTAGCCCATCTTTCTTCGCCATGAAAGAACCAATTGGTGTATGTCAATAAGAAAACGTTGTAATATAAATCCTTCTGCACATCATATCTTACTTTCCACTGATAACATTTGCACTTCCATATGAAGAAGCAACACCTTCATTTTGACATGCCACATTAATGCATTCATCAACACCATCCTTATATTCTTCAGTTATGACTCCATGTTTATCCTTCCAACGACGAATCCAACTATGATTTGCCTTTAGCATTTCTGTAATGGACAATATTAAGCCATATGTCAATAAATTCGTGTACTTGAAACGTGCGATTTTGAACTTACGAAGTCCAAAATCACATGTTTCAAGTACTTCATCGTCGAATCATAATCTCATTTTATCACCAAGAATGTGGAAGTACATCCTTAGGAAAATTTATGAGAACATGATCAAAAAGAGGTTCTAGACTTATGAAAAAAATAGTATTTAACAATCAAGTAATTAAGTAATACTTAACTTAACAATCAAGTAATTAAGTAATACTTAATTTAACATGCATTAGTTCATAACTTAACTTAAGTAATACTTAACTTAACATGCATTAGTTCATAACTTAACTTAACATGCATTAGTTCATAACTTAACATGCAACAAAATAGTCAAGTAATTAAGTAATACTTAACTTAACATCCATTAGTTCATAACTTAACTTAACATGCATTAGTTCATAACTTAAGTTAACATGCATTAGTTCATAACTTAATTTAACTTCATGCATTAATAATTAACTTAACATACATGGTGGTGGGCTAGTACCTTCTTAACCTGTGAGGAAGGCGGCGAAGGGCGGAGGGCGACGGAGGCGGACGAGGCGGTGGTGGAGGGCGGACGAGGCGGAGGGAGGAGGAAGAAGAGGAGGCGGTGGAGGCGGAGGCGGAGGGCGGCGGTGGAGGCGGAGGGCGGCGGTGGAGGCGGAGGGCGGCGGAGGCAGATGTCGGTGGCGGTGGAGGGCGGATGAGGCGGAGGGAGGAGGGAGGAGGAGGCGCCGGTGGAGGCGGAGGCGGAGGGCGGCAATGAGCGTGGAGGTCGGCGGAGGCGGACGTCGGCGCTGGTGGAGGCGGAGGGCGGCAGTGGACGTGGAAGTCGGCGGAGGCAGAGGCAGACGTCGCCGCGTGGGCGGAGGGTGGTGGAGGAGGCGGAGGCGGCGGTGGAGGGCAGCAGAGGGGCGCGGTGGAGGGCGGACGAGGCGGAGGGAGGAGGCAGCAGTGGATGCGGAGGTCGGCGGAGGCGGACGTCAGCGGCGGTGGAGGGCGTACAAGGCGGAGTGAGGAGGAGGAGGAGGAGGCATCGGTGGGGGCGGAGGCTGACATCGGTGCATGGGCGGAGGGCGGTGGAGGAGGCGGAGGCGGCGGTGGAGGTGGCGGGCGTCGGGCGTCGGAGGTCGAGCATCGGGCGTCGGGCGTCGAAGGTCGAACGGTCGGGCGTCGGACGTCGAATAAGAGGGGCAAACAGTAAAAGTGAAAATGAAGAAGAGGGGTTAGGGATTTAAGTAAATTTTTTAGCGTCTCCCAAGAACGCGACGCTAAGTAGACGCAATGTAGGCACCGACTCAAAATTTGGCTAGTGCGGCGCTATGGAGAAGCTAATGTGTCACTAAGATAATGTAGCGACACTATAGCATCGTAGGGGCGTCTCCATGGATTTAGCATCTCAAGAATGCGACGCCATTGAGACGCTCATTAAAAGTCTTTTTTAAATTTTTTAGTATGTACGAAATTTTATTTATCAATGTAGCGTCTCATCGCATTGTGCTCCGTTCCAATTGTTTTATTTCCTTCCGACAATCTATCATGTATGTATATAAAATTATAAATCTATATGTATATGTGTCTATAACAAAATTGTGTGTGTGTATATATATACATATGTAATATATGCGTATGTATATATATGTCGACGTGTGGGAGATTAAGTTGCAACAATGTGTTTATGTATATGTATTATGAATATATATGTGTATGTATATGTCTATACATGTTCGAGTCATATATATATATATAGATAACGTGTATATGTATACATATTCGAAGTGAATATATGTATATATTTTTATATGTGCGAGATTAAGTTATAATAATATGTATATATGCACTTATTATATATAAGTGTAAGCATATACGCGTATTTATATGTCTATATGTGCCCGATTAAGCGAGGGGGTAAAAAGTCAGCTTATGAGGCGCAATACCGACGCTATTGAGTCGCTATTTATATTTAGTGACACCGTAACGCTGAACTAGCATCTAATACTTTGTCGCGTCTCAATTGTGCGACGCTACAGAGACGCCAATAGTGTCATCATAGCATCGACACTAACGGAGGTTCTACTTAGACGTGACGTGGACGCTATTGAATCTCCACGGTGACGCTAAAATAGTAGCAAATCACTATCTTAATCCAACCACCGTAATTTCATGATTAAGTATATAATAATATATGCATAATTAAGATATTATATATATTATATGTATAGATAACATAAATAATATAAGTAACAAATTATATATTTAGGAACACTCCTATCATGTAAAAATACATATATAAAATACATATATATATATAATCGTGTAATTAATACATATATATGTTGATAATATGCTATTGATAATATGTTGATAATCGTGTAATTAATACTAATATAATATTTAATTTATTTATTGATTAACATATAGTATATATAATATATAGGGTTTAATTATAAAATAAATAGCGAGATAAACATAGATAAGCTATGAGTAACACAGTAGCGTCCAAATAGCGTCGCCTATGACTGAGGCGCCATATAGCGTCTCTTTAGAGCCACAAAATTTGTGA
This sequence comes from Pontederia crassipes, assembly GCA_030549335.1. Classification (NCBI taxonomy): domain Eukaryota; kingdom Viridiplantae; phylum Streptophyta; class Magnoliopsida; order Commelinales; family Pontederiaceae; genus Pontederia; species Pontederia crassipes. Next base: position 52,984,272 of record CM060189.1, on the reverse strand, counting down.
CGCTAGATTCGCGTCAAATGTCATCGATGCGAGAACGACGCTAGGTGTTGCCGCGCATTTCCGCTTCGTGGCGCAAAATAATAGCTTCTACGTAGCGTCTCGATTGCACCAGAATTAGCGTATATCTCCTGAATAGCTAAGAAGATGTTAATGAGACGCTATCGAGAGGCAAGTAGCGTCTCAAAATTGTAACGCAACGTAGACGCCATAAAGGCGCTAGTGGCATCTATGTAGCGTCACTTCTCTGGGCGACACTACTTTGCATTGCTAAGCGCCCATTTTCTTGTAGTGTGGGCTGATAGTGCAACACATAGTGTTTGCAAGAGATCGATGCTTTGCCCCATTTGTAGAAGTCATTTTGACGTGGCAGGATGAGTTGACGGCACGACAAAATGGCTACGAATATTGTTCTGTAGTCGAAAGTGTTATTGAACATTGGTGCTTGACATTGGACCAACTTCTATAATGGAGCGATTGTAGAACTTTTTCCACACTAAGGCATATTGCGACGACACAAGCGAGTCATTGTAGCATAGTTTCGAGCGAGATAAAATGCTCTAATATCACTTGACATCGGCCATTCTTGGCCACAGGGTCACATGCGGTGACTAGCACAAGAGGCACCAAATATGCAGCGAAAGTATTATGTTCGAGATGACTTATTAAGAGTCGCTCTTATATGTTTTCAATAAGGAATATGAAGAGGGTGTTCAATGAGTCATCATGGGACGGTAGCACTAGCACGATGAGCACCAATGCAAGCACTTAAGCGCTTGGCATTCGAATGATCGTCCGGAGAATCATGGGACATTGAGAAGGGTCGATGATGTGGGTTGTCACCCTATGCTTAAGGCACAGACACTAGAATTAGGAAGCTTGCTTGCATTATGTGGGAACACAAAATACATATGGGTTTGGGGATGTATTAGTGGACTCCTACTTAATATATCGCATGTACAAAAGCTAGGGTGACAACATGTAATGTAGAGAATAGTCTTCGGGGGTGTAGTTTTACCTATCCCAAATTAGAAGATTGTCATTGTTCAACTGTACTAAATGTAAATACAGAAGTGAAAATATAAAAGACTAAAGTTGTACGAGTAACTTGTCCATTTATAAGAATGACATTACAAAATTGTGCCGCAAAGGCAGATAACTTGATATTGTGCAAGATTACTTAGTTGGGGATGGTTGCATGTAGTTTTTGGACGGTTGTGAGTGACCACAAGCTTAAGTTGGATGGCATTGGCATTGCAAGAGTTTGTGCATCATGTCAAAAGAGATAGGGATGGTTAAATTAATCAAGTAGATGCCTATTTAAATAATATCTCCATTTTGATTCTCGGGATGTTTTTGAATGGTAAATTTTATGTTCTTATTAATTCTTGAGAACTAATCGATTACATAAAAAAATTAGCTTTGGTCCTTGGATGAAAATGTAATGATGAGGATTTTAAAACCTGATTTGGTAGATAAATTTTAGTGAGTGTTTGGATAAATAGTAAGAACTAATAATATAATTTATTATTTTATGAGGTATAAAATTATAGTAAATAAAAATATTATATATTTATTTATAATAATTAGTACTATATAAAAAAATATTATACGTAATTATTAATTTAAAATTTTAAAAAATAAGTATGGCAAAATACATTAATATTAATTATCAAATGATAATATAATATATATTTTTTATATTTTTTCTAAAAATAAATTAATTAGAAAAATTATATTGTAATAGAATAAATAAATTATTTTACATAAGATTTACATTCATTGAATTAATTATGATTTTTTAAAATTTTATTATACTATAATATTAAGTAAACTATATTAAATATTAATAATTTTAAAATAAATTTATAATATCTATTTTTTTGTAACAATGTTTTAATAAATAAGTATACATATTATATATAAAATATATATTATTAGATTATTTGATTAGTAGTAGAAAGTAAAAAAAAAACGTAGGTTCCTGCTAGTTCTTGCTCATATTAAGAACTCAAATAATTTAAATCATGGTCATGTGAGACTTTGATCAGGATTTAAGGTTTGATCATGAACCATTTTTTTTAGCTTGTGTTCGGGTGAATTGGTTGGAACTTAGTTCTAACCTAAGTTCTAGCAGTCAAACATCGCCTTAATGTGTTCTATAACATTCCAATTGAAAAGTTCATCCTTCAGTGTTGTGATCCGAGGTAAAACAAATGAGTTGACAGCCAAAACATAATCAATCTGTTACTGCTTCCATCAGATCTTTTGCAAATTAAAAACACGGTAGTAGTGTTTCCCGAGTGTCTAGTGAATTACAGATAAAGTTAGAAAAGATTGATTTCATTCTATACAATTGAGTTGCGAAAACTTCTGGATAAATAGCTGTAAGTTACTGCAGAAGGGAAGAGAACTCATTCTGAAAATCCTTCTTGCATGGCATCTCAGCAAGTACGGCGGGTTTAGAAGATCTTAAAAAACATGAAGCGGTAAAGTCTTTAAAATACATATATTGAGAAATTTCTGCACCAACGAGATAAACACAAAAAAAAGAGAGAAGAAAAAATAGAGGTTAATAAGCTCGAAGTATGCTGATCCAAAAGTTCTTAATATACTAAAAAATTCGAACCAAATGAAAAAGTGCAAATTAAAATATGAATCGCGTCTAAACTGAAAAAAGTGTAATAAAAAAAACTAAAAGAGAAGTGTAATCAAATTTAGGTGTCCATCCTTTGAAACAAGGTGAAACCCTCGCGCCAAAATTGATTTCCCACACAAGGCATGCTAATATTATTCATTTATATCATTTCATTCGATTCATCACTAAAAAGCGTTCACTTATTTCTCCTCTTCAACAATTTTAATGCATCTCTATTCTCGATCAGTGTGCAACAAGAACTCGGATACATTGATTTTTCTGCGTCAAGTGGCCAAGACCATAAAAGTCCAAAATAATCTTGATGCATTTTAGCAATCACGGGAAAAAAAATCATCAGAGCAGTTTTACACAAATAAACTGGAAAAAAAATTAAAAAGAGAGATTACTTTTTAATGATTGTTTAGCTCAACTGCCTAAAGAGTTTGAATCTCGGAGTTGTGAAATGACAGAGCTAGTAGCCCCACAGTCCTTGGTGATGAAACGTTTTCTTCGGAGTTGTGAAAAATAATTTATCACAATTCACCACCTTAAGCACAATTTCCTGAACCCCATGGCCGAGTCCAAGCACCACCCACATGGTATACACTTGCATATTTTCAAGATGCCATCTCTGTATGCAACTCCAGCTACAACTACAATCCGAAGGACTTCTCCCATCTCAACCAGTAAGTACACTAGGCAGAGACTAAGTTATGACAGAGATGAAATAACAGGTGCCCACTTTGCCAAAAACAACTACTGAAAGGCACAGTCAACATTTACTATCAAATTGAAACTCAATTATACCATGTCACAGCATTATGGCAATTTTGTAAAACAAACATAGGTTTCACAACAAAATGAGGAAAACGAAAACATCAACTGGCAGTTCACCTTTATGTTAACCATGTCACGCATCACTACTTTTTTTTGTTCGAAAATTGTTCATGGAGAATATCTGATTTCTAATTACTAATTGGTGGAAGACTGGAAATTGCCTGGAGCATACTTCTCCATCAATTTGGTCAGGGCCACATCAAATTCTTTTTCCACTTCCACCTCTTCTTCGAGGTATTTGAGCTTCAGTTCCACCTTCCTCTGTTCATAAAACTGAATCAGCTTCTCCCTTTCTACCTCGAATTCCTCCACGCCTTTCACCTGACTAGAGATGAACCGCTCAATCTCTTCCTTCCTGTCCAAATGAAGAAACAAAATGAGATACAACAAGACACTAGCCCTCAGAATCACATGAATCATATAACATTGGAGATAAAAGTTTAAAGAAAATTGAAGTTTAAACCAATTCAAGCTGTGTCCCCCTTAGCATTGAGAGAATTGAAGCTAAGAACATTCTGAAGTTCAAAACGTCATCCAGGCTACCATCTTGACTAGTCATCACATATCATGCTTCTCAACATGATTTTTAAATATGATGAAAATTAGAATAATCAAAATTACAAAAACATCTGCTCCACAACAAAACAAAGGGAAAAGCAATTATGTCATTATGCTCCCCATGTGAATTGCCCTGACATGAAGAGCCTTCAGTTATACAAATGCGTAGGAAAAGGTAAATAAATTGATGAGCACTACCCATAAGGTATAAAGAATTAAGACATGAAAATAGTATGTTACCCAGAAATGTTGGACACATCCAGGCGCACTCGAATACCTCAAACTTTTTTAGGATGTCTAGACCCAATAAATGAGCATATATTCGTAACACCAAGACATGCACATATGCTCTTTAAGCAATTACTGTCTCTGTAATATACATACTCATGAATGAGGGTTACCAATACATTAAGTTTAGCTTTATGGTCACATAGCCATAATGCCCATGGGCAAGGATCAAACGCATAGCCGATATAACATATTGTTATACACTCTGCCTAGCCACACTAGGCCAAGGGACGCTTAGAGCATGAGTTTGTCCTTGGAAAATAACCATAATTCAACTATAAAAGACAGATTTCCAAATTCAGTTTTACTGCATTAGGACTTATAAAAAATGTTGGGGATGCAATGCATAATAATTGATTCATAATATTGATCACCATCATTGGATCATAGAAGATAATAATTTCAGGAATATCTAGGAACCTACTTCTTTTTTGAATATTTATGAAAATCATCTTTTGGCAATCTAATAGATCAAGAATATTACCTAAGCCTCTGATCATTATTTGCTCCAGAACAGACATTAGATTGCCTTGCCTTCTCCCTCTCTTCCTGTAGCAATCTTTCAAAAGTCTTCTCCTTCTCTTCAGTAACCTTGCGAACTATGTCTATCTGTTCCTTGAAAAAATTCTCTTGAAAGTCCATCTGAAAAAAAATTCAAAACACTCAAAATTTCAAGCCAAGAATAATATTTTTTGTGAGAAATTAAAGAAATATCCAAAGGACATCATATCCAATGAAACCTCCGGCACTCTTTCATTTATTGAGGGCACTGCGAAGGCTGCAAGAAGGCTATCAAGATTAGTGAATACTTTTGGTGACTTCCCAGGATTGAAGATTAATCAAGCAAAATCTACATTCGTTCGTTTTGGTATAAGCAAGACAGAGATAACCAGCAGTATTGAAGCCCTCTAGACCAGTCTGTCCTCATTACCATGGTCTCCTGCTGTCGGATAAAAGGATTTCTATACGAGATTGAACACCAGCAGTAGTGGAGCGCATGGAAAAGAGATAAGAGTGTTGGAAGTCTCGACTCGAGGAGGAAGACATATACTGAAAAAAGCAGTGCTTACGGCTCTCCAAGTTTATAATATCTGTTTTATGGATGCCTGAATGGTGAGAAGAATTGACTGGCTTCATCGAGAATTTTTATGGAAACACTCTAGGAATGAAGGAAGAGGTGGGGCTCCAGTGTCATGGGATGAAACTTTCCGGCCAACAAAGGATGGTGGTTTGGGAATTTGTCATTTAAGAAGGATGAATGTTGCTCTCCTCTCCAAATGGGTATGCAGAATAATGGGTTCCGAGCTAGATTTGTGGTGTGTCGCCTTCTTTGCATGTCATGGTCCGGGTCCCTTAGTAAGTCAGTGGTTGTACCCAGTGGTAGCTCCTATTTCTGGAGGGGGCTGGCTAAAACCATGTGTACTATCAAGCAATTCTTTTGTGTCAATCGGTGATGGTACTGCCCTAAAATTCTGGTACCTTATACCTTGAAGGGAGGGGGTCAAAATGAAAAGGGTATCACCTCAACTGCTTTTGCTTCCAAGCTGGAGAAGAGAGAGCGGAAGAGCTACCTAAGGCTTGGTTCAACCACTTGACTAGATAGGAAGAACAACAGAAGCAAGCAGCCTAAAGGGAGAGAGAGGGCCATAGGGACTTGGATCAGGTTGACATAGAGAGCAAGATCACCCCACCATCACTTGCCCTTACAATCTTTCGGAAGAAGTATTACGGTCCTAAGACTTTTCCCAAAACTGGAGAGGTAGTGACTTTTTCTCTTCTATTTTCTCCAGATTATATGCTCTGGCTTCAAATAGAAATGCCTATTTGGCGGACTGCTGACATGGTACTAGCTTAGCTCGAGGGAATTGGCTGCCTTCGTTTCAGTTCACTTTATCATACTAAAGAATCAATGACCTGCTGTTACTTTTGGAAAGACTGACTGCATTCTCAGTGGACCCCCTAAAATGTGATGGTTGAAGATGGAATGTTGGACATTACAATATCAGACACGTTTATAAGCTTTTAGAGGGCAATCAAGGGATTGGTAACGAGGAGTTAAATGTTGATTGCTGACTTAATTGGAAGCTTAAGATTCCAATGATGGTTAGTGTTTGCTTGGTTACTCCGAAGACAACAATTGCATAGAAGGAGATATAGAGCAAGATGGACATTGGCATCTATTACCTGCTGTCCCTTATGTGAAGAGGCTCCCAAGGACTCAAATCATTTGTTTTTTGAGTGTACAAAGTCTAGAAACTATGGCTAGAGATGAAAATTTTGGTGTTAGATATGCAATCTGAAATGGTCCTCTGGAGCTCTTTCAGAGGTGTTTTGAGTAACAGATCCGTACATTTGTGGCAACTAGGCGCAGGATTGCATCTATTTATTTACTTTGATCATTTGTAGACACCACAACATGGTAGTCTTTAGACAGTAGCGTTTCTATAACGAAAATGTTGTAGTGGGAGCAAGAGGATTGATTAACAAGTGGGCAAGCTTGTGATGTCTAACAAGCCACACTGATCTGTAATTACAACTTTGTATAACCATTATTTATGAATAAATATGGATATCAGACAAAGGGTTTGATATCCTTCTTACCTTAAAAAAACAATAGAAAATTCAAGAATCTATAAATTTTACAAATCCAAGAAATACCTCTCCCGAGGGCAAGAGTTTGATAAGAAAAAAATTACATAATGAAAAGGATTACCTCCTCTTTGTTTTCTTCATATTGGATCTTAGTACGGAGTCTCACGATCCTATTTTCCTCCATGGTTTCCCGCAACTTTTGGCTTACTACCTCGAAGGTTTCTTGGAGTACCTTGGTCTTTTGCTCTTCTTTCACAACCTTTTTCTTGAAATAGGTTAGCTTTTGATTGTCTTCACTCATTTGCTTCATCGGGGTCACAACCATTTCATGATATGATCTCACATCATATTTCAAACGAGACTTACCTAATGTTTCAAAATAGAGCAAAAGAAGAAAGTTTTTTGAGCACATTCACCAACAGAAAGATAGTATTTTCTAAAGACAGAAAGATGTTAACACAACAACAACAACAACAAAGCCTTATCCCACTAGGTGGGGTCGGCTACATGGATCATACGACGCTATTCCGCTCTCGTTGATCTATGTTCATGAGATTCGACAGGGTTTTACGCTGGCTGTCGGGGCCTAACACAACCCTCCTCCTTTATCCGGGCTTGGGACCGGCTATAAAACATAGGCGGCAAGCACACTAAAATATGTTCATAGGAAAACAGAATAAAACTAGTAAAAAAACTTTCATATTTCTCAATCAATGTTAAACAAATCGAACACGAATGCCATTATAAAATTTACAAGGTGGAAACCATTTCCATGATCATTTTGGAATAGAACTAAGAAAATGATAAAACCAATAAATGGTAATCAGATGGTCACAAATTGGATGTTTTTTTGAGGACACAAAACAGAATCACTATGAGTTTATGATCAACACCAGTCAAAGAAAGATAAAAGGACATCAATCTAGAAAAAAGAAAACAGTGAGAATGTTAACAAGCACATGTTAACTTTAACTCTATTTTACAATAAAAATAATAAATATATTTGTGGCGGATGAATTGATAAATAAATTCCCCGTTTCATTTAGTAAATGGAGGAGAAACATCTCTTGTCAAAAACAGGTATGTATAGAAAGATAAATAGCATAAGACGATATGAGGATACAGTAAAAGATTGCCTGACACAACAAGATATACTGGAGCCTTAAACTAGTAAAGTGAAGGTTAACTACAGTTCAAGATTCCTTTTTGTGGCCAAGCAAAGTTTCTTGGATGATTTCTGTTAAACTGGATTCAATGAACATCTAATAACTGATAAAAAGGAAAATTCTGAAGCAAAGGGTTACAATGTCTTTAGAAAAGACAAGGTCGTGATGAGAAATATACAACTGTAATACCATCACAAACGAGATGACAAGAGGTGAGAAAAGAAAGGATAATCAAGAAACGACATAGATGTCATCTTCTCAATTTTATTTAAGATTTAAGTTTGTTGTTTTACCATATGCTACACATATATTGTGGAATGAAGGTTTTTATTGAAGAAAAAAGATAAGGCCATGTTTTTCACATATTTTAACAGGAAATAATGAAAGAGACTGGACCGAGAATAGCATAAGTTGCATGTTCTTGTGACATGTACACGTAGCTGAGTTTTCTCGATGCATAAAGTAACTCCAAGATACTAGTTTGTAAACTTCATTATATTTTTCCCGACAACTACATATATTAGCAAACTGCATGAATTGTACATACCTTGTGAATGTTGATTGAAGACTTCCAAATCTTCTTTGTGGGCCAAATAACCGTATAACTGGCGTTTGCCACCTGAAGTGAATAGAGTGCGTATGTGGCGATTAGCCCAGGCATCCTGATCGGTGCCCTGCTCTTGAAAATGCCTGTGCAGACGCTCAGCCTCCATATACCCCATTGCACTTGGTTCAAAAATCAAAACACTCATTCCACGATGACCATTAGGTCCATAGGAATGTCGGGCTCTTACTGCAGCATATGAGCTGAAATAGTCAACAAGTTCCTGATTTCCCATGCCAGTCCACTGAAATAAGAGAGAAGTAATCACTAATCAGTATGTTACTGCACTGAGGAACTTAACACTTTCTGCAATATGATTTGGATGTAGTTTGCTAGGTGGCAGCACAATTTTAATTCACGGATGGGCAAAATGTATTATATTGTGACACTGTGACTAATAAGATTTTCTTTATCATCATTTTGTCTCACAGTCTTTTGCTGCAGCTACTCCATTCGGAAAGGGAACAAGAAATCTAGATGTCATCTACAATGAAGAAAAGCAAACTAGTGTCTTGTCTCATTACTTCCATCCTACAATCTTATGATACTACAATATATATATACAAGGTTATACACGCAAATACCCTTTCATACTTATAGAAATCAATGCTAGCATATACAAGATATACACTTGGCACCACAAAATAAAAAAATATTAATGATAATAAGTATTCTTGGTTACCACTATGATATGTGGTTAAAGTACAACTAGCAAAATATTCTAGGTTTTCAACCACAATGATACATAACCAAAACAGAAATGCGACTGCCAAACTTAGAACCAAGTAATGACAGGATGAAATATTCATTTAATTTATGTCTCTTGTTTTAATCCATTGATGATTATTCTAATAGCAAGGGCAAGCCTTGTACAACCAGTGATTTTTCTTCATTTTGACAATGCAAAGGATGTTGTTACTTTTGCAACCATTATTTTAGTTAATAAGCACCCATTATTTTACACAACAACAACAACAACAAAGCCTTATCCCACTAGGTGGGGTCGGCTCATTATTTTACACGTGTAAATAAAATGCAAAAAGGAGGCCAAGGCGGACACTTGGCGAACTAATAGAGCAAGATCTATTGGTGAATAATATACCGAAAGGTTTGGTTACTAATAGAGCGGAATGGCGTCGTATGATCCATGTAGCCGACCCCACCTAGTGGGATAAGGCTTTGTTGTTGTTGTTGTAAATAAAATGCAAAAAGGAGCACTTCAGTCAGATCACTCTCCCATCTATTGTCACAGTTTTGCAGTAACTGTGGTGTTGCTTCGCTAGTCTTCTATCCACATCTCTGACGGGGTCTTTGAGACCTTAGAGAAGCTTATGCGAAAACTTTTCTGGTCCTCAGAAGGTATCAGATCAGGTCTGCACCTAATTAATTGGAACCTCATACAGAGCCACCAACATCTCGATGCCCTGGGTATACGTAACTTGCGCAGCATTCGCTGTTCCTTACAGGGAAAGAGAATTTTTAGTGTTCTCAATGCTCATGACAGCCCTTGGATACAACTAGTACTACAGAAGTATCAGCCTTTGCATCACTGGAAGGCACTTCGACTCTCCTCTCGACTGACTGGCTCCTGGTAGCAAATCCTATAGACTCTCAGACTCAATTAAGGTAGGAATGCGCAGGACAATTGGTAATGGTAATAGTACCATGGTCATGGACGACCCCTGGATATTTAATACCCCATTATGTCTAATGCCAACTTTCTTCTCTGTAGAGCATGAATTATCACATCGCACGGTGGCAACCCTCATATCAAACAGGTCCTTGAACGTAACTTTGTTTCAGAATTACTTTGGCTCGCTGCTGATTACTCCACAATTTCTTCTTATTTACCTACTTCGCCTTGTGATGATTAGTGGATCTGGCCGCCAGACACTCAGGGTTGTCCGCATGCCAAAAATATTTATCGATTCATTACTTTTCCGCCACTCTCGCATCATGATTGTCTGACGGACTGGAAATGGTTTTGGCACATTCCGGCCGCCTCTAAAATCCTGAGTTTCACTTGGAAACTTCTCCTGAATAAGCTCCCCTCCCATGTTCTCATTAGTCGTGTTCCTCCTTCGATCAATTTTTGGCTGGAGCCCCCTCTTGGCATCCAGAATATTTTGTATGAAAACCTTTATGGCCAACTACTAAATAGGTAACTTACTGCTTTTTAAAAAGAAAAACAGGGTACTCGTAAGTTCAAGCTATAGCAAAAGCAAAAAGAAGATTTCATAGCTCCCTCTCCCTAATACTGTTGTCAATTATCCCTTATGTGCCCCTCAGAGAGGAAAAAGTGGCCCCTTGTGGTTCATCTAAGAAAGAAATGATCCGTGTCTAATAAGAATTAATTTTTCACACAAGTATGCCAAAAATACAGAAGTAGAAAGGCCTTTATGTCATAGTAACAAGAAATCACTTGTACTAATCAAAACTAAATTTTCATATCAACGAGGAAATTAATAGGATTTGATAAGGTTTTGTTGTTGTTGTTGTTGTTAAGCGGATACAATTATCGAAGTTGCATTATAAAAGAGTTGAAAAAACAGATAACATTGTTAAGATTGATTAACATTATCTCATGCAAGATGGATAATGTGCAAGCAGCCTCAATTAGATGACAGACGACTCTGTTAGCAAGGTGCTCAGCGGCTTGGTTTGTCTCTAAATATGTGTTTAGCCTTAAAAGGGTTCCAAAATGTTTAATTAGTTCCATGTTATCAATCAAAATATTTGTTAACCAGAAAATGAGAGCAAAAATGTAAGGTGCATGACTATTTCATAAGCTAAAAAAAATACCTTATCCTTCTCATCTTTGTCAAGCAATGTGTTCATAATCACAACCATTGGAGGCCAAATAATCTCACGATCACTGGCTGTTTCACTGAGCCCTTTCCATTTGCCAAAAGCTTCAGTGGTAGCCAAGACAGATGCTCCGCGAAGGCGGAGCTCTTCTTCCAAAAGCGCGGCAAGTTCGCGGTGAAGTTTAATCCTGGTCGATCCTCTGGTCTTTGCATGGGTCATCAAAGGCTGAAGACCTTTGTACCATTCAATGGCACCGGGGCCATTCTGGCATGCTGGGCAGTGCCATTGCCTTGTCTGCTCACCTAGCTCTTCCATCGTCAACTTATCCAGTCTCTCAAAGAAAGCCTTAAACCATCTGTTATTCCTTCGAGTCTGGTGGCTCTGTTTGCTAGCATCAGAGTCATAATCAGCATCGTCATCATCATCGCTATCCAGTAAATCATCATCATCATCATCATCATCAAAATCATCTGATTCATCCTCTTGTTGTTGAGGAGCTGCAGCTGGATAAGGACCATTTGCACCAGTTGAGGCTTGCCGAGGAATATTGTTGGAGGAACCTGATGAACTGCCTCTTGCAGCCCACTGCCAGCCATGCTGCAGAGGGGCGGATACAACTGCAGCTGAAGGTGCAGCAGGTGCCACGTTCTGCCTCGCATTGTACCTCCCACCGGGCCTTCGAAATTCATTGGGGTGGGCTGACTTGCTTCCACCAGACCTTCCTCCCCATGGACCTGAAGCTCTGGAAACTGCAGCAGCTGAAGAGCCCCCTTGATTCACAGCAGCAGCACCACGACCACCGCCACCACCACCACCAGGTTTGCCCCTGGTCTTTTTGCTGTACACCTCCCATCCACCTTCATCATCATTTGCAGCCAAATTCTTATCTCCACCCTTCCCGGAACTCATTATGTCGCCGGATGCTCGGACAACTCCTGCACAAAAAATGAAAAAAAAAAAGATCGTGGTTAAATTCCTAATATTACCTTGTAGCAGTCCAAGTTTTTTGGAACTCCCATATATAAAAGGAAATGCAGACACGAACTTAAAAAAAAAAATATCTTTCTGTAAGCAACTGAAGTAATCTAAAGAACAAGCAATGCAAGAACTTGCGGCACCTGGAATGACCCTACTTGATCAAACCCCCTTCCCTTGTTGCAGAGAGCGGCCAGCCCCCCTACCCCGCGAAGGAAGAATGTAAAGAGCAGGGTGTCACACTGTCACCTCTCTCTCTCACACACACACAGACACACTCTTTCTCTCTCTCCACCATGCCATTGGCAGTAGTTATTGCGCTCACTGTCTCCTTGTCCTCCCTCTTACACAAATCCAGGAGAAATTTCCACATCGAAACCAAACACAAGAAAGTTCACAAAGTTCCAATTTTGTTATGCCCATGACGAGAGAAAAAGATCATTCAAACGCTGGACATTACTTCTACGGATCGTACTTTTATTTATTTATAATCTTCTCTTTTTTTTGTAAAGTTTTACTTAGCCTCCAAGTCCTACTCCCGGCAACGAGTATTTTCCTCTTGATTTGGTTGCCATTTGGGATCTTCACAAAATAAGTTGGTTCAAGAATGTTTTCACAGTAAATGCATCCACAAAGCAAATTTTGTGTTCGACAGAAAAATCTGAACAGACCTAAAATCTAAATTTTGTGTTAGATTGATTTCGGATCCCTAATCAGAATCCGACCATCTACAAGTCAATTTCCGAATATGAATTTCTCATACTCGAGCGAACCGGACAGTATTCCCTTTTGACCTCGCCATCCACCCGACTATCAAATATAGATTAATATAAAAATAAAATATGTTAAATAAATTTTTTTTCATATTCTTATTATCTCGTAAGATGTATAAAAAATGAATTAAAATATAATAAAGTAAAGTGAAATTATTTAATAAGTCAAATAATATAATAACATAAGTATCAATTAAATAGTATAACCTAAAAGACAAAAATAATATGATAATTATAAATCAAAATGATGATATAACGTAACTCGGAAAAAAAGTTAGAAGCATCAATTTTAAGAATAATATATATATAAGCAATATGTCCTATAATAAATTTTTTTTATCATAGCTTTTTTTTCTAGACCCGAGCGGATTACTCGATCAAATTTTGACCGGATTTGATTGGGTCAAAAACGATCAATCTCAAGATTGTATTTGAGATGACCCATGGATCATTCTTAAGATCAGACGCTAATCCGATCGGCCGGGCCGGAACGAGTTTTATAACAATGGTTTGAATTACATTAACAACATGCTTTCAATTTCAGATTGAGGAATTTTTAGTGTCACGTGTCAATTATTGATCTTTCTTTTCAGCGAATTATTGATCTTTTAGTGTGTCATATGTGTGAAATAGAAAAGCGCTAGGCATATCTTTTATTTATTATTTTTTTTATTTGATAATTATCGATTTTGGGAGAGCAAGAAAGAGATTCCATAATTTAAACATTTTGCATTTTGCAAATAGTCATGACTAGCATTTGATTAATTATTCATGTTAGTTAAATTTAAGTTCTTTTTGCACATTTTAGTTTTAATGAAACATAAAAAAAATTGAAAATTGAGTAGGGTGGCCCGACCGCCATCAACCCAATCGGATCAGGTTTATACGTCTTTACTTAATTAAATCCATGAACACTCCTGGATGAAATGAAAATTACAAAATATATATATATATGTATTCTTCGTTGAAAAAGAAAATCCCACAATAATAAAAGAAAAAAATCAAATTTCACCATGAATACTCTGCTAAAGGCCTAAAACAACATAATATCTAGCATCCAAATCAAAAAGTTGAATGCCTCAATTAGAAAGGACATTAATGCAAACATTTGTAATAAAGACAGGCGCAACAAAATTTTAATTGCAAGACACACACAGACACACACACAGAGAGAGAGAATTTATTTGTTAGAGGATTATTCTCTTAAAAACAAAAAATGGAGGACTAAAATGGGTTCAGACAAACATTGAGAACTTTGAGTGAAAATTACTCTAAAAATCGATGATATATGAAAGGAGATAAAAACAAAGAAATCATGATGTCATCAAAATTAGTGCAAATTCATCAAATATTTTCACACACATCCCAACAACTTAGTAGATCACAAAACTAAAGCCACATACACAACCAAGATCCACAAACTCATCAAATATAAAGAGAAAAAATCTCAATATTGGCTTCCACTCCATTGACTATAAAACAGTAACAATGAGAACCCCTCCCCCTTTCTCCCCAAGAAAAGGATAAAAAAAAAGAGAACCCTAATTGGGGTGGGGTTGGGAGGGAGGGTGAGAGGGGAGAGAGAGCTACCTTCAAGTATGAAAGATCGGAGGCCACTGTCGATCGACGAAACACTAATTGGAGAAGAATAATGGAGAGAGCTTGACGGAGGGCATGAGATCGTCAATGTCTCCTCTTCCGATCGGCGGATGACGAGAACGAGGAAAGGCAAAACTAAAAGAAATATGCTTTTTACTCGAAACTAAATGGTGTCTTTTATAGACATTGTGGACCACGGATTCCAGTAAGGAAATGTTAAACAAAACTTATATTTTTGTTATGCATCCGAATCCATTTAGAGTCGTCGGATACGAGAAGTTTCCATCTAACGGATGTGATTATGGTAATTTAAATTTTATGAGGATATTTGTGGGGAGATAATTACAATAAAAATAAAACACAAGGTGCATGAACAATTCATTTTTGGAAGGCAAACTCATAGAAGATTAGAAAAATGGAGTGGCTAAAAATTTAATGAGCAATAAATGATATCAATCATTAAATGTTCATGATTTTTGCATGACAAATTTGTATTTCTAGAGTAGGTATCATTTAATGTTCGAGATCATGGAGAGTAACGCTCTTTAGTCAACTAAATGTGTTACTATTGGGAGAGAAGAAAATTTTTAATATTGTAATTCATGAGTTGAATTACTAATAATGATGGTCCATGACTTCTTTTGAATTTTATTTTTAAATTTGTTTCATAAAGTGTGTGGCAGATCGATAAGTTGGAATTTCATAAAAATAAGAAATCTGGTAAATAGCGAAGTGTGATAGCGACTCAACATCACCCAACGCTAATTCGACACTAGTGGCGTCTAAATAGCGATGTAATTGGGTTGACAAATGGCGACGCTAAGTGCCTCCATGTAGCGTCTATTTAGCGTCGCCTTAGCGTTACCAATTATCAACGCTAATTTCGGCGCCATTGCGAGGCTATTTAAATGCCATTATCATGCATGAAAACTAGAAATTGTGCGGCAAATTATAGCTCTATAGTGGCATTGACAAAGAGCGACACTAAATTAGCATCACAACTAGCATGATGCTAAAGCGATGCGAGTTTAGGAGGTGATATTTGCATCCCTAGCTTGCGCTCTATTGGCGTCAACAATAGACGATGCTAACTTAGCATCACAGTAGTGCAACGCTAAGTCAACGAGAGTTCAAGAGGCGACATTGGTGCCATATACATATATACATATCACACACACACTAATTACATATACATATATATATACACACATATATGTTGATATAATTAGATATATATTTATATTTATTTATGTACATTCAATCAATTTATAGTTATGTTGGTGTCACCTTAGCATACAATAGCGTCGCATTGAAGCTAGCGACATGTTGGATTCACAATAGCATCGCATGCTTCCGATGCCAATACAAGACAGCGTCACAATCGCATCGTAACCATGTGACACTAGTTTAGCACCGCGTGTTGTCAACTCTAATGCAACGCGAGTTTCTTCTTAGCATCGCATTATTTGCATCGCTAATTGGCGGCGCTAATCGGCATTATTTTATAATTAATTTGTAAGATTTAAACATCAATTCACCCCCTCCCCTCTTGGTACTTTGGGATCCTATAATTGGTATCAGAGCAAGGTTGCTCTCGTTTTAAGATTTAAACTTCTTTAGAGATGTGACATCAAGTGGATTTAGTTTTTCGAAGGTCAATCAATTAGTCGACCTCCACTTTTTAATGCATCAAATTTTGCATGTTGAAAAATTAAGAAACAAGCATACATATGTTCTATTGAAATTGGGTCTAAATAGCAATGTAATTGGGTCGACAAATGGCGACGCTAAGTGCCTCCACGTAGCGTCTATTTAGCATCGCCTTAGCATTATCAATTATCAATGCTAATTTCGGCGCCATTGTGATGCTATTTAAATGTCATTATCACGCGTGAAAACTAGAAATTGTGTAGTAAATTATAGCACTGTATTGACATCGACAAAAGAGTGACGCTAAATTAGCATCACAACTAGCGTGACACTAAAGCGACGCGAGTTCAGGAGACGATATTTGCGTCCATAGCTTGCGCTATATTGGCGTCGACAATAGACGACGCTAACTTAGCATCACAGTAGTGCGACGCTATGTTGACTCGAGTTCAAGAGGCGACATTGGTGCCATATACATATATACATATTACACACACACACACACATATATATATAGATATTACATATACATAGATACATGCATATATGTTGATATAATTAGATATATATTTATATTTATTTATGTACATTCAATCAATTTATAGTTATGTTGGTGTCACCTTAGCATCACAATAGCGACGCATTGAAGCTAACGACACGGTGGCTTCACAATAGCATCGCATGCTTCCAACGCCAATACAAGACAGCGTCACAATCGCGTCGTAACCACGTGACACTAGTTTATCATCGCGTGTTGTCAATGCTAACACGACGCGAGTTTCTTCTTAGCATCGCATTATTTGCATCGCTAATTGGTGGCACTAATTGACATTTTTTATAATTAATTTGTAAGATTTAAACACCAATTCACCCCTCCCCCCTCTTGGTACTTTGGGATCCTACAATATATCAGAGCAAGATTGCTCTTCTTTTAAGATTTAAACATCTTTAGAGCTATAACATCAAGTGGATTTAATTTTTCCGAAGGTCAATCAATTAGTCGACCTCCGCTTTTCAATGCATCAAATTTTGCATATTGAAAAATTACACATATGTTCTATTGATATTGACATGTGGGACATTGTTCAAAAAGGTTATTACTTACATGAAAAATTACCTTCAGAATATACCAAAAGAGTTTTTTTTTTTTTTGCAAAACTAGATTGGAAACTAAAAATATCTTTTATTGTGCTTTGGATTGAATAAAGTTTAATCAGATTTCTAGTTGTCAAAGTGTAAATGACATTTGGAATAAATATGATTAAAGAATCTAAATCATCAATATGATTCTTTCAAAATGCAAGAAGATGAATCCATAAATGAGATGCTTGTACAGTTTAATGATATTGTGAATGGCTTAGCCTCCTTGGACGAGCCAAGAACTAACCCCCTCCCCCAAAATGAAAAAGTTTCTTAGGTCTCTCTTCTCCAAATGTCATACAAAGAGGATCGTGATTGAAAAAAAAGAGTTGAACAATTTAGATTTTGACTTATTGGTTCACTCTTAACCTATGAGATTGGAATTCAAGAAGAAGAAAAAAAAACTCCCAAAAATAAATCATTGGCGTTGAAGGCAAACAAAAAGGAAGAAAGCTCGAGTGAATAAGTGGATGAAAAGAGACTCACACTCTATACAAGAAAACTTGATAAATATTTCAAGTTGGTGAAAAATAAAGAGAAGAATGAAAAGCAACCCAGAAGATCGTGCAAACATCACCAAGAAAGATACTCAAGTCTCACAAAGAAGGACAAAGAAGAAACATTCTAGAAAGGGAGAGAGAATGTAAACATAAAAAATATGATAGTTTGTTGACGAGGGTCGGCCACACATTGGCCTACGTCTCTGCTCCGACTTCTCGACCTCGAGACTGTTGAAGATTCCACTAAAACACCCTTCCTTCATTTCAAATGGGGCAAGAAATAAACCCTTTACAACACCACATTTTCTTCGCTTCGAGACGTAAGGCACACTTCTCCTCCTAGGAAGCTTATATTTTCTCTAGCCGAAGAGGTAAGATAGAACCTCTTCTACACACGAGATCACACTCAAATTTATAAGAAAAGTGTTTCTCTCTTTCACAATATCACGCTCAAAATATAACAATGACTTCAAGAAAATGATTTTTCCTTTGATGCTTGAAGTTTCCCTTGAATGCTTGATGAATTTTGAACCCTTTGGTCTTCTTTTATAGGCTTCTATTGATGATATGGCCGTTTCTCTTTTATTTGACCAAAAATAGTCATTATTGTTCATCTTAGTCGGGGACTAGTCGACCACACTAATGGACTGGTCGACCGGTCTACGTGACGTTGCGTGATTTCCTCAATTGGCAGTGCTGATTGGTCAACCGATTTATCGACCGATCTATCGACTGGTATATTCTCGTACTTTTTGGTATTCGACCTTTGAGCTAATCGGTCGACCGGTGCAACGATCGGACTATCGATCGATGTAGTCTCGACATTGAGCTGGACGGTTTGTTCATTGATCATCGGTCAACCGGTGCTTCGACCGGCCTTCATTAAATCGACTGGCAGGTTAACCGTCTTACACTATTTGAGCATAACTTTTTGCATGGTTATCCAAATTAGATAATCTTCGATTCTATGAAAAGCTAACAGAATTCTCTACAACTTTGATATTCATCATTAATCCAAAGTCTAATGAAATCATAGTTAAATATCCAATCAAAGTTCAGTGCATAATGTTGTCAATTTCTATTTAAACTTTTTTGGCATATAACTCTAATCTTTCGAGGTTTGTATAATCAAAATATAATTATATAGGGCATCAAACTTTGCTCCAACATAATTATTTATAGTTTATATATTTAATTCACAAATAATATATATATATACATATATATATGTACACAAATAGTTCATATACGAATACCTACACATACATACAACACATATCTTATCATATCATAAAATTAACTGCACAGTGTCGCATTAGCCTCAAAATAATGTTGTGTATATTGATGCCACCTTACCATTGAATTAGCATCCAGGCTATTGCGTCACTAAGCTCGATCCATGTGCTTGTCGAAGAACGAATCCGAACTGTCCATTTCTTTCAATCTGATGCTCCTTCAAAATTCTTTCCCTCTTTCCCTTTCTCTCTTTTAAGCCACCTCTTTGTTTATCTCTTTCCCGATCATGGTAAAGGCGTGCAATGGCCACTCCATGGAGGCCCAGCTCGTGGAGTCCATCGGCGTGGACTACGTTGATGGGAGCGAGGTGCTGACTCTCGGTCATGATGCGCACCACATCAACAAGCCCTTTGTCTGTGTGCCCTTGGATTTCATGTGCCCTTCGTTTGCGACTATCGCAACCTCGGCGAGGCCCTCCACCACACCCGTGAGGGCACTGCCATGATCCTCACCAAGGGTGAGGTTGGCACCGAAAACATCATCATGGTTGACGTCCTAGCCCTGCGCAACATTTACGACGACGAGGTTTTCACCTTCTCCAAGCAAGCGCCTAGATGCAGATCATGTAAACGATAATGTAAAGGAGGAGGAAGAAGGTGAATGTAAATGATGTAACGATGATGTAAACGATAATGTAAAGGAGGAAGAAGCTGCGCCCGACATGGATGAATGTAAACCATGTAATCTAATGGAAATTGTAATTGATGAATTTGAATCATGAATTCTAATTATAATTTGATGTGATTGAATCATGAAATCTATATGTGAACGAGGTGTTTCATCGAATAAACATATATTGTATTTAGCGCCACTTTGGCGTCGCCATTGTAGTGCCACATTGGCGCCTTCATTTAGCAACGCATTAGCATCAAAGTAGTACCACTAGCGATGGAGAAGAAGACGAGTTAGGGATTATTTTAGCACCAAATTAGTGCTAGGTTAGCATCTCGAACTAGCGTCGGAGTCACGCCGCAATAGCATCGACATCGCTAGCGCCCTGTAGCGCCGGAATAGCGACGCCCCATGTCATTCCTCGAGAGCCCCAATAGTGTCACCATAGTGCTGACTTCACGTCGCGCGTTGACGGTAATAGCGTAGACGTCACGTGGCTGCAATGGCAACGCTAATAGCGCCGGAATGGTTGCGTCGTTGTGCCGGTGGCGCTAAGTAGACGCTAATGCATTGCTAGTCTTATTAGCGCCTAGTTAGTGTTGCATTAGAGGCTAAACGGTGGTGTCGCTAATCGACGAATTTCTTGCAGTGAAACAAACCCTACTTTCAATGTCACATATAGATTATTTCATTTTTATCAATATATATTCATATGAAATAAATTATTTTGATGTGCATGAGAAGATAATCAAAGAAACCCTACTTTCAATATGTGACATATTAACGAGAATAGTAAGTAAAACCACATAATATTGATCGAACGAGGTATTTATCGCATGCACACCTTTACTTGTTGAGCAAAATATATTAATTATTATTTTCATAAAATTATTTGTGCTAAAAGATTCCCATATCTTCTAGTGTTAAATTTATGTCTTCTTAAGTTTTTATTTCCTCTATGTATTAAATTATAAATTGGTTACCAAAAACATTTTGTTTTTTTATTTTGACCAATATCATTTCCATAACATGTAATATATTAAATGAAATTTAATATGAATTATTGAAAAGGACTAAATAAATAGTGTAAATTATAACATTAATTTCAAAAAAAAATAAGTTGAGAAAATCTACAAAGGAACCAATTTCACTAAATGCTCATATTTAATAGATAAAAGGTGTGTGTGTCCCGGGGGCTTTTCCCGGGGAACGTCGAATTATCTTACTTCATATATTTTTTCCTTTTCAACCCGCTTTTGTACTTAGTTTTATTTCCAAGTGTGATAGTGACAGTTTTATAATTTTTGCACTCCTAAAAAGTGCACCCCCCAGCTTGTCATCCACATCACACGTCGCATAGAGGCCTCCCGGGCCTGCGGTATATTAGGGGAGACCCGCTAGTCCTCCCCCGAAGCCTTGTAATCATTCTTATTTATTCAACAAAGATTTCAAACTTCCCTAAATTTAGCACCGTGCCTCGAGCGTGGGGTGGCAACCCACGAGAGCGTCCCAAAGCGAACGAGCGTTACGCCGAGGTGCCCGTTTGTTTACAAACGCCTCCATCGAAGAAGCGTCTGCTCGGGACCGAGCGTCCCAAAAATTGTGGCATTCAAAAAGTGGCATAAGCAAGCTTCCGCAAAGCATTCAAAAGACCTTGCCTAGACGTTGGGCACGTCTAGGCGCCGCACTGGGTCGGTCGAGCAAAAAATGACCCCATGACAAGTTGGTATCAGAGCAGCATTTCTGGGACCGCTCAAGTTGGCGTTCGACGATCAAGGAGAAATGATGTCAAATTCGGAAATGACGAATGAACCCGTCGTACCGGAGAAGGGCCGCCCCGAGCGAGGACGCGCCCGCTCAAAGGACGCCTTGTCCGCCTTCGAGCAATGCCTCGGCCAATTCCAATTGGATGTGGGCGAGATGCAAGACCAACTCGCAACGCACGAGCGGGAGTTGGAGAAGACCGTGGATCTCGCAACGGTGCGGGACGAGATGGCGCCGTTGTATACACGGATGGAGTCCATGGAGACGACGATCATGGACATGCGAGAGACCTTGGACAATGGCCTCTCAAACATGCGGTTCGAGATGGAGCAAGAGTTCAAGACCATGCGGAAAGAACTCAAGTGACGCTATGGAGATGGGCAGCGTCCCGAGACGCCCGCCCCGCATGAGGCAAGGATTGATGTGCCAAAGCCGTGGCCCTACAAAGGCGAGCGGTCGGCAAAGGAGATCAGTGACTTCCTGTGGAACGTCCGAAGGTACATGGAGGCCTTGGATGTGACGT